>BLKR01001187.1:0-326011 GCA_011170035.1 Teleogryllus occipitalis | reverse complement strand
ACAGCGAATTAACAATTTTGCAACAATTTATATTTTTATAAACAAATTCGAAATATGCGTTAGAACGGCCGGGAAGGCTCCGCAAATTGTGCCTGAAATGAATATCTCAAAATAGTTTGTCAGGAGTTACAAATCGATTACTAAAAGTTAGAATAATTGTTGCTAAAGTGATAAATATTTACTGGTCTATAGAAAATCATTCTGGACGGAAAACCCGGCTTAGAAATATTTTTTTCGTCGTGGCGTACGCGCAAGCAAACTATCTCCTTCGGCAGGGAAATATGACGATATTTCCGTCTCGTACGTAAACGAACTAGCCCCCTCCCCCTGAGACAGTGTTCTTTCTGCCCCTTGGGATGTTGCACCAATCACAGACAACTGTGTTTCTACCTGCTAGCGATTGGTCAACGCGTCCCTCCCCCTGCCCCCCCCCAGGCCGAGGGGTGTCCAAGTTTGTCGGCGCGGTGTGGAAGATAGAATTACCACATTTTTCTGAGGAGAGGGCTACAAAATATCAAACGCTACTTCGGCAAATTTGAATCAAAATGTCTCCGTCAAACAGTCAATGCACTCTGAAACGCATCTAACAACACTATACAACAAGATCTATAAATTCTCATTACGAATAAATGGGACAAGAATGAAAAATTTCTCCAAAAAATACATGTTTGTGACTTTTGGACGATGCTCTATTTGTACCCAGGTAGAGAATGTCAAAGGCAGTATTCCTGAAGATTTTCGAAGAAAAAGATTAACGTCTGAAATACCTCTCAAATAAAGCCTCAAGCATCCATAGAGCAGATGGTGATAACATTATGCTACAGAAAAATTCCTTCATTTTAACTTTATGGTACAGAACATTTCCACCGTGTGGTCGGCGATTGAAATGGGATTTCGACTTCCCCAGGGTGCCGATGTGGAAATTAAAAGATCGTACCTTCTGCATTTGCCTCGCTGTGGTATGTGGTACAACTTCCAAGACATGCTGAAGCCTAGGGCAAGAATACTTTTACAGGACAAAAATATTTAATACCCATATAAAAACCAGTAACCAAGATCGAGAGAAGTCTCAAGTAAAACGTGACATCTTCTTTATCACTCTTACTGACTCACATTTACTAGTTATCTATTTCTGAAATAAAAACACCTAGTTTTTACTGAATTATCTTCTAGCGACATGAAGTGTCGAATGGTATTTCGTTTATTTAAACCAATTTTTATCTTTTTCAACAAACTTAGTTATTTAAATGTACACTTTTTTACCTAATGAATGATGGTCATCGAAACTTGACGGTAATTATTTTTTTTATAATCTTTCTTAATTCAACTTATTGGCTATGACATTCTTGGCCTTGAACAATTTAATACTGGAAGTCTTTTTATGCTTAATTATTTAAACTTCCCCGTTGCTGAGGAAACACACTGCGATGAGAAGAATCATTCGTCCATTAAGCGTGGTCCTTCTATTTGATGTATTTCCACATAAATTTCGTACCTGCATACGTTTTTCAACCGTCCGCGTCCTAATTCTATTTGTTATCTACATTCGCGACTCAATTTCGGGTAAATTCGGAGTATAGGGTGGCACGGTCCCTTTGATTCACTGATTCGGTTCATTAGAAGAGAATCGACTCCATGAACTGAATCCTTGTTTATACGTAGTAGTCGCGTGCAGTTAAGTTCATGATGTTACAGCAATAAATATAATTATTTAAAATAAAGGTTGATCGGGAAAATAACTACCCCACTGCTCTAAAGCCCCCTGTACGTGTAAATCTACGTAGCAACGTACTCTCATTAAGTGAACTGATTATTCGTATTTTTCACGCTACAAATTTAATTTTATAATCTACACAATTCTTTAACCAACGCATTTTTTTCACCAAGTGGTCCGCGACGGGCTACCGCACGTCGCTACCCGACGGATCCAACGTGCTACGTTCGCGAGGGCCTTTCGGCCCTCGCTCTCGAAACCTGGTTCGCGCCTCCGCTGTCGCTTCGGCGCTCACGCTGTATTATATACCTCTCTCACTTTTAAGAGAATTTATTTTCAAGAGAACACTATTTCACTAATTCATGCTACTTAAAGTTTTGTTATTGGGGGGCGATAGCCCCCCAAACCCCCCATTTTAAGACTAAAATATCAACTAATAAAATAATATCATAAAAAGTGAACTCACGTTTCTTCACAGCTCGATTTTGGCAATAAATTTTATGTCTTCAAATTTAAAATAATTTAATTCTTTTTATTTCTGAAAAAATAATAGTTTTTACGAAATAAAGCTTAAAAATGTTTAATAAAAATTAACAAATAACTCACCTCTGAACTTATTTTATAAATTTTTTTTATATTCTCACAAAAGTTTTCGAATTTCTTGTTTTTGTTGTTTCTGCGTCAAATATATTCCGCTAAATAGTAACTAAAATTATCTTCTACTTTGTGGCGTGGAATTGTGCGCTTTATCGCACTCCAAGTCCCCTCAATAGCATTTGTATGTGCTCCAGTTTCAGGATCTTTAAATGTAATAGAGTGATTAACTCTTAGATGGGTAAAACCTTCATCTTTAAGACAATCATAAGCCTTCCAGCAATCCGAGATCACAATAGATTTCGGCTTGATGTAATTCTTAATGATGTCCAAGAGTACATCCCTGCTACGACATTCAACGACCTTGAAAAAGGACCGAGAGGAACCCCATTCAACACCACCAAACACCCATTTCCCTTCCACTCTTTTGCCCCTATTATACTTCCTTTTACCAAACTTACTCTCATCGATTTCAACCTCAACACCCTCTCCACCCAGTGGTTGACTTTCATCTTCAATCACTTCAAAACACAACTCTCGACAAAAACTCATCCAATCCGTAATAGTTCTCTCACATACACCAGCATCCAAACATATATGTTCAACCTTTGCTTCCATCACCCACATGTAGGTAATGAGAAGCACCTGCCATATCTCCATGTGACTCCTCTCAAACCAAGAATCCTTTCGCACAGACATTCTCACGCTATGACCATTCTCGCCTCTCACTCTACAAATCCACTCATAACCATCTATCCTATCCTTTCTCTCACTAAATTTCAAATCTTTCTTGCACACATTACATACACGTCGAGACGCAAGCAAACCCACTTTCTGACACCACTGGATCACATTCAAAGTTCCCTCTCGGCGCAAATCGTAAATAAAACCAGCATTCATACCTTCCATCTCAGTAGACACACAAACCTATTTAAAGAAGACTTGAAATGCGAAAAATACACACAATTCCACGCCAACAAACTATCAATCTCTGGACTTCTCATTAAACAAAACAAATTATCATTTAACATTGAACATAAATAATTCAGTCGTCATAGTAACAACTAAAAGTGTTAATAGAAGGCTGTTTAATTACTATATTTCCCCGTTACTATATATTTAATTTCAAGCAGGAAGCAAACTCACATTTTAACAATATTTTTTTAATGTCGTGAAATGTTATTTTAAGTGTGAATTGATATTTTAAATGTTTCGTGATGAAGATGAAATAATTCGTAATTGAAAAATATATAGCTTTATATGGCTTTAGACCCGTAGTAATATTGTATATATTTATGCTTTGGCGTAAGAAAATTAATCAAAGCCAGCAAAATTATTCTCGATCACTCAACCAGTGATTCAAATGAACCGCGCAACTATAAACATAGGAATCGCGAGAAATAATGAATCATAAAAGGAACCAAAGGAACCGTGCCGCCCTAAACTCCGGATCAACCCAATTTCGCATCTACAATCACGTTCCGTTTTTACTGTAAACTTTCTACATGTTTCTGATAAGCATCCTCCGTTTATCAGATCACGACATATACTAACTTCAAACTTTTTCAAACAATTTCTTCTGCCAGTCACTGCCACATGTCCTACCTCTACCAGATCGAGACAAATTCTGACGCAAATTTTATATCCATCAACTCAGCTTGTTGCTGCTGTTCACATGTTCTAACTTTTACTGCCTGAGTCCGATGCTAATTTGTCCCCTGTAACTAAGCTATCGGAATTCTTTTGTGTATCGTAACAATGTCGCTTTATTAAATATAATTTAATAAATTGTTTTCCCGCGTATTTTAAATATCTACTCTAACTCGTCTTTCTTGCTGTTTCATGACGCCATACGTCCCCACGTCTCATTTCTATTACTTTACTTCGTATTTTCCCTTTGTGCCTATTATATTTTGTCGGCATATTTTTATATTTAATTCCAAAATACCCTATAGGTATTTTGACCAATTTCAATGTATTTCCTGACTCGCAAGTATGTCGAGATGCATTTGATATCGAACGCTTATTTTTTTCATGCTCCGTGCCAATTTGGACACTGTCACTCAATCTCCGGTTCGGCAAAAAGCTTCGACTGCGCTCTTTTAAGAAATAGGTAAAATTCCTTTTGAGAATCATAGAGGTGATAAATTCCCCGACGTTTCTATCGGCAAAACAGCAAACCGGTACGCTGATGTCTTTAAAGAGAAGGCGCGACACAGACCGAAACTCAAGGATTGAGTTCCCGATGAGACCCTTGTTCAGTGAATATCTCGTCCGTACATGTTGCATCTACACAGTTGTAGATATTTAAAAGCAATTTTAGTACTTTATTTTCGAGAATTTGAGACGGAACACGCTGTTTTGAGAAGAGATTTTTCGTACAACCCAATTGCTTTGGCTACAATTCAGTATTTCACGAAGATATCTTAATTTTTAAGGCTCTCGTACATTAAGATTTGATGTAAATTACATGCCATTACTTTCATAGCAGCTTTTCACTACTCAATGCAGGTACGCGAGGGTACATCCTTAGTAAAAAGGAACATATTCAAACGACTTACAACAGCGTGTGGCATCGTATAATGTAATGAAGATCGAGCAATCCAAAGGTGTGTCAAACGACCTTTGCCCGGAGCCTGTCTTCACTCGGACTTTCTCCTGGCGGGGAATTGTTTTCGATCGAGGAACGTTTTCTACCATCGCCTCAGAACAACGGCATTTTGTCACAGCCTCGTAGGCGTAAAGTGAATCTCTGTTGTCACTTTATGAATTATGTATGGATTGCCTAATGTCTTCTTTCACCTACCATGGCCTTCTATTTCAGGATGTGCGAGAATAATCTGCCATTGTTCGCACGAAATGCCGTAGGAGGTCTTTCTGGATTTACAACCATGTTTTTTTTTCTCCGCACTGCGCTCTGAGTTTTCAGACATTTTATTGGGTTGTAAGATTCAGTTATGATCCAAATCAAATGAGCCAGTCTCTCATCAAAAACGGATATTTTACCAAGCAAAATAGCATTTTTCCTACTTACGTTTTAACATAAATATTTTTACTTTCTCGTGTACGTACATAGAAATATATATGTAGTATAGAGAAAGTTATGTAATGCTCCGCGACAAAATGGCGAATTTTCGTCGGAAAAACTCTAATTGCCGGGACCTGATAACGAAAAAATGGATAAATCTAGTTGCTAAATTTAGAAAAAACATGGTATAACTAGAATCCCTGTTTTGTGGGTCCTTGATACCGAAAAAACAATTGACAGCAAAACGTCCGCCCATCTGTGAACACCACTAGCGCTTAAACCATTCGTTGGATTTTTTCCATAATGGATATTCCCCAGTCCGTCTTACTTGACTCGAAGCGCTGCGATTTTGAAAAATATTCTTTAAAATTTGGGTGTACTGAAGCCCCAGGGACATTTTCAAAATTTTCCCAAATATAGCTTCAATTTTTTTTCTTTAAATTTCTTGAAAGAATAGAACAAAACACCTTATAAAGATGGCAAAGTTCCGATTTTCACTGTTAATTCTGAATTTTCGAAAATTTTAAAAGACTGGTTTCATTACGTCTTCTTTACGTCAGCGTACGTTGATGCTACAAGAACAACGAAGTTGTCAACCCACTTCGCGTCAATGATTCTGTCGTCTTTACGATGGAATGCACAAAATATCTCTTATATAGGATGCAGGTGCTAGTACATTACTTCCTCCCTCAGACGGAATGTCAGAACCTTTTGTTACGGTAACATTTGAATTGAATATCCTTTACAGCCCTCTGAAGGAAAAATGAAGGCTAAAATAGTGTTAAAACGTTATTTTGGACACAACAAGATTTGGCCATATATCTGCCTAGCGTGTCCAACTCCTTCGAATATTTTTCATTATAGATAAAAAACAATATCTCCAAAACTATTTTTTAAAATATGTTTTCTTAGTTAAAGTTTCTAAATGTATTTCAATCAATTAAAATAGAAACAATGTTATAAAACCCACTTACTCCACCTCAATCTCTATGACTTTTGAGCACAAAATATTGTGTGTATTTCAGGAAGCGATTATAGCGAACTGTCTTATGAATTCAACGAGCTGTCTTGTGAGTCCTACGAATTCAATTTCGGCAGGCATCACAAACACTTCGATGTTAAAGAGGCAAGAGAGGTTCAATTAAAGAAGGGATATTGATAGCACCAACAATTATGTTTCTCATGGTACATTTCCTGCTGATACGAAATTTTAGATTAAAAAAAAATCTTTTTCAGTACAGTATGTCATTATAAATGGAAATCACATACATTACACCATTTCCACCAGATGTTTTTCGATACGTGTCATGACAACGCAACAATGTTTAATTCGGCTATTAGTGTCACTCAGCAACGTTTAGTTCATTCCGGCATTAAGTAAATACATCCCACTCCCGATGGCAGCGACGGAAGGTTAGTTCGTGATTAACCAAAGGGGGATGTAAAGAAATATTCCCCCTAATGAGCGAAATGTTGCCTCCAGCGAACAGAGAGGCCAGTGAGTGCGAAGCGGTTTCAGCACGACGTTGTAGGTAGGTAAAGTTTAATAATACACATCAATATCCGAATTTCCCAAAGTGAGTTTTTGTAGTTGTGAGGAAACATTCTACTTTCAAACGCATGTGAACTTCTGAATGTATTTCGTGTACCATAATTTCTGAAGATACCATTTTTAGCATGTGATCACTGAAAAATTACTGAACACAACACCAACACACACAGTCATACATCATATGCCTACCGTATAACTTCTGACTTGTTAGTATGTGGTATCGATGGTATCAACAAGACAGGAGAATATATGCTTATAATTAAGAGCCTTTTTGAATTCTTAAAATAATAATGAAGACGCAAGCGTACATGAGATTATAAGCGTACTAAAATAGCTACAATGTAATAATTATTGTGAAATTACAACTCATAAATAAAACTAACAATTACGTAACTATTATAATTATCTTACCTTATATTAGATATTGAACATGAGTCATTATTAGAAGCGGGTATTGTTAAAATAATATTTATTATATCAGAATAAATACTGATTTATTTGATTCCAGTTGATCGTCAGTTTTATGATTACAAGCTTACATTAGGGCAAACTTGATTAAAACTAGCCGGCAAAATGGATTAAAACTAAAACTAACCAGCTAATATCATCCTTAAAGTTATCAAAAAAACTTGACATTTATTACAGAAGCCCTGATGAAGTCGTCGGTACTGTGAATCAATTTCTTGATTCTTTGATCTAGACTCAAGTCCTTGAGATAGAATATTTTAGCATATCTTATTTTATTATTTTATCTTAATTATTTGTGGATCTTCGGGCAGTAGCAAGGTAAGTCCCACCAGTGACAGGAAGTCTCCCTCTAATAGTAAATATCTTGATTTTGGCGTGGCATGGTTTATCCGGATATTGACCTAAGACTTCCGTGTTCATGATAAAGATATTCCTGGTAGTAGGATGAGCCTTACTTGGACCAAAACCTTCAAGTTGTCAGTATTCACACCAGACTTACTAGAGCTGGTGCGGCTCATCTTACTACCCCAAGCCCTTCATTTGATACCTGTTTTAAAACAAATAGTAGTATTGGGCAGCCAATACTCTGGTTGTTGCACGTACTTGATTCGGATTTCACGAACTTTGAAATGACAAAAAGAAGATATATATTGTTTGAAAATCACCTGATCGTTTATTGGCTAAATTTTCACATTGACATCTTAAAACACTATTTAAAAATTTTTTAACTGCACATGACGTTTTGGAGGTTGACATTGCTTCCCCCCCCATCTTTAGATTCGAGACATACAAAAACCATATGTTAGACTAACATAAATCAGATATTGGGAAAAAGTACACAACATTGTTAAAATAGCGTTTTAAGACGTCATTTTAAAAATTTGACAACAAAAGGCCAGGTGATTGTCAAACAATACATGGGCCTATCAATGATATAAAGAACTTATATACATCCTTTGACAATGTATACCGCAACAATTCAAATGTAAAATAAATTAGTGTATGTAAACCATCTCGAAGTTATTTCAACTTAACAGTGGATTATAGTTTAGAAGTTGGGGATGTTTTCTTCGTGCTTCGTACGATGTCTAAGATTTGGAATTGTGGTTAGTACACTATGCGTATGCTTTGAATGTTATGGCATTCGTTTCTAGCCCCTGTTTCACTCTGGAGAAAATTCTCGCGCGATGCACATTGCGATTCATATTCAATGGTTCTTGACCCGTTATAATTATATGTCTACTGGTTCTTGAGTTTGGGTCACAAGAAAGAAAACAAACACTTTACATTGCCCACGTTTCGGCCATATATTTGGCCGTCATCAGGGCTACAGAACAGATAACAACATATGACAGCATTGCCTCTTAATTGAAATTGTACCCTCTTGTACTGCATAAGTCTTGTTTAATTGACTCACACATATTTGCTATTCCAATATTACTCATTGTTATCTGTTATAAGTCTTACAAAATTGTGTAATAACTAATTAACTAATTTTATTCTGATAAGTTAGTGTGATGTATTTTGATGCGACACAATACATTCAAAATAATACAGGCTTGGTAACTGTTGCTCTATTACCATACTAATTTCAACTCATGAATTAATAACTTATGAAATCCATATAAGAAATTATTGTACATAATTATTGGTCAATTATTTTTGTTTTGTATGTTTTTCTTTTCTTATCTGTATCCAAATTGTATTGTTATTTATTTATTTAATTTTTTTCGGTGTGTATAAGTATGTTGTACATGTAAATAGACAATTTCGTATTTCATGTTTCATAAGTTGGCATCACTATTATAACCTAACACACGTAAACAGAGGCGCATGCACAACACGTGCAATATGCCTATCACGGTTGAACCCTGTATAATTTGTCAGATGGAACTACATAGACAATGGGGATAAGTAGAATGCACGATGTACATTTTGCATAACCTTACAGGTAACAATCAAATAAACTATATTAATTAACTAATTATAGCTTAGATCAAATGGTGCACTGTACATATTTATGTAAATAAATGTTATGTTCTGTAGCCCTGATGAAGGTCAAATATATGGTCGAAACGTCGGCAATGTAAAGTGTCTCTTTTCTTTCTATGACCCAAACTCAAGAACCAGTAGACATATTGCGTGATTCAAGTTTCCATTCTATGAAATGGAATGGAAGAATCCGTTTGTCAGTGGCTCATGCAACTTCATCGTGTCAGGTCGTCAGGCCTCCGTTCTAGGCTGAGGTTTAAATTTACGTTTTCCAGCATGTATTGTTTATGTTCATGCTTTCGTTTTAATCAATAAAGACCAACTTTTATATTGGGTCCTCTGTAAGAAAAGTTAATAACTATAGTTAGATTTATAGTTGTAGATATATTTGAATTTCATTCACATGAAATGGTGACGTACATTATATTGATTGTTTAATTAAATGATCAAATCGTCATGCATTAATTTATCGATTTCCTGTGCTTCCCAAAGACTGATATGCCACGATTTCTATTTCTTCAAAAAAGGTTTTCCGAAAATGTGCTACAATTAATTATTCCAAAGATTGTTTTGGAATACAAGGCAATGTGTTATTACGACTTGAATAATTTCAAAACTTTTCACAACTGCTGATATTGATCAAATGCATTTATATACAAAATATTCGTTTATACTTGAAATTGAATTAAATAAGACGAACATACCTGCACGCATGTAGGTCGAAGACAGCTCTGTCATTGCGAAACCAAGAACTTGGCTGCACAGAAACATTATACTTCCATCTGCAAACATCCTTTAGCAAGTTCTCTGCAACCATCCTTGTCTCTGAGGTTACCACACCGGCCAAGAATGGTCTTAAACAATTAACGAAATTGCCAACTCAGAAATATTTTTAAATCGTATGAAGTATCACTGGTCACCTCTACTCTCATCCGATATTTTGGCAGCATCATTTTTCACGCAAATAATTTCAACTCTCTCGTTTTGAATAAACATGTTTTCAAACTATTCGAAGTTTTTGAATGCATGTATTTGGTAATGTTGGATGTCGATTTTATCTGTTCTCCGAATAACAATGAACATAGTACGTTTTAACCCAGTCGATTTCTACTTGTCCGTATTGTCAACGAAATTGAAATCATCGTTTCATGTGTGTTTATATGTGAAATAATTGCGCAATTGATACACCAGACCTGAACGTTAAAATAGTGTAGGTTGTGTGCATGTTGTTTTCTTCCATGATATTTATTAATATAACGATGAAAAACGGAGGAAACTTTGAGACCAAAGAGGAAATTAGCCCGTAATAATCGTTGAGTATTGATTCAACTGGTATAACGAGTGCTTCGTTATTCGGTGATTTTATCAACCAGACCAATCGGTAGGCAATATAGCAGTAAAAGTAGCACGTTTGGCTCGAGGTAGTCAGTGAGCCATTGAGTGCTTTTGGAGCAGTTTTATTGAATTTTAAAAAAAAATTTAACAAATATTTATTTAATTTATTCAATATTCAAAACATGTGAAATCGAGTAAAAACTATTTTCCTGAGAGACGGAGCAACTATAAATAGTATTTAGGGGTTCCTTAATAAACTCTAAATAGACTTCCGCTTTTGTGACTCACAATTATGCAATCGTGAGCATATTGAGTACCTTCAATACAATCATATAGTTTGACATTCAACATACTATCATATCACCTAAAATCTATACAAAACAAAATGGAACTGAAGTGATATAACCTCAATGTAAAGTATATACTGTAACTAATAAACTCTGAAAGACCTGAAAAAAATGGGAAGAAGAGGTACCGGATGAGAAGGTATGTCTCTCAAATTCATGGAATCATCTGCATTAATAATTTCGAATACACGCACAAATTGGCAGAAACCTGTGCAGCCTCTGGTCATATGGGAGCTGTCTGTGATTTCGGTAGATGCCCTGTAACTGTAGTAAAAACCGCTCCGCAGGGGGAATTACTAGGAGGGGGAAGTCCCCTAAGCTGGCGTATAGGTCAGCGCCGGATCTCACGACCGGCTGTAACACGCACAATCCTCGTGGTACTAACGAGCCAAGTGGTCGACGCGCTTGGAGTCACGAAACTCTCAACAGGACAAAGTGGCCCAGGGCAACTGACGTCACTGCAGTGCCTCTCACCGGAAGGTCCTGGGATTCCAGTCCCGGCGCTGGCAGGATTTTCGACACTAGCTAGCTAGCTAGCTTGATGGAATTCAGCCGCTGTTTGCAGGAGAATTCTAGTAGTCGGCTGCTTTCATCGATAGTTTTTCGAGGTGTCCTCGCTCAGCACCAGGCGAATGTCGGAGAAAAGTACCGTAACAAACAGGCCACGGGACCGCGCGCTATCTTTCCTTCCTCTTCCTCGACCTTTCCTCACCCCATACTTAAACTTACCCTCGCATGGATTGTACTACTATACTTGTCGGGAACATAGAGCTTGTCCCGGCTGTGGTGATGCCACGCTGGTGAGAGATACCTGGTTGACGTAAATCGTAAGCCGACGCAGGTGGGCTCCGGATTTCGCCATCTAGTGGGAGAAGATCACCGCCACCGACCTTGATAAAACATGCCCTACACTTACGGGACTAATGATCTTGGTAGTTGATGCGTCCAGAATCAATAATCACTAGGGTTAGGATTTTGATGATTTTGCATTATCTTTCTCGTTCTTGAGAAACACTTCTTCTTTGTTACTAACGTATTTTACAATATTTTGAGACGTTTGACGTATATTGGTTAGGGCATTTTTTCGGTTGAAAAGGCATTTTTTAGTTTTGAGGTCATTGTTTGGCAATTTTTTCCATTTTTCAATAGTTTTATTTCATTTTCGACGGTGTGAGGGCAGACGAAGTGGACCGGTCCCTAAATTCTTACCTTCGGAATTAATGTGTTTCAGTTCTGTGAACTGAATATTATTTCGTAAGTGAAGTCTGCGCGGAGCCTGACGGGGAAGTGGAAGCGCGCGATATGGGGGAAGTCGAACCTTTCCATTTTCGACAAAAATGTGCTTCTCCGGATCCTTGGGGCGCTGTCATATGCGGCCACGCCACTCCAATAGATCGCCATGTGCATGTGCGAGTACTTCAAGTTAACAAAGGCCTCACTCGCAATCTGTATTTCAGTGGCAGCGTATACGTCCATACTAGTACCGACGACTATGGCAAATTACTGGCTTAAGGGGGAAGATACAGCTTACAGTAGTTAATTTTTTATTATTTGCTCACTTTTTTCTCCATTAAAATCATACTGCACAGCAGTGAAAATGAACTGACACATAGAAATATCTTTCTTCTGAAAGGAAAAATCAAAATTCAACCAGTTTTTCATGCACTGACTTAGTGTTTCCTTGACAACTCAAATAATTTTGAAGATGTTTACAAATTTCTTCTTTTAATTTGTGGGCAACACTCACAGGTGCAAAACTATCCTCTTTCATTTAGATCTCTGGATAAATAATATATTTTTAATTCGAATCCAAAATTAATATATTGATTATTAATAGTTTTTCGGTTTTATACTTTTTTTGTCACAAAAACAATTGATACAAAGTATGTGATTTAGCATGGTTTTGTAGATAATACTTAAATCCATCCTAAAAATTTCATAGCTTTAAAATGATTAGTTTTTGAGTTATAAATGTTTTCAAAAATAGATTTCTTTTAAGGTTTTAAGGTGTATCTTCCCCCTTAACCGAAGAAAGAAATATTGGGCAGTGCAAAAATCAGAAAGTGGATATGTTTTAGGGCCTTTTTAAGGCATTTTAGGGCGTTTTATTTAGTTTTCAAGTCATCCAAATCCTAGGCCTACTAATGCCCTTCCACCCTCCCTCGTGGCGGCGGCAGGGCGGGGCGCGCGCTGAGCGCGGGCCGCGAGGCCGCGCGGCGCCTGGCGCGGTGGACGCGGCGCCTGGGGCAGCGCGCGGCGTCGGCCGTGGGGCTCCGCGGCGTCACCGCGCGACGGGCCGCCTCAGCGCCGGCGGCGCCCGCCACGCCCCCTGCCCCGGCCGCGCAACCAGGCGCCCGCCCCAACGCCCCGCGCCCGCGCCGCCGACTCAGGTGGGCGTGGCACGGTGCTTCGGAACACCGCTACAAGATGTTTATGCAAAGGATGAGATGTCATAGGGGTGGGGGCTGCTCCTGCTCACCGATTTTTGCCCGTTCTGTACAGCAGCAGATACGTCACGAATCACGGCACTTAGTTTGAAGTCAGACCAGGCGTGGACCAAACTTTGGCCACAAGTGTCAAAAAAGTGACAAATTTCAATGGTGACCAATCCAAAATAATACGATGGTGTAGTTTAAGGTGCAATATTTTTAAAAAAATTCTTCATATATGTGTTTCAATCACTTGTAACAAGATAATTTTGATATCTGGCTACATTTAAAATTCCCGCTAATATTAAGACGCAAACTAGAGACTTATTGAGTGAAGCCAGATAGGCTGCGCCTTAGCTCACCCATGTCTTTTCGTCGTGATTATGACTGGAATGCGGCTCATCATGAATAAAAGATGCGGTCGGTGCGCGAGAAAATGGACACATCTCGAGTATTGTCCTCTTGCGGAAGAAGGGTTTTATCCTGGAAGGGATCGTTTATTTCGCGGCCATAAAGCGCCATAAGCGACCATAAACGCTGGGCCAGGGCATGCCCTGGCCCAGCGCTTATCTGCCATAACCGATGTGGCCCGCTTCTAGTCGAGTCAGCCTGACGAGAGGGGTAGGGGGGGATGACGCTCAGTGCGATCTGCTAGTGAAAAAAGGATACGCGGACAATCTGGTCCGAATTCAACTGCCGGGTTCGGCTGTGATCGCCCCCTCAGTCATTGCATTCGCACGCCGAAGTCGCGCATTTTATGTTAGTTACGTAAATAATTATTAGATGATTTTCGAGATGTCACTTTTTTTGTGCACCGACGATATACAAACGGTAAATCGAGTTTGATTGGAAGTAATAACAAAGAGTAAAAAAAAGAAAGTTACCGTTTTTGGCAAAACCTGGAACTCCAGACTAAAATACCATAGCCAGATACTAGCTCAATGCCGAAATCTCCAGATTACAAATCTTATTAATTGAATAACAGTTAAAAAATTCGCTGTATGGAACGTATTAAAACTAATCTCGGTGTTCTAATATACTGAAAGTATAAAAAGAAAACAGCTTGAAAATTCGGTATATCGTTGCCATCCCCAGGCAGAGACCGCTGACTCCTACCATCCCACCCTGTTTCGTCGAGGGGCCAGCCCCTATCTGGGCGCACGCGGGGCCCCTTCCGAGCGCGTGCAATTGCCGCGTGCACGGGCGGAGGCGGCGAGGCGCAGGCAGGGAGGCGGGCGCGGAGAAGGCCGCCGGCGACGCGTCGAGCGCGGACTCGCAGCCCAAGAGCTCGGAGGAGGACGTTCCGACCGGCTGCATCGGGCCTCGACTGTGGAAATCATGGTGCTACGTCCCGTCGCCTTCGTTCTGGAGGGCGGGGGGCTGCAGCTGTCCGTCGCTCTCCTCCATCCGCGCCATGGAGGAGTTTATATCGGTTAGTTGACACACCAGCAATGGTACCTGGACCCTGAGTCTCGCGGCGTCGCTCACGTCGTTAGCCTGAAAGTGCAGGCAGTAAGAAGGCGATGCTGAGCTCCTGGTGGCCGGGCAAACGGCCACCCAGCATTTAGGCCTAGGGCGCGTCTCGGCCTTTGGAGCAGGGTCGGGCGAAGGACGATTTTCGGAGCACTCCGGATCCCACTTTAAAGTCCGGCGGGAAACTAGTCACCACCCGTCAGGTTGCTTAGGGACGGGCGTTACTCACGTCGTGAGCTGGCGGTACGCAATGGGGAGACGGGATGGGGGCTCCGAGCCGCCCGGGCCTTAGTTGGGTCCTCGGATTCGTCGAGGCAGTGGCCCGATACTCTGGACAAAGATGAGGAAACTTGTTCCCGGCGTATGTGAGTGGGGCGTGTTGAGACTCTGGTACTAGCCTAGATAGCTAGGAGCTCTGAGCTAGCAGGGCAGCCCCCACCCAGGCATTGTATGGGGAGGTTGCCGTGAGGGTAAACTGGGTTCCGGCTGGATCCGACCGTCAGCCTGTCGGCGTCAACGCGGATGCGGGGGGTGCGCATAAAAGCCCAAGAGGTCTAGGTGTCCACCCCGGGGACTTGTCCCCCTGACGAAGAAATTAAGTGTGGAGGTCGTAGACCATACGGGGTTACTTGCTTACTTACACCAAAAATGGTAAGCGGCGAGCGAGTCGTGAGTTACATCCCGTCAAAGTGCTAGACATTTTTGGATACATGTTATGTTAATTAACGTGTATCCGGCCGTACTTTACAGACATTTTTTCTTACTATAGGATATTCAGAGGATGATTGTTTTTATATCTCACCCAAAAGACGAATAAGCTTGGGAAAATGTACATTTAGATTTTAAGTAGCCTATACATTTAACACATTGACATAAAATAATAACGAATCAAGAATGAAATGCTTGAAAGAATTTGTTTTTCATACTAATGAATTAAACACTGACTTAAAAAGTTCAATGTTGTGCCCCAGGGCAGCAGTGTGCCTCAAAATTACACCGGTGTACGTCAAAAATAATTTAAAGAACAAAATATGGACTCGTAAATCAAATATTATGTATTAAATATTTTAATGTTTCTAATTGTCGTTTAACTTTTATAAATGCACAACTGTGTTACAAAATGACCAATTTCAATGTTCTTGAATTATAGCCTTTTTCTAATTTTACGTTTAAAAAAAGTCTGAGAACCACTGTGCTAATTAAATGTGTGCACTCTACAGGCACTGAAAGCCATGAATTAATGCAAAAATGAGCTTGTATATGAGATAAATTATTTTGCGACTGCTATTTGAGACTTTTCACTAAGGTTGGACTATTATTCTTAAATATTCTGTTGATTCAACTCCTCAACATTCGAACGCCCCGCCCCCTGATCGGTAGGCAGAGGTGTATTCGAGGCTGGGGCGCACGCCGCTGCACGTGCAGGCGTCGCGTGGGGACGTGGGAGCCATCAAGCGCCTGCTGAAGGACGCCGCCGACGTCCAGGCCGTGGACGGGGACGGATACACCCCGCTGCACTACGCCGTCCTCAGCGGACACGTCGCCGCTGTTCAGGTACTCTCGTGTGGAACATATTCGTATCTGTACGTTTACTGGGATTCAACGCCTGGACATTTATTGGTACGACATTTATTGATAGGTGTTGTCGTTTTACGTCACAACACCTATCTCGTGGGGGTGTAAAAGAAGTGAAGAGTAGATTGATGGAGTCAACGTAACAGAACTATTGTATTTTTCTGAGCTCGTTCGAAGAATACTCGCGAAAGGAATGCCGTGTTTATAACCTCAGATTTGTAAGGCGATTAGACGCTTCGGTACGCGTCTAATTTCATGACGAGGCTCTGGGAATTCTTAAACAAAATTCTGAATTTAAAACTCCTAACTTTCGATATATCAAATAGCGATATTCCGCTACAGATTTTCTGCGAATCCAATTTCCCGAAACATTTTTGTGAATATTAATGATGTAAACCGAATGAATGCGATAAGGTAAATATAATGAAAACCATTAATTGATGTAACGTGAAAATGTATCCAATGTCTTAATTCATTGATTGTCTTTTCCTTTTCTAATTCTGATACTCAGAAGTAATCGTTTAATTCTTTTTTGAGTATTTATCCACAGTTTCTTTGGAAGTTCCAGCACAGAATTTCCCATCTTCAGTGTAATGAAAACTCTTTCTCTGCTTATTATTGCTGAATTTCTTTCATTGCTTTCCAGTGGTTCGGATATTTTTTTTACCAAGAAGCAACTGGAATCTGTTATGCTATCCTTTACTGTTATTATTTTTCCGAGATTATTCTATCAAGGAATTCATGCTCATTCCACAATCGCGAAGATAGAATGAAATTTTCCACATCTCCTTCATCTAACTCGCTGTTTAGTTACGTCATTTAAATGGAAGTCATCGAATACCGGAAGTATTACATATGCATCATCTGTTAAGTTTCTCTGAACTGTCGCGAACATAATCTACACGAATCCATACTAGAACAAACAGCATCTCTAACGTCCCTATCTTCCCTATTCCTGTTGCAGCCCTTCGCTTGTTCTCGTCGAAATATGAAGTGAGAAAGAAAAAAGAAACAAGAGAATATTGAACTACTAGTTGGTATGGCCGAGTCAACGTTCATTACAGCTGGTTCGAAATCGCACTTAACTTGTTGATATGTCACATCGATTCTTAGAGTGCGAGGTGCATTTCATATTTCTTTAAGAACTATCTGCACTAGTACAACTGTCTCGGACGGGTATAGGGCCTACCAGCGGCGTTCCAGCCTTGCGACCATTGGTTAAGTGGTACGTGTGGTTAGCACGTAGAGACGCCTTCATCGCAATCTGGTCTTTTCAACCTGAGAAGTGAGCTTCCTCATCGTCACACAGCAACAGATACTGGGACATTGCAAGGAAAGCGCCCACTATAATCTGCCCCGACCGGGACTCGAACCCGGGGCCCTGGAAACTCCCTGGAAACCCGCTCTGGAAAGCGAGCACGCTGACCAGTAAGCTGTCTGTGGGGGGGGGGGGTCTTTCTTTAAGAACAGCGCTGTAAATATTGTGTGCTTTGCCCGGAAGTAAGGAAAGCATTAACGGAAGAGGAACCCAAATTTCCTCATCATCCACATCTGACAATGCAAGTTACCGTGAAGAACTGAGTGAAAAATTTGGACTCGCTTTCAAGGTTCTGTCGAGAAAACAAACGTTGCTACTCATTAACACGTGTATGTTTTGTCTAGTTCCAAAGACAGGAACATGGTTTTCCACTTCCTGTGTAACTGCCGAACAACAGGAATGTTTTACATACAAGTGTTTTCGAGTATCGAACAGGAATTTTCATGTAAATTGCGGGAGTTAGGGGCTGTTCTCTCACTCGTTCACTTCGCGACATTTTTTGGTAAGTTTTCGCGCTCGGGAAGATGACAATTTATGAGTACTGAAATTCATTTCGTAAAGTATCTCCCGGATTTAATTCTGGGTGACTTCGAGCTACATGTTTCGGATTTCATTTTACTATCTCCGTATGATTTCCTTCGCGATTCGGTGTGCGGAGATACGGTGATTGGGCAATGAGCATCACCTTTTGTATCTTAGAGTTAGTCCCCTTGTCCGATCGTTATTGCTTAGTTTCTTGTCCCGCTATTTATTGGATGGCCGGTAAATGTTACCTCCGGGACCGCTTTTGCTCTTTATACACACACATTAAGAATTAAGTTCCTCGTGCTCCATGGGTAATTCTCTGAGGATCTGAATGAGAATCCATAACTGCAAATTGCATATTTCACAAACCTTTCGAGTATTTCAGCAGTCGTTGCTTAACAACGAACACATTTCTTATAATGGCATTTATAACAATGAGGAAATATCGTCGTTTGAGACTTTTGATTCGGAATTTCGAATTCGGAATATTGAATTGGGAGGTTTTGGCATTCGGAGATGTGACCGTACGAGGCATTGGATTCAGGTTATTTAACCCATTAATGCTGATTGCCCTCAAATGAGGCAGTCAACTTCATAGGATTTTTTTTATCTCAATTACTTCTACTGCAAATTCTACTCATTTCCAATGTAACTGGGAGATTACGGCTTTGGGGATTTACATAAAACGTTGTATATAACCAAAATATTTTTACTAGGTACTAAAATACAAACCTTAGGTACTATAATTCTGGGCACGCAATGTAGACATGGCGCAATGTATACATGGCACATCCTTAGACACAATTCTTTTGTTTCTGACACCATCTTAACATTACCTTTCGGCTCCGACAATATTTACTAAAGTCAATTAACCATCATTACGCAATGTTTTGCTGTGTCTCAATCGCCGTGAGGTTGGAAAAACGACTTATGAAAACTTAAAATCGTTGTTAGCAACACATTTCATCAAATGGAGTACGAGTGCCGTAAATAGTCGTAATAAGTAGATATCAGGCACATATCATCCTACACTGCGCGAAGTTTAACGGCAGTCGTCGAATTGCTTCCTCTCTAAAGAGGTGATGAGACTTTTCTCTTTTATTTGAAACTATTTACATTAATTGTAACTGAACAATCTATTAAAGAGATCTTTTATTGTTCTGGCCACTCATTTCGGAGAAGATTGGGCAAAGCACGTTTTCTGTAACAATTCTTACCCCTCTCGCATCTCCCACTTACAAAATTCCCTACATTCTTTCACATATTTATGTTTTGATTTTAATGGAAACATGTCAACAGTCGCATCTTCTAATTTATCGAGTGGAGTTCCCTTTATTTCCACATTATCTTCCATTTCAAGATCTATTACATCGATAGAACCTATTTCTCGTTATCATTAAAGAATACGCTAGAGCAATGATGAACAAGTATGTGACGATGCTAGCAGAACGAGACATCGAGTGATAACCACACATTTCATGTCAGTGATATTATTTAATAACAAGAAAACATGCGTCAAAAGGTCTCGAATAAAATATTGTACATCTCACGGCAAAATCCATTTTCATGACTCGAAAGATTTCTCTGTATCGGCGGTTGAACTCGCCAGTGTCGTCATAAAAAGGTCGACTTCCTTGCCTAATTATGGAAGTCAAAAAAGTTTCCGGAAGTGGCCCCTACAGTGTTGCGAAGCGAGCATCAGTGAGGTATTTCAATTGACGTTGGAGGCACTCCCCGAGAAACCGCTGAGCTGTCCGGACGTGTGTGCCGACCTGTCAGTGAGCTGTGCCGCGTATGGAACATTGAGACAGTTTTGGGGTTCGTCGCGTTTTAAAATGACGGCTGTCGAGCAGCGTGGGAACATCAATTTTTTTTTTCTGCTAAATAAATCACCATCTGAAACTCTTGAGATGTTGACGATAGCATTCGAGGGAGATTCGATGAAAAAGTCGCAAGTGTACGAGTAGCAGAAGCGTTTCTATGAAGGTCGCCCGTTCACTTCCGTCACAAACGAAATCATACAGCATGTTGGAAGTGTTTTTGATCATAAAGGGGTTATTCATTCCAGATAGTCAAACTCTTTTCTGACTTAACGTGGAATTTCTTTACCGGCTACGAGATGCATTTAGAAAAAGTCCAGAAAAATGGGAAGGATAAGATTGGGCCCTTCTCTATGGTCATGCCTCAGTCCTTAGGTAATTACTGAGAAAACTTACCTCACCAAGCTTAACGTTACCAGTCTTGAACACCCTCCCTACTCACCCGAACTCCCACCGGCCGATTTCTACCTGTTCCCCGGGCTAAAAATGAAAATAAAAGGGTACCAATTCGCAAATTCTGAAGAAGTGATGGAAAATGCGACCTGGCGATTTACGGAGCTATCAGGAAATGTCTTTCAGGACTGTTTCCAACATTTATACGAACGTTGATAAAACTGTTTAAATGTAGGGGAAGAGAATCTTGAAGGCAAATAATCGTTAATGTAATTTATTATATATATATATATATATATATATATATATATATATATATATATATATATATATATAATGTGTGTGTGTGTGTATATATATACACATATATATAATTTAATTTATTGTACCTTTAATAAATGAAAAAATTGATAAATTCCGGGAACTTCTTGACTCTACCTCACAAACGACTAGTCTTGGCGCCTACATCCGCTATGAGTCGAAAATGTTTGCTGCGATGAGTGCGCAGGCCGGGTGGGCGTGGCCCAGCGTGATGGGGGGGGCGTGGGCGGGCGCAGGCGCTGCTGGAGGCGAAGGCGACGCGCGTGGACGCGCGCAGCCGCCACGAGGAGACGCCGCTGCACCTGGCGGCGTGCGCGGGGCTAGTGGGCGCGGCGCGCGCGCTGCTGGCCCGCGGGGCGCCGCTCGAGGCCCGGGGCCGGCAGGGCGCCACGCCGCTGCACCAGGCCGCGTGGCACGGCAGCGCGGCCGTGGTGCGCCTGCTGCTGGACGCCGGCGCCGACCGCGAGGCCAGCGACGACGCGGGCTTCACGCCGCTGCACGGCGCCTCCTTCTGGGGACACGCCGAGGTCGGTGCCAAGTAGCCCCGTCGCATGCGTTACATAGTCGGAATACGAAAAATGTTGTAGGAAGAGTTCTATTGTCCAGTTTCTGTGATTTGAACATTTCGAAGTGTGGATATCTTAAATTAGTAATTAGTCCGCGCTGCACGGCGCTTCCGTTTGGGGACACGCCGAGGTCGATGTCTGTGCCCCGCCAGCCCGCGCCTGGCCACGAATCAATAAAATGTTTAGAAACATCGATATTTAGTTGCCAATGTTGCATCCCAAGTATCTAAGCCTAGGATGCGGCGTCTCCCGGAGAACTAAGTATACTCTTATTTAAACTCCGAGGCACTTCAGTGTGAAGAGCTGGAAGAAGAGGGGGAATTGTCATCCAATCGGGAGCTCCAGTACCAAAAATTCGAGTCGTAACGAAGCTTCCGATTGAATTGCAGTGTCGCAATCTCCGTCCAGCTCCTGACCTTGAAGTTTCACTGTGTTCAAAGCGGAGTATTCACAGTCTATATTTTAGTTCCTGCAACCAGCACAGGTGGCTAAGGGCATCAACTGATGTCACTGCTGTGCCTCTGACCGAGAGGTCGTAGGTTGCAGTCCTGACGGTGGCAGGATTTTTGCCTCCAGTTTTTCAGCTTCGAATTCAGTCGCTGTCTGGCGGAGTATTCTAGCGGCCAGCTGCTCTGATCGGTAGTTTTCCGTAGTTTCTCTGATGAACACCAGGCGAATGCCGGAGCAGTACCCTAACAAACGGGCCACGGATCGGGCGCGATCTGTCCTTCCTCTTCCTTGTCCTATCCTCTCCCTCTTACACTAACATGCACTACACTACCACATATTTCGGAAGCCCGGTCGGGAGCTTAGAGCTTGTCCCTTCTGGGGCGGTGCCCCGCTGGTGGGAGAGTCCTGGTTGTGGGAAACCCCACTAGCCGACAGTAGGTCGGTGCCGGATCTCACCATCCAGCGGGGGAAAATCACTGCCATCTCCCGAGAAAAAACATGCACTACACTAATGGGTCTAATGACCAAAGCAGTTGACACGCCCGGAAACACGAAAAAATCAATCAATCAAACTAACAACCGGCGTTAGTTGCTAGCAGAAGGTGCAAGGGCGCGCGTGCGGGCGGGGTCGCAG
The DNA here is from genome assembly GCA_011170035.1 of Teleogryllus occipitalis. Classification (NCBI taxonomy): domain Eukaryota; kingdom Metazoa; phylum Arthropoda; class Insecta; order Orthoptera; family Gryllidae; genus Teleogryllus; species Teleogryllus occipitalis. The sequence continues at coordinate 303,477 of BLKR01001187.1, read as the reverse complement.
GTGGTGCGTCTGCTGCTGGCGGCCGGGGCGAGCCCGCAGGCGCCGGCGCAGCGCTCGGCGACGGCGCTGCACCTGGCGGCGAACGCGACGTGCGCCAGCGGCGGCGAGGCGACGGTGCGCGCGCTGGCCCAGGCCGGCGCCGACCCCAACGCGGCGGACGAGCACGGCTGCACGCCGCTGCACGCCGCCGCCTTCCACGGCAAGGGCCCCGCCGTGCGCGCGCTGCTGCAGGCCGGCGCCGACCCCTGCGCGCGCTCCGCCACCCGCAAGACGCCGCTGCACCTGGCGGCCGCCGCCGGCCACAGCCAGGTGCGCCGCGATCCCTAGGCCGGTTCACTCGTTTCTGCGGAATTCTCCTGTTTTTTCGTGAATACATGACTTAATCTCTCATCTTGTTTTATTTTATTTTTTTACGACAAAGCAATACCAGTACCTATTTCGTTTTGGAAGGGCAAATATGTATGTATATATTGGGCATTTTGGATCGACTGTCCGACTTGTCGACTAGCTATATCCCCTATACCTAGTTCAATTCCCACGCTTGAAGGGGAAAAGACATGTGGGTAACATGACGTAATCACTTCATTGTTCCTAGCAAATTCCTCCTGCTTGAGCTTTACTTCGTCACACAGAAACAGAAGATTTTAAAGGTACCGCTCTATTTTTGCCTCGCCCTAGAATGAAACCCGGGTTCACTCCACAGAAGCTAGTACGCTTAGAGGCCTAAGGGAAAATCAAATCTATCTTTAAGAACTAGAAGCTTTAATAGCAAGGAGCTTTCTTAGCATTTGCTTGCTTAAAGCTAATTGAATCGCCATACATAGTAGTACTGACTAACTAGATGAAAATTGCCACTTCAAATTTGTTTTCGATAGAATTTTCGGTATTTTTGATGAATACATTATTTAGGGCCCCATACTGTTTCAATTGATTATTTTACCTCAAAAATTGTATCAGTTTGAATCAATTTTATAGGGAAAATAAAAGCTACGTTTCAAATTCAGACGCAGTTCAAGAGACTTGCTTTCCTTGTCTGGGTCGCCTATGCAATGATACTTCCCATTATTGGCGAAAACGCAACTTTTCAAATGTGGAATTTCCTGTATTATCAATTATTACATTATTTAATGCATCATTGTGCTTTATTTCATTATTTTACGACAAGAACGTAACCACACTTTTTAGGGCAGATGAAAGCTTTATTTAATATCCAGAAGCAGTTCGAGAAATCTACTCAGCATTGGCTTGCCAATGGCGAGCTGAATCACAATGCACAGCGGCTCGGTGAAGTTATCGAAAATCGCCACTCGTCAAATGTGTTTTTGTTGGGATTTTCAATATTTTCGATTATTATATTATTTAGTACCTCATTTGTTTTTATTACTTTGCGTCAAAAATGCTACAATTCTCTTCACGTTGAAGAGGAGGAGATACATGTCGGAAGCATTGCATGGGATCTACTCAGCATTTTCTCAATGGAGCAAGGATGAAATCTCGAGTGGGAGTCATTGGATTAGTTCTTTGCAGTATTTATTATGAGAATAAAAGTATTTTAGTAGCCAAGAAGCCGACACCTTTCTGCTTGGTATCGTACTTTTCTAATATAAAATGCGTTTTTCTCAAGACATTATAGTATATAAAAATATAAAAACAGTTTTGAGGAAGGAACAATTTCGTTTCTTTGTGTTGACTTTCGGTAAAGGAGTTTCAACATCGATATCCAAATCTTTGTAGATTGCGCGTTCTGTGGAGTGAAAAGGAACAACTTAGGAATAAAATTGCGAAACGTCTGTCATTAATTCAGTTTTAGTCTACAAATGGATGCCCTTCGAATGGAAAACCTATCCAGAAACGCGTGGTGCAAAGCTGATCCGGCAGCTGCTTGGAGGCGGGGTAGAGGTCAACGTCTAGTGCTCAGCTGTTCTGGATGACGTGTCGTGCAAGTCACCCACTCTGAACGAGAACCTTCCCGTAACTTCGAACGTCTTCGAAAGTCGCACTGTAGAACCCACACAGATATTTACGTACACAGAGTGGACTATATCAGTTGACAACGGTAAATATCTTCGAAACAGTTCGAGGTATCGGGACGCGGTTGGCGCCGTGTTGTATATGATGGAGGAAATAATACATTTTGTTTTCTTGTTTAAAACGTTAGATAAATGAAAACTATTTTGATTTTTAAATGGAAAAAAAACTTTCTTCTTGTAGGGTTCAAATATACTCGTCGAGACATACAATGATATAAGAATTGTTCGCATTCCCAAAGAATCTGCAGAAAAAATGCGTTTTAAACATTTTCTCAGGAGTCACGTGTGCTTCACCTTTTCTTAATGGTTTTCTGGAAGGCGAAAAGAGAGTTCGATTAGTTTGCGTCATAGCTCTCCCCCCTTTTGATAGAAATTAAAGTTAAATTTATGAAGTTATTGATTTTTTAAAGTAACATCCAGTTGGTTTCGACAGTTAAAATTTTGCTTATGAAGCACATGTGGCTTTAACTATTACTGAAACACACAAGACGGATTTTCACACGACACGGCACTCTCCACGCGGTTATAAACTATAGAATCTCTGAAGAACTTGTCGTCTGGAAAGTAGGAATCAGCACTCCTACTAGTCCAGTAAGTAAAAATGGGTACGTGTGCATGTTTATTGTGGATATAGTCCGCGAGTTGATGCTGATTTGGGACATCCCAGCAACTGCTGCTTGAGAAACTGAAAGAGGAACCTGACCTGAGCACAGGTGGTGCTCCTTCTGCTGGATGTGGGTTGAGAAACAAGACCTACGGCAGTAGGTGTGTTCGCAGCCCGGGCATCACGTGCTAGGGATGGAGCGGACTCTCAGGCTTGCTGATCATATTTTGTGGAGATCTTTCAGAATCGGAGTTCGTACAGAAGAAATTCTGAAGAACATTTAATCTAGGATTGGACACTTTGTGGAACGCTTGCATCTTTACTAAGGAAGAAAATATCAGTGCGCTGCTGATCTGGGACACCTCAGATACAGCTGCAGCTTCAGGAGATGGTATCCGACTCGGACAACATAGGACTGTCCCGAGGGACGTGTGTTGTTGACTGGTTGTCCTGCCTGCAAGGAGCTACGGTGCGGGCTGAGTTCTACGGAGGTCTTTCAATACCAGAGTTTTCTTCGGTAGAACCTTAGGATGCGTTATCTGAGAAGTAAGAACGTACATTGGGGCGTGTACATGAGGTAGATCGCTGATTTCCGACTAACCAAGAAGCGCGCCGCTTCTCGAAGGGAGTGAGCCTCAAAAACATCTACAGCTTCAAGACATGATATCCGACTTGGACAACATAGGGCTGTCCCGAAGGACGTGTGTTGTTGACTGGTTGTCCTGCCTGCAAGGAGCTACGGTGCTGGCTGAGTGCTATGGAGATCTTTTAGTACGACAGTTTTCATCGGTAGAACCTTAGGATGCGTTATCTGGCAAGTAAGAATGTACATTGGGGCGTGCACATGAGGTAGTGCGTGAGACGAGCCAAGCAGCGCGCCGCTTCTCGAGGGGAGTGAGCCGCGTGGGCCCGCAGGTGGTGCGTCAGCTGCTGGAGGCGGGGGCGGACCGCGAGGCGCCGGACCACGCGGGCCGCTCGGCCGTGCTGGAGGCCGTGTGCTGGGGCCGCGCGCGCGCGCTCAAGGAGCTGCTGAGCGGGTGGGCGGCGGAGGCGCGCGGGGCGTGGGAGGCGCGCAAGGCGCCGCTGCTGCACCACGCGGTGCTGTCGGAGCACGCGCGCGTGGTGCGCGTGCTGCTGGACGAGGGCGTGGCGGACGTGAACGCGCGCGACGCGTGCGGCAGCACCGCGCTGCTGTGGGCGGCGGCACGCGGCAGGGACGACATGGTGCAGCAGCTGGTGGCCGCCGGCGCGGATCTGGAGTTGCGCGACTCGCAGGTGCGATGTCTTTTTCAATTTCCCCCTCCCCCGCCAGTTTCCCTAGCGGGGCGGGAATTGATTCAAAATTTTGGATACATATTTTCCCCCAGAATTTCTGCTTTTGGAGCTGGGGCTAGCTTTAACTTAAAAATACTATCTTAACCGAACTTAAAACTAATACTTTCTGCCACCTTGGGCGATTGTTTTAAATACTAAAATTATTGATTGTTCATGTATAAAGTTCTTTAGATTGTTAGATTCTTAAAAGAGTCCACTCGAATAGGGAGGGGTACCCGTCTCACCCCTGGGACAGTGTTTCAAATCCAGACCGATCCTTATGGAATTTGTGATGGACAAGCGGGTTTTCTCATTTCCTCTATATTCCACCATTGTTTCATCAAGATTCATATTTTCATACTCGCTTTATATTATTCGTCAAATCATTATTTTGTTCAAGTTATGATCGTAAGCCTTATTCACTGGCAGTATAATAAAGTTCACTCGAATTAATCGAAAATATAACGCCTTTCGTAAATGTTCCAAAAAGGCTCAACTACACGCTCATTTCACGTTGTAAATTAGGGAATTGTAAAATACTGAAAATATTACTATAGCGATTCCAGTTCTTAATTGGCAGGACAGAAACTACGTTTAAAAGTTTTGAAACTCCTGTTCCCAAACCTGAAGTGCGGTGATCATTCAACATTTCATGTACCCATGAGTTACTCGAGCAATCTGCGAGCTATCACCACAGACCATTATAAGTGATACCACACCACATAAACGTCAAAGAACAAGTAGTTTTGGAATATGAAAACTATGTTTTACAAATCATGAAAATACAATTTATGTACTACGTAGTTATGTAATTTTATGGAATAGTCAAAATCGCCTTTTATGAATTTATCTACTCTTACTGATCTTTTCAAACTAACCTATTAGTCTATTGCTTGAAGAAAGAAAAATTCAATATTTATGAATTCGGTTTGATACTTCAAAATTTTTACAATAAATTGCAAATTCGAAAATTAGAGCGAGCGAACTTCGAGTCTTTCAATTTCATTACTTATCGACAAGCTAAACTGGATTGTAAATATAAATATATCTTCAAGTATATTAAAGAACAATGGGAACAATTCGAGATCTGAACATTCACTATAGTAATATTTACGAATTAATAACCTCATAGCGTAGCTCTATGACTCGCCCGAACCAGTGCACCAGGCCGAACGCTCACACTTATGCGGTGCTGTGACAATGGTAAACAAGTCTGCGACATACATTGTGAATAAAAATGGGCCCAATATTGAACCCTGAGGTACAAAAGTTAGTATTAGCTTAAATGATTCGTTTGACACCATCTAAACAAAAGACAGTTGACTGCATAAGATTTACCAAGCAAGAATCCATTGAACATCTGAATCGAAGAAATTGAAAAGTTGGTTTGATTAAAAAGGGAGAGATTCAGCTTAACCAAAGGTTTACCCGAGTCTAAGAGACACATCAAAATAAACAGATTTCGATCATACAAGAGTTAGGTTTGAAAATTAGTGCTTAACTCGTGTGGAAATTAGATTGATGAGCAAGAAACGTTGAGAAATTAACTACCGACTCATGAGAAGTTAGCATGAGATTTGTAGCGCCGTGATTTTTTCCAGAAATTTCGATCCAGAATTCTCGAAACGGAATCAAGTAACGTGTCTTAAGTCAGAGGCCTGTGAAGATTTAGAAATTTTTCCAGACGCATGGTCGAGCAAACACGGGGGTGTACAATCCTAGCTGCTGACAATTTTGTGTCATTGGGACCGTGGTCGCCCATTAACGTCACTGACTTTCAAAACGCCCAAAATCATATGATCAATTTTCTGTTTATTCTCTAAATAGTCATACAAGAATATATATACAAATAGCCATATGTCACAGTTCATGCTATAACATTACAAATCGTGCATCTCCTCATCACAATGGAACTTTTCCCCATATTGCCTGGGTGAAATGAGCGAAATGGAATAGGATTTTTCGAGACATTTGTAGTACATCGGTGAATGAGAAAAATTAAATTTTAACTGAAGAAAATAAAGCAGTGGGCCTATGCTTATTTATGCTAATTCGTGGTATATTTGTAGCCAAGCTGAACTGGGCCGAAGACCGTCTCATTTCATTCTGATAAACGGAAGGTGCATGGTATTGGAGTTTTTACAAAATTAGACGACTTTACTAAACAGCATGATGGAAGTTTTTCAGACAATCTTACGGAGATGTTAATTTCACCGTAAACATACAACAAACTGTCACTACGCTTTTAGCATTGCGAATCGTGCATTTCTGGAAAGACTGACAACGGCATATGCCAACCGAAATCGAAACGGGCATATGCCAAACTCTAAATCGAGTGTGAACTCGTTGTCGGTGCGTTCAAAATAACCTAAAAATCGATATGTTGTGAAGTGTGTGAAGAAATAATTAATAAAATTATGGATTTGTACTAGGAAAAAACTATGTAAGTATTGTAGTTCACAAGACATCTTGTGTCCCGAGTCTTGGAGAGTAAGAGCTAAGAGTGAACGAAAAGTACTAACTGGTTTCAATATAAATAAATTAACTACATTAGCAATTGCAATTTGCTGTAATGTAGGATACTCAACTCGTTTTGCTACGTGTGAAATGGACACTTTCTCTCGGTCATACTGTTATATGCGATTTGAAAAAGGTGTACGGTCGTGTTCATTTTGGCGAGCCCAAAGCCTTAAGGCCGCTCCACAATAGTCCATGAACGGGAACGTAAAAAATGTTGAAAGTCGGACATCTCAGGTAGGCGTTCACAACACGTCGGGAACGGACACGGGAGGAATGGTCAACATTTATCTTGGCCGGGAACGGGAAGAGCCCTAAGCCAGTGAAAGTACAGCAAATGGCGGCGATGCTTTCCAGCTGATCGAGCGCGCGGCACTGGTCTGGAGCGGAATTGAGAGTGTAGTGCGATATTGAGGTTAGAGCATGGATTTGCGAGGTTAAGTTTGAGGCGAGGTTTGTTAGTCGTTGTTGTGTGGTTTTAGTTCTTTTTAGTAATTACAGTCTAATTGTTTTTTCTGTTCATATTAATTCTTAGAATTAAAATCCCCCCCCCCCCCGAAAAAAATGTTTAAATGTTTCGTTAAAGTACGTTGGAGTTGTTCGTTTATTGATCAAATTTTAGTCGTATTTTCCATAAGTTCGCTTTCCTCCATAAGTTAGTTTCCATAAGTCCATAAGGTCGTAGTTTTTGCTTTTATTATTTTTTATTGTTTAAAAATTAATAATATTTCGTTAAAGTATTCATTACTCATAGCAGCATACGCAAACAGACAGATGGCAGAGAAAAGAGTGAACAGAGCTAGAAGTGCTTGCTAGGTGCTAAAAGTGAATAGCTAGAAGTGCTTTGGTTTCGGCAACTGTTTCTTCAGTTCTCGTTTTAGCCGCTACTGGTTCATAGCGCTATTCCTCCCCACGGCGAGGGGAAGGGAGCGCTCAGCGTTGCAATTCCACAAGACAGCACAGTTTGCAGCCCTGGAGGGACACTGTAAAACTGTCCAGTAAATTCCAACCCGGGTGGGCGCTTAATTTTTTGTGCAGTGAGCGGGGAGGGAATACTGTCACCTCCTTACTTTTTCAAAAGGAGCGAATCCTCCTCCCTGTCGGTAGGGCGTGGATGGTGAACAAACTAACAGTCACCAACCACTGGATTAGATTCGTCGTCAAATCTAAGCCTGTCCGACCTCTCAGATAGAATTACCTCGATTTTGGGAGGAGGTAGGTGACCTTGAGTAATAATCCCTAATTACTCTTTGTCGTGACTCAATTGGATGATAAGTCATAACATTCACATGAAGAAAGTTCACAGCTGACTTCCTTCCTGAGGGATAGGGTCCTGACATATGCACTGGGATTTCAATAAGAACATCATAGTCGTATGTTTTAAAACAATAACCGGATAAATATATTCTATTTAAAAGAATTATTACACTGTACACTCGAATTTGTCTGAGAGTACCTTTGCTATAATCAGATTTGAAACAAAACTGGTGAACAAAATGTCACGAAAACCTTTGCTGAATTATAATTTAAAACTCTTTGACTGTCTTCGTTGAATACTAGCACAAATTAGCACAAATTCACAGAAAAAGAAAAAAAAAGTCCAGTGATAACCTCTTTACATACGAATACCATTACACAATTTTGCTGGAAAAACACATAAAAGAATACACACACATAATATTACACTATACAAAGAAAACCTATTACACTCTGAAATATTCCAACGTTTTACACGAAACAAAACAGTTTGGTTTGTTCAAAACAAAATAATTTGTAACTTCTCCAGTTACACGATATTTAGTTTAGCTGATGATCAACTGAAATTAGATTTGTTTGATTCACTGAGATCTCTCAGTATACAAAAAAATTCAAATTTATAATCAAGTACTTTTGTTATTACCATACTGGTAACTCGTTACTCAAGTGCATATCTTATTTCCAGAACAAGAATTTCCCTCCGTTATTTCACATGCAACATTATTTGAACAATAACTTAACATGAAACACTGTTACAAATCAAACACAAAAATTATATCTTAAATTTACAATAGTCCTTTTTATGTATCTGAATTCAGTAACAAATCTATAACTCTAGCTGACATTCGAACACAGAATTTAAATTTTCTTTACAGAAATTGTATATGATTACAGGCACTAACCTCATGAACTAGCATAGTCAGTAAAAAGTTCTGCAATCTGGCTAGCACCTCAATTTATACTCTGGATTGAATCAGATAAACTCACAGGAACTCGTGCGGCGTGCGACGGCTCGACGTTTTCTCGAGGTCGTCCGAAGTTTGAAGCGGCTGCGAAGAATTTCCTATGTGCCCTCCAATTACGTCCAATATAAAATCGGGGTGTTTGCGACTGCTTTTCCACTCCCCTTTCCTTTCTTCAGTAGACGTTGCTATGTACGCCGAATGAAGCGTGGTCAACTCGGGTTTCAATAAATCCAAGCGATAGTTTTAAAAGCTTATTCTAAAAGCTTCAGTAGTCGGTATTTCCCAGAGTGGCGTGATCCGTTGCTTCACCATTTCTCTGCGGGTACCGTTTCAGTCGCTCTTCATTCACGAAAGAAAATGTCCGAATCTCCTTTGAGTAGGTTAAAATTCAGTAATTCTTGCCTACTAAATTCCCATTGGTCCTTCGGCCGTTCCTATGACTGAATATTTCGTCATCTGCGCTTGCGAATTTGTTACGAGCGCTACTCGTAGCTGTCTCGTGAACTACTTGAGAATCGGCGTGTTGGAAAGAATTTTCTTCCATCATCGGGCGTAATCTGTCGGATTACCTGATAACTTCCTGGTCTAATAGATACCGATAGATGTATTAAACGAAAATAAATTTATATTTTCGTGATGTAAACGTCTGAGCGGTTACAATACATTTTATGTAATATGCAGGAAGCATCTACGAATTGTAGTGTTAAGCCTTGATTTCTAACTATGCGTATTTCTTAACGCGTAATGTCGTTTTATTAGATATATTACCATGTGCTATGTGTGAAAATGCTTGTCACAGACAGTATTGTGGTAAATATCTGTGGATACACGTAGTAGTAATTCCTATGTTGGCTGCATGAGAAAATTTTCTTAAGATGACTTCCTGTATTTTTCGTTTAATTAGTGTTTGTAGAAAATCTATCTACGTGCAATTTACGCATACTCTGTTGTAATGAACTTTTATACGCATTTTTAAGAATATTTAGCATTTCTATGTATGACAGAAAGTTAAACATTAGTTATAAAAAACTAACGTAAATGTTGGTATATTTTCAGTACATTAGAGAAGATAAGTATAGATGATGAACTCAGTCGTCAGATCAATATTATACGCATTGAAAACGAGAGCTGACGATTTAAGGAAAGACGATAATATTGTGGAATTCTAATGAAACAATGATTCTCATTCTTCCGAATTGACTACAAACGAAATTTCTTCTCACATACCACTGGAATATGTAAATATTTCTCTCAAAAAATGCGTTGCTTAATCTTCAAATGAGGGAGATGATTAATTGGTTTGTTTTCTAAAGTTGTTCATTTAGTAAAAAATGTTTGCAATGACAATTCTTGGAAAAACCTAGTATAAAATTTCCATTAAAACAAATTTCATTTAGGGGTTTATAAAGTTTACGAAGTTACTATTTAGAATGTGCAAATAAACATTAATATTCTAGGGATAAAAATATAGTTGCATTAAATATAATTACTGTTAATATATTTTATTCATTAACTACAAAATTAGATTCATTTTCCTTATTTTTTATGATAAACAATGCATGTACAACAATTTGTTTGTACGTTTTCTATTTAAACGCGAATTTCCTATAAAATATTTGCATAATTTAATAAATGTCTGTGAATTCCCAACGCGTTTCTTTTGCCCAATTCCTTTTGTCACGAAGATTTTTCACCTCTTCTTTCCACCAGTGAGAACTTCATCGAATTGCACGACGTGCATGCTGTGTCCCCGAAAGCGCAATCGAGGTCGTTCGCGTGCTCGTACATCTGACGGCCCTGGTCAATGATAATGAACAATTTAAGTCGTTACGAAGATCCTCGAATACTCCGTCCAACGCTTAACCTTGAAGTGCCACGATATTTAAATCGGAATATGGAGTTATACTTGGATTTAAACATAAGTTCAGCTGACGTAAATCTGCTGTTACGATGTCATCCAATCGGAAGGTTGAACGTCCCAATAGTGACGTGTAAGCTGCCGATTGGATGCCACCGAAACAGCTGATGTTCTGTCCAATGAAGCACTAAATAAATCGAAGTATAAAGATGGCATTTCGTACTGTTCTGCTGGCAGAGACGCGGAAGCGTGTCTGAGCTGATGGTGGTGGGAGTGTGCCACAAATAGCCACAAAGCGGGGTAACTACACTACTCGTGTGAAAACCTCCATTAAACCAATGCTTTATTAGCAGACGCCTTCCTGTGGAAGCGCTGTTGAGTGGTTCCGTGTGAAGGGGCTCTTCGCTATCGCATGGATGCTCACCACTAGGGTTGCCAACAATGTTAATGAAAAAGGGAGGACACTCGATAAGCAAACAAGAAAAAAACACGCATCAACACATTTTTATGAATATTTAATTGAGACTAATATCAGCTCTATTTCTTCTCTTCATTTGAGATTCAAGTGAAAAGATTGCACAAAATGCAGATGAAGATTGTCTGAGCGTCTCTTTTTTATTTTAAGTCGCTAGACAGAGACACGATGCATGCATGCATGTGTCAGCGTTCAGAAAAAAGATATTCATGTTTTCTATTCTAAATTAAACAATAAACGATACAAAGTAGCAGATGTTAGACATGTGATAAAATAAATGACAACTAATGTTTAAAATTCACTAAAAGGAGTACATATAAAATACAAAGGAGGACGAGAGTACAATGGAGGACTGTCCTCCCAAAAGGAGGACGGTTGGCAACCCTGCTCACCGCCGAGGGCTGTGCCGTAGGGCGACACGGCGCTGCACGTGGCCACGAGGCGCAACCATTCGGCCGTGGTGGAGGCGCTGCTGCAAGGCGGAGCCGACAAGAAGGCTCGCAACGCGTTTAACTGCACCCCGCTGCACTGCGCCGCCTGGTTCGGCAGCGACCAGGTGATCCCGCATTCTGCAGCTTTCCCTTTGTTGTTACATATTTAATCGTGCTGCCCTTACCAGACCAATTGGCTTTCCCCAGGGGCCACAATGCGAGTACGGTATTCCATTAAGAATGTAAGTACTTTGAAAACCGAGATGAGCGAAATCTCGAACAGCGTTACCTCAAATTGTCTTCAGTTATCACATTGTGCATAAAATTCGGTTGGATCTGCACACGTTCCAAATGTTCTCTGCAAAATCTTCGGCGGCGCTCGTTGTGATCACTTGTCAAGACCTTCTCGGTACCAACCTCGCGCAGAATTTTTGTATGTTCAAATGAACCGACACAATTGAATGCATGGTGGATTTTCTAAAGTTTAATTCTTGATCATTCAAACACACATTTAAACGAAAGTCGAAGTCGAAAAGGCACTTTCATATTTCCATCGACTGTTGCTGAAACGGGTCGTCCTGTACGCAGATTTTTTGAACTTCTTCTTTACCCTCCTTAACCCTTTTAGACCCACATTTCTATTTGTGAAAAAAAAAAATGTATAAATCACATTTTAATTGCTTATTTACAGTTAAATTAAGACATTTTGATTGAAACTTCAATAAATTTTTTCTTAGAATTTGTGTTTTGGAGTGTTCCCATATGGGAACAGCGGTACTGAAAGGGTGGGTGAAGAATACAAATTTTTTTTTGAAAGTCCACATAAATTTAATGATTTAACTTAGTTTTGAAGATAGATAATTTTATTTTTGATGAAATAATACAAAACAGTCAGCATGCAGAGATATATTACATTTGATACACTTCATTCGAGAATTTTTCTTGCATTGTCCACAACGAGACTGTCTCTCTCCTTTGGAAATGAAATGACCTTCGTTGTCATATCGTGTTTGGTTTGTTACTCTCTTTTCTACACTTCGTACCAAACGAGGTGATTTTCCTGGAGTCAGACGCTGTGAGTATTTTTGAAGGTAGGTGAGAGCAATTGTTCGTGTGAACTCAAGCTGATCCATTTGTACTTTCGAGCCCTTCGTGCACAATCTATAAAGATGCCATGCATTTTGTACAGACGCATTCAATGGAAAAGCGAACAACTGCCAGTACCATTTTTTGCCTCTTATATTTACTCTAATTTTTGAGACATTTTGATCTAAACGATCAACACCTCCCATGTTTATATTATAATAAATTACCCCAGCGGGCTGGTCAATCATTATATGCCTTTTGTGCTTAGCACTGTATCTTCTAGCTTTCCCAACAGGTGCAGCACCCCACTGTGTTGAAGCAACAGTTACAACATTGTTATCATTGTACCTTACAAGAGTTGCTTTTGATGATGTATCTGTGACAAGGCAGTAAAATCCTCTTTCTCTTTTTAGGACGTCTTTTGGATCCATTAGTGGCGCATTTTCAGTTCTGTTTGCGCGTATTGTACCTGTACCGTTCCATCCTCGCTCTTTCAGTTTCTCCAACAAATTTATGGAGGTAAAAAAGTTATCAAAGTACAAGTTATACTTATTTTCTGGAAGATTTTCTGTGAGTGATAAAACCACAGATCCTCCTACTCCAACGTCGGGGTATGTGTTACCAGTAGCTGCTCCCTGATACAAATTTGCCTGGATAAGGTAACCTAATCGGGTACACAAACACCATGCTTTATAACCGAAACGGATCGGCTTCCCGTGGATGTGCTGTTTTGCCCCATGACGACCGAAGTACGGAATCATTGACTCGTCTACACACAAATTTATGTCACCTGGAAAGTACTGCAACCATTTCTTGTTCAACATCTCCCAAAGAGGCGTTATCTTTGCAAAGCGATTCGATCTATCTAAATTTTGATTATCACACACATGTAGATATTTCATAATTTTCATGAATCTATTTCTAGAAATTGCATCAGATATAGCTTTGTTATAACTGTCTGGCCTCTGTTCCCAGTACATTCTCATTCTGTGTACTTGAGAATAACCACTAACAAGTAAAACTCCCAAAAATACCTTGATTTCATCTTGTTGAAGATTGAGATTGTTTTCACCTTTCTGACGGGCATACAAGTTGGAATAATCACAAATCATTTGAATTATATCATTACTGTAAAATAACTCAAAAAGCTTTACAGGATACTCGTCAAAATTCAAAATCCAATCAGGAATTTCCCATTCTGTGAGAGTAGTTTCCTCTTTATCTTCATTTATCCAATTTCTTAATTTTCTTTTCTTTTTCTCTTTTCTTTTCAGATTTTCTGAGTCACTTACTTTCAAATTTGAAACTGTGTTTGAAACAACTTCTTTCACCACCTCACCTGATATAATTTTCTTTACATTTCCTTCCGCATGAGATAAAAGTTGTTTTCCGGACAAACGATCCAGTTCAGTTTCATCTTCTTCTCCACTATCTTCTTCAGAAATATCGCCTTCGGGTGGTACAATTACTATATCACCTTCCAGAACATCGTTTTCATCCGCCAGAAGATCTGCAATCTCGTTTACAGTCAACCTAAGAAAGAAAGTTTATACCCTGTCATTCAGTCCCGCTGTTCCCATACGGGAACATTATAATTTGCATGTTTATAATTCTGCAATGTGAACACTTACAACAATCATAATTTAAAGGATTGTAAAATGATCTCTCGAGATACTAATAGCTACAGAATAATTTATACACACGATGAAATACGTACATAAAATACATACCTTTTCGTTGAAGCCATTGCAACGTGCATACGCTACTGCTTTCTCACAAACAATTGCATCCAGAATGAACGAACCGAGAAATATAATCGCTCGGAGATAAAAACAGATACGATGCTATCGTTCCGTGACGCAACAATAGGAAACTGTTGTTTTTCCTGGTATTTAGAGCATTGAAAACTACTGTTCCCGTACGGGAACAGCGGGTCTAAATGGGTTAAATTCTTTATGCCACTCTAATTTGTTCTGTTCATGGCTCCATTTCCGTAAGCTAGGCGAAGCATATTGATCGCCCCAGTAGCAGTTTTACCCAGTTTAACACAAAACTTGATGTAATTCTGCGACCGATGACCTTATCGGAAAACCCTACAGTAAACTTTAAGTCACGCTACAACGTAATTTTTTGTTTCGTCCAGAGGGCACATAAGCATTAACACTATTGCCATTTGGAAGTACGGAGAAACTAAGCCGCTTGCTAAGCCAGCCGGCAGCATCAAGGACCCGTAGGAGGATCTGTATTGAAACTGCTGGTGACTTCATGCACTTAATGTCTTGCTGGCATGCTCATTTTTGTCACGATTGCATGTGCGTACAGCACTGAGTACTGCGAACGCTTCCGGTTTATTTTGCGATATTCCTGAAGGGACACAATTTTATTTTGCATGAGGTAAATGTATATTTCGTGTTTTCCCGGGTGGAAAACCAATGAACATTCAGAAATCACACGACGAATTATTGGTCCTGAGTAAAAGTTAATTCTAAAAGGGTCAATGAATGTTCTATTTCTCCAATTGTGGCGTAATTAAATGCATACTAGTATTTTAAAACACTATTTTAATTACGAGTTTCTGTAGGTATTTCATGCTATTGGCCTTTATTAAATTTTCACACAACAAATGGTTCGCAAAAACAGTACCGGTCATATTAAATCCGCATTTTATCGTGTTATTGACACCGTGATTGATGACTTACTAGTTCTATGTACACGAAGTGAAATTTATGACGACTTATTACAATATTATCTGTAGGATTCAGATCGTTTGAGAGTCTAAACCGACTGTGTTCAGCCATGAAGGCTCATGTAGGCTCAGTTTTTTGGGGAGTTGGGGGTAACATCCCAAATCTCTGCATCAGTGGTATTGTAAGTGTCCCTGTGACTCGAGGACGGTAAATGACCGACAGGGTCTCCTCGACTGGTAGGCTAGTTCTGAGAGGCACCTTCGGCTAATGGAACATTCTTGGGTGGTTTCGTTGCATCACAAGGTGCAATTTTTAGATCAAATTCCTGCAGGTGAGGCTCCCTCGAGGAGTATACGGGCGACTAGTAAATGAGATGGTTCAGACTGCATAATTCTGAGTACATTTACTGCAAATAGCCCTAATCTACAGCTGTACCGTTCGCGATTTATATATATATATATATATATATATATATATATATATATATATATATATATATATATATATTGTAATATAATCGCCTCGCTCTCTCCTTCCGCCCTCCTTTGATACCGCGACGCCTCACGTCGCGGCGCCAATGTAACAATATACTACTAATCAAACACGATGGCCCACGCTAGTGCGCCACTGTAATATTCTCTTACAAAACCTCTCGACGATTGTAACCTTTTCCTCGTCACGCGCACTATCTTGCCCTGCCCTAGCCCTGAATTATAATTGGGTGCCACATTATCGATTGCCCGTACCTCTGCTAGCTCGTACTATTGTTTATTTCTTACCGTGTCGTAGGCCGCGCGCTCACTCCATACGGAGTTGAAGAAAGGGTCCGTTTCGTTCGTGCCTGGGTCAACATTCACACCACTACAGAATAAAAAGACATGGAATCACGGCAATTATGAGCCATTGGGATGCTCATGCATTTAATTTAGGATTTTTTTGCTGATATCCCTTTTCATTAACACAATCTGCCCCTCCGACTTACGAAACATAACAATACGAATATATAAACACACAGAAAAAAAATAAACATACACACTGAAATTACAATACAAAGAAAAATCTCATCCATCCATCAAAATGCGCATTCTGTCGTGACCTTCCTTATTATCCTTGGCCTAATAGCATAACTTGGTCTTCGACAGAACTTCTTTTCTTTCCTTTGAATGGAGCGTAAACAGATCAGAAAAAAAAACAATACAGTTATTGCACAATTCGTGCCACTTCCCTTTTTTTTGCAGCGATGTCACCTTCCGTCAGCGCCCGTCGCTGGTAGCTGTCACGTGCATTATTTACGCACGCAGTCCCTCAGCTGCCACCAGATCCTCGATGCACTCCTCCGTTTAAAGTTTGCCAATGCATCCACAATTATTGTTTTTTGTCTTAATCGCGTCTTCCCTGAATGTTATTTCTATATCTCGCGATATATATATCTTTCGCGACGCTCCTATTTCCTGACACCTAATTTGCGTAAATATTGTCTATGCGGATTTTTTTTCGTGAATTTCTAAATGAATTTAAATAAATTTTCGATACACTCAGTCTCAACAATTGTTTTTATGCAACCAAAATAACTTAATAACGTTTTACACGACACTTCCGCAAAAATTTTCAAAAACTTAACACAACATAAAAACGCGTGCGATCATCCTCAGATCCGAACTCATTCTGTCTGTAACCCAGTTTGCATTGTTGGTCCACACAATCCAAGTGACTGTCTTTTTTCCAAACATATGCCCATCACCATAATAAATGTTCGAAAATGTTTACATTTTTCACTGTTTTGGGGCATCTTGCGTCTTACTCTCTCTTTCATAGTTTTATTAACTTTTGGTTTGTAATTATCACATTACCGAATTCCCTTTTCCCGTTTTCCTTTTTCCAAAAAACCTTTATTTTCCGTCTTCCCCACTCGTGATGACGTCACTTACATCTTCGGTCGCTCTTTTAATTCTTTCTTAGCTCGCTATGCTATGGAACTGGATACTGATTTATTAAAGCCTTACATAAATTGCCCCCCGCGCCGTAACTAATTTTGCCCTGATCTCAATATTTTTCCCTATAATTTCTGTAAGTTTGGCCAAAATCCACCCAGGCATTCACTGGATATTCAATAAAACTCGTATTGTTGTATACTTTCAGAGGTACAACAATGGTCACCATGTCTTCAACTTCGCCGTTATGCATGCAATTTATACCATTTATAATATTTACGGAACCCGTGGCTCGAATAACGTGATTCTTGGTTTAAAATGTTCCTAAATTTGGGTTCTATTCACTGTTCACAATGCCTATTGCCCCCCTTTTGTTTTCTATTACTTTCCTAATAATTATTATTACGCGGCGCTGTCGTCTATTGTTTCTTTCATTATTGGCTCCTCTTTGCTTATGTAGAAGTTCCTTGTCCCACGCATTCTTGCGGGCTAGTCTCACAAATCATTACAATATATATATATATATATATATATATATATATATATATATATATATATATATATATATATATATATATTACATTTTATTGAAATTAGGTCATGTACAAGTTTTTGGAAATTTGAATATTTTTCACGTAATTTTGCGTGAAATATAGGTAATTTTTAATTTTGTTTAAACAATCTCAAAAACGGCACAAACAATTTTGATATTGTTATCAAAAGTAGATCTTCAAATAAGGTCACAATGAATTTTAATATGAAATGTAATATGATTCCAGACAGGTGGATGCTACCTGAGTTAGAATTTGTATGTTATTTCATATTTCTTTGTTCGTTTCTTACATTCGAGCTTTTGTTATACTTTACAAATTAATCTTGATAATCCAAATTCTTCGTGTTGCAAGGAAAGTATTTGCTTTTTCAATGTATTGATGTATTTCCTTTCAAGAAATTCGCAAACCTTAATTGAAATTTCAAAAAAATGATTTAAATGTTATATGAAAGAAAAATTGCTAGCCTTCGAAGAATATAAGATTGGAACGCAATAATGGCATTCTGCGATGCGAGATGGGAGCTGAATTTCTGTGAATTACATCTCATTGTTGGGACATGATTTTGCTGTATGAAAAGCAGTTATAATTGTGAAAAATATGTTTGAAAATATTTAGTTTTCGCACCAAATGTTCTACGATTTGAAATGAGTTTTACAAGAAATGATAACTGAGATGTGTTAATTCGGAGAGAAATTGTGGTATAAATAGTATTACATAATCATTGCTAAGGATGAGTATGTGCAACTTTAGCGTCACTAGTTTCCCGTAGCGTTATAATGCTTTCTCTACACTACGAGAGTAATAGGGGAGGAAGTAAGTTGGATGTCCACAAGTGGAGGATTATGTTCGTGGATCTTGGTGGTGCCGAGCAGGTGACATTCTGAAGGATCCCCAGAGGAACTCCGTCACAGCTTTTGAAGGCGTGAGAAAACTTCTTTGTCATGCATCAAGCTCCTGAGCATCTGGAATTAAAATTAGTTTATTAGACATTGAAAGGGAAAGCAGAGCTTTTGGTGAGGAAATACAAAATTAAAATGCTGAATGTTTTGAACAATTCAAGGAAAGTTATTAGAATGGAGAACGTTTTCATTCAAGTTTAACAATTGGCTCCAAAGTATGGTATGAAATTAACACAACACTTGCAATACTCTGACTGCTAAAAACAAAAGCATCTAACCTATCTGCAAACTGTCTACAACAGTAAAGAAAAATTGACTAAATCATATGTCATACATAGACATCGGATGTTCAGGGAAAATTCTAGAAAATTTATTTAAAGGCTGATAATATATGTGCATGAATTATAACATATGAGTTTTATAATACATATTTTTGCTTTTTTCATCATGAATGCCTTTTTTTGCATAAATACCTTTTTTTTAAGAATTATTGAACATTTTTGCATTTTATTTTTATTTTTGCATTTTTATATACAATGCCAAGATATGAGCCGTGGCCAAGATATGAGAAATCGGCCATGGTTCAACATGACCATGCATTATGAAATCTTCAATTCTCGTCTTTGTATTTTAAAATAAGAGAGAATTCTTAAAAGCATACCAACAGATTTTTCTGTTTCCCTATTTCATAAATACCAGCCTAGTTCTGAGACCATGGTAGATTCACAACACAATAAGAGCACCAAAATTTTAAGAGGAAATAAATCTAAATTCTCAAAGGGTTTCAGTGTTGCTAATGTTGAACTTCTAAAATATATGCCAGTCACATCAGTAGATGTTGAGAGATCCTTCTCTGGATTCAAACTGATTTTGTCTCTCAATCGTCACAAATTTGAAATTGTGATCCTTGAAAAGTTACTGATAATATATTCCAATGTGAACTATTAAGAATAAAATGTAAAAGAGTTCTAAATATGTAAATCTAGATTTACATTAAAATGTATGTACTCGTTTTGTGCATTTAAGTTTACAAAATAATATAGACAAAAATTACTAACAATTTTTCATTTCACACTATTAAATGTTTTTGAAAGATCAATGAATATACCTGCTGTTTTCTTATTTGATTCCAAGATTCCAATGATTTCATGAATAAATTCCACAACAGCAGTGGTGGTGGAGAGGCCCTTCCTGAAGCCATGTTGTGATTTATTAAGGATATTATTAGATTCAAGAAAACAATTAAGCCTTGCTAATATAACTTTTTCATAGAGTTTGCCAAATACTGAAGTTAGGGTTATAGGTCGATAGTTCCTAACATCTTGTGTATTATTATTCTCAGCAAGTGGCCTTACAATACTAATTTTTACGGATTCTAGGAAAGTGAATATAGATAGAGATGAATTTATTAAGTGATCTAATATATTAAGAAGAGCAGGCTTACATTTTTTAAGAATTATTGAAGATATTTCATCATTCCCCGACGAGCAACTATTTTTGAGGGAATTTATCAGTTGATTCACTTCATTAGCATTTTTATGATGGAGAAACATAAATTTTAAAGTTCCAGAAGATAAAGTATTACTAGTATTACTGGTTACAGTGTCCTGCTCTGAATTAAAGAAATGGCAGTTAAAGGTCCTACAAATATCAGAAGGATTATCAAGAAGAATGCCTTCTTGTAGTAGGTGTATGTTTTTATGAGTCTGTGTTTTACCATTATTAACTATATTCCATAGTTTTTAGATTTGTTGGTTGAGTTGTTAACTTTATGAATTAATTGATAAGCTTTCTCATTCATCAGTTTTAGCCCTATATTATTTTTTATACTGTTTATGCTTCTCATTATAAAAGGGGTTCTTAGTATCTCTGAACAGGTCATACATGTTTTTCATTTTATTTCTAAGAACAAGACTTTCATTAGAAAGTTTAATTTTGGGTTTCTTCACTACATTCATTTGCCTCTTAATAATGGGACATGAAATATTCAAATGATAATTTAATGTACTCAGGAACAAGTTCCATTTCTCATTGACATCATTACCATTGAGTACTTCAGTCCATTCTTCTTTTAGGAGACGCTCATTTAGTAAATGTAGTTTAGAATCCCTTGTGTCACGGGTGAATGTGTATTTAGGTAGTACAAGACTAACGGGGCAATTGATTATTTCAATTTGTGCAGTGTGATCAGATACATGAAAATCAATATTATGAGAAGAGTATTTATTCATTTCAATGTTTGTAATGATGTGGTATATGGTAGAGCTGGAATGGATTGTAACACGTGTTGTCCCTAACTCCACATCATGAAGATTGAAGCTCTCTAGTAAATCATGTAGTTCATTGTGTTCAATATTAATGTTCAGATCTCCCAAAATAATTAACTTACAATTGTGGTTTCCTAAGAGTTTTGTTAAAAGTTCTTCAAACCTGAGTAGAAAATCATTAACACTAGAATTTGGGGATCTATAAATGCCTATTATTTTTATGTTCCCTTTCATTGTATTTACATCTATACCTGCTACTTCAAAAATTGTTTCAGTACTTATGTCTCTAATCCAGTCTATTGATTTGCAAATTATGTTATTCTGTGCTATTATTGCAACACCGCCACTTTTATTGAGTTCTCTACAGAAATATTCATGAAGTTTATAGTTGGAGAAATTAATTGTATTAATTTCTTTATACTTAAGACCATGTTCAGTAATGACTGCTACATTTATAGACATTCGTGTAGAATTGTCTCCAGTTGTTCTACTTTGTGATGCATGTATTGTTAGTTCTCTCATTAAGATCAAGTACATTCTTTTTAAAAATTTTAGTCATTTTCTCGCAATATTGTGTGCAATATTTGGAATTTTAAAAAATTACAAAAACAAGATTTTCTCAAAAACGGCAGCAATTTTTTCTACAAACTTTTGGTAGGGATAGTGTTAAATGCATTCTATAAGATGATATAACCGACATATTGCTCTATTCTTTTGTTTCTTAAAAAATTACAAAACTAATTTTTTGACATGTGTCTCACGTTATTAATATTTACATTAGCAGCAATTTGTTCATATTATTGTATTTATGAGTTCATGTGCTTCAAAAAATGATATAAAATTTCTCGAAAGCTCAATAGTTCTCTGTTAAAATTACTTCTAAATTCCGCCATTTTCAGAAACGCACAAACGGCATTTTTTCAAAATGGCTCCAAATTTGTTCTTCAAAGTTTTGAAATGGGTAGTGCTAATTGTACTGTTTTAAATTACATAAAGATCATTTTAGAGTATTCTTTTTTTTTCTTCAAAATTTAAACACTTTTTTATTTTTTCAAATTTTTAAAATATCTCTCACGCCTTTAATACGCAAATTTCCAGCAATTTGTAAGCACTATTGCACTTGTGAATTAAAGTGCTTCAAATGTCTTTAAATGAAGTTTTTCGAAAACTCGAATATTCTCTGTGAAAAGGAGCTTCAAATTTTGCATCTACAGTAAAGGTGAAATGCCATTTTCGTAAAAACGGCTCCAGATTTTTCAATGAAAATTACCATTGATGAGGTTTTACTCTTCTTTAATATTCTTAAAGTAATATTTCGGTTCTACTATTACTAAACCAAAAAATTGAGAAAATGTCAAAAAAAATTGGCGCAGAGATAGGTGGCAGGTAAAAGGATGGGGGCAAGACCGTGAAGCCAGTCCACACCAAGGAAATTAGAAAACTTATCAAGGAGAAAGTCTGTGCCATTCTGTAGTACCACTAGTTTGATGTTATCTCAGAGCCAAATTCAATAAAAACAACAACAAAAAACAATAATTTTCACTGACTTGGAATCCTGAAGTAGGCTTGAAAAAATCAAAAAAGTTCCTCTCAAAACACAAATCGTGATTTTTTTTCACATTTTTACTTTCTCGCTACCTCTTACGCAGTAGAAAGTTATGTAACGCTGCGCAAAAAACGACGAATTTTCAGCAGAAAAATTCTTATTGTTGCTAAATTTAGGAGGGAAAACTCTAACACGTGGTATAGTCAGAATCCATGATTGTTATCAAATTGAAGAAGCACTTGCCGATCTGACCTTAGTCGAAGCACTACGATTTTGAAAAATTTCATTAATTTTTGGGATACTTTACATGAAGCCCCAAGGACATTTTCAAAATTTTCTCAAAAATGCCTCCAAATTTCTCTTTAAATTTCTTGTGAGAATAGAGTGAAATATGATGATAAACGTAGCATAAGTTCGATTTTCACTGTTACTACTGAATTTTTGATAATTGCAAAAGTTTGAATTTTTTTGACGACTTTTTACAACTACGTAATTAAAGATAGACTTCAGATGAAATTGTCCTTAATTAGTTCTTTCATTAAGATCATGTACATTTTTTTGAAAATACAAGTAGTTTCACGTAATATTGCGTGCAATATGTGCAATTAAAAAACGACAAGTTTTTCTTAAAAAGGCTCCCAATGTTTTTTTTAAACTTTTGTTAGGGATAGTGCTACATGTCCTCTATGAGATGAAATAAATACCATATTGCTTTCTTATTTTTTTTCAAAAATTACAAAAAAAAAATGTTACTTGTCTCACGTCGATAATATTTGCATTAAGGGCGATTTGTTTGCATTATTGCCTTTAAAAATTAATGCACTAATTTTTTCTTTAAACGGCTACTAATTTTTTCTTTAAACATTTTGTGTGGATAGTGCTAATTGCACTGTTTAAATCACATAAAAGTCATCTATATTCTTTTGTTTTTTCAAAAATTTGACAAATGTAATTTTTTAATATCACTCACGCCTTTGATGTATTTCCAGCGATTTGTATACATTATTGCATGTGTGAGTGGAAGAGCTACAAATTACTTCGAAAGAAGTTTTTTGAAAACTGAAAATATTTGTGTGAAAAAGTTTCAAATTTCGCATTTGCAGTAATGTTTAAACTCAATTTTCTTAAAAATGGCACCAACTTTCAACAAAAATTTCCTTATAGGACAAGATTTTACTCTTCTTCAATATTCTTAAAGTAATATTTCAGTTCTACCATTAGGAAACAGAAAAATTGAGAACATTTAAAAAAAAATAACTTTGGGCCAAGATAGTAGGCAGCTGGCATGAGGATAGTGCGAGATTGTAAAGTTCGCCCAGACAAAAGAAATTAGAAACCTATGTACAACGAGAAAGTCTGTGCTATTCCGTAGCACTGCTAGTTTTGATTGCTGAACTGTAGTTAAAAAAATAAAAACAATATTTACCAATTCTTCTTCGTCTTTAAAACACATTGACTTTAAATACACTTTGAAAATGGCTGCAAGAGTTCTGCGCATTTATTTTAGTATTTATTAAAAATTTGTAATGAAAATTGTTCAGTTGTCCAAAAAGTCAAACTTTTTTGTTATAATGATGGAACCCACATTATGATTAAAACAACAAGAAATGTGTTTATAATAACAGAAATGTGAAATTATTATAATAACATTGAGTGTAACAAAAAATATTCAGTTGAGATAAAAGGTTCGAGTTTTTTTCAGTGTCCACTTGGCATCAAACAAATATCGTGCATTAGTTACATTATATCTTCCACTACAATGAAAAAACAATACAATATATAATATAAGAAACTGTTTTACACAACATCATTGGTATATATTCATTTTCTCACTTTCTCAAAACTTGTAAACGCTCAGTTTTTGGTCTCTAACACTGTATTTTCCAACCTAGAACTGCCGGATCACAGAAAAGGTAGTCAGTCGGTGCCTTTTTTGAATCCATATGTTTCGCAGCGTAGACAAATTTCTTCTTTTTTTGAAAATCTGTTAAAGAAAATTGTTTTTTTGTATGGACAATGCCTAAAGTTTTCAGTTTGCCAACTATGCTTCCGTAAATTACAAGAAATGCTTAAAAACAACACATAATTTTTATCACACCGCGGACCCATGAAACGTTTCGTGAGAAGCACCTATTTTTCAGCATTTGAAATGTTTAAGAATGCTAGGAAATTTATAATAGAGCTAGTTTATTTGATCATAATATACATTAATTCGAGTGTTATGACTCATGATTTTAGGCATGAAACTGTTAATTTTCAAAGTAAATAACGTTTAAAGGCAATATAATTGAAAGATGATTTATTAATATGGGATATTAACCGTAACACTGAACATTATCCCGCGTGTTTTACAGAACTGAAGTTCATCAATTTATTAATGTATTGTATTAGCTCATTTTAATAAAATTATTGTTTGCTTAATTATTATTAAATTTCTTTTCAAAATACAGAAAAAAGTAAATTGTTTATGATAAAAAATGCTGAAGATCCACGAAATGAATTTTTTTAAAAAACTTGTCGCAACATTGGGGGGCAGTTGCCCCTCCTTGCCCCTCCTGAATCCCACCTCTGGATAAACCTATCTATCTAGAAATTTATTCCAGATACATTTTGTTTGCATAAAAACAACATATTACAAGAATAAATATTTTGAAAAAAGGATTATTTTAAGTCTGTGGTTGTAAGTTCTCTAAAATATTTTTGATGGGTTAGCTTTCTAACTTATGGCATGGCTTATGTCCTTGCAATAAACACAAATTACAAGGTCTTACTCAATAGGAAAATTTTAGAAAAATCTTTATTTAGTCGATATATTGCTCTTCTCTATTACGCTCAAATAAGTAGTGAACTAGAAATAACAAGTAAACAAATAAGTAAACACTTTTACGATGAATAAATAAATAAATGAATAATAAAATAAATAAAGTGATAGTAGTATTTCTATAATAAAGAGTAATTGGGTGAATCCAAATCCTTTTTTTCAATCATTTTATTTCCAATAAAATTCTGAATATTGCAGTCAATATTAACAGTCTACCTACTCGAGTAGTTAGGAAAATTTGATAAAACAAGATTTACCTCTGAAAATAAAAAGAAGTAGGTATTATTAAATTCTTACTAAATTATCACATAACCATGTAATTATTAAAAAGTATTTTAGTAACTACTGAAATACTACAAAGCTGGTCCTGGATGGTGAGGTATAATATCTTAATAATTTGTCTTGAGGAATTAGGCTGACATATTCCCACAAAATAAGTAACGGATTTCTAAACAATGAATCAAACAAACAAAAACACCGTTAATGAAACTTTTTGTTATTTATATTTTCATGAGCATAATGTTCACAATTCTTTCTAGTTGCCATAAGTAAATTAAAAATGAAAACTTTGTGATCAATTTTGTAGTATTTATTTCCCAGACTTTTTTCTCTAAGAGATTAATGTAGAAATTAATATGAACATTTTGAAAGAGGTATTTGCAATTTTTTATCTATGTAATGTTTTCATGTAGCAAATATTTTATAATAATGATTGTACTGATGCTCCAGATAATTTTTATATTCTTAAAAATCTTCCCACTTTTTTTGTTCGGTGTTCTGTTGAGGAAATGCAGGAATAAGAGGTCTATATTACTTTATAGTTCACAGTGCGGAAAATAAGACAATCAATAATATTATTATCCTGTATTATTATACATTTACACAAACATTTAGGAAATCACTTGTAGTATCACAGTACAGAACATCTTTATATACATTTAGCACAAATATAATCATATAATTACAGAGGTTACAGATGTTAACTGAGGAATACCAAATTCTCAAAACATACTGTTTTCTGTTGGATATGATGAACAGTAGAATAATTTCACAAAGAACTTACTTTGAGAAATATTCAATTTATAGATAAGTATGTTCAGATTTGTTAATTCACTAAACATTATGATTACTAATACACCTGTACATATATATTATTGTTTATGAAATAGGTATCTGACAGCAACATTTAGTACTAGTAACATATTGTAAACTAATACAAATGTGCTTCAAACACTTACTTGTGGTATGAGTTTACAATGTTTACAATAATACAACACTTGGATACATTTTCATAACATATGCAGGCAGGTGGAACAAAAATAATTAATATAAGAAAATATTTGTCATGATTAGGAAACAAAAATAGGTCCTCTTTTTCTTAGGAAAATAATGAAATATATTTTGACTGAAAGTTTACATATATTGTTAATGCAGGTTATAAACACCAAATCAAATAATAGAATTTTCAGTTGAAAATATTGGGCATTTGTTTGCACAAATGTTTGAGAAATGTACAGAAAATTCTTAACTCACCCTGGAATACAATTCAGTATAAATTACTTATTTTGAAATCCATATCTGCCATTCCATTAAGCAGAGGAAGGATCATACATCATCAGGTACTTTGCCATTTATAGTAAATGACACTCATATTTTCATGTACATCCTGTTGTTTATGAATCTGTTGTTTTGATGCTAGTTGAATAATTAATTTAGTCATAAAATATATTATTCAGGAAAAATTGTGACACATATTTCATAATAGGAAAATTAGTTTCGTTCTTTCATTTACCTTTTTAGATGCTTAGGTTAACTTTTTCATCTCAAATATTTAAGTATGACACTTAAAATTAACTGATATTTTTATTCTTAATAAAGAAAATCATTTTAATAAGTAATATAAAATTTATTAATATATTTGAACAGAAAGTAATATCATTTCATCCTATGGATTACATAATAATACAAATTATTTTTGGCAGGCTCTTAGGAGATTCTGTTCTTGGTTGCTGAAAGGAATAGAAATACCAATTTTGGAGGAATTACAATTTGCTTTGCCAATTATTACATGGCAATTGCAATTACATTGCACTCTTTTTCTGTTTGTAATACTTTCTTGACAGTGTTGACATTTTTTATAGTAATAAAGAAAGGCAATGTCTATAGTTAAAAATATTATAGAATAAAGTTTAAAGTAATAGAGAAAAGAAATTTATATAATAAAGAAAAAGAAAAAAAGTTTATAGTAATAAAGAAAGTCAATGTCTTTAGAAATTTGTGTTCAGATAAAGTAAGTGAATAATAAAACATTAGGTCAGAGTTACATGCAATATTTTGATTCCCATTCAGAAAATAAAAAATTCAAATTTGCATTATATTCAGGTATCTTAAAATGCTGTTCTATGTGTCACAATTGTTTAATTATTTCTTAATGAAAACATTAACACTTCCATCAATTTTTAATGAAAATATCTAGTATTTGATATGTGAATTTAACTAATTTTTTTCATTAAAATATATACTTCTCAATAAAACAATGAATAAAAAATTCAATATTTTTCTTTAGTGCTTATTTTATGCACCAATGATTGTAATTTAAAATTGTAAAATTCCTTGAATGATTGCCTGTTACAACCTTTCTAATCCATAAAATACATTTATAATGAATATAAAAGTTAACAATATTCCATTCTTTATGCATAATTGACAATGATTAGTGAAGTTATACTCAAATTATTATGAATTATATTATTAATCTTAAGGATGACAGATTTTGAGTGAACTAATTGTATATAATTTCAAAAAAATAATTTATCATCCAATATCTTAAAAATGCAATGTTACGTATATATCACAATGATTAATTCATGAACAGTGTCAATCATTCTAAAAGAGGATAAGTACTTTTCTTTCTTGGATATCTCCTAAATAACCTAAATCATAATACAGAAGTGTTATCAGGAAAACAGTTCTCTATCAAGAACCTTATTCTGATACAGATAATTATGAATAGATAATGTATTGAACACTTTCGTTTGGAATTTGCAGAGACATATGAGAAAGACAGAAATAAAATACTATGTTTTATGTCACAATGATGCACTGTCCTCTCTGCAGTCATTCTTTAGCACTTGCAACAAATGTAGATTTGGAAAGAAGAATTATAAAAAATATTTTTCATGTTCCTTAGTACTGTTAAGATAATGCAAAATCTGTAGGAATAAAATCTCAATATTGTTTCAGAATAAAAATTAGAAATACAAAAAAGATTCTGAAGATATGAAGAAAGAACTACATTTACATTACTATGAAAAGTATCTGTTTAGTTTTAACAAGGAACAGCATATTGAACTCTTTTATACAGGCTAATTATTAAGAAGCACTAGAAACATTTAATAGCTCAATATTATGAGGAAATGCCTACATCAATGGTTCTTATCTATAATACTAAACACCAAGCCATTGTACATACATTTAAAAAATAATACCACAGAGCTTCACAGCACGTGATTTTCATTGATATGGGATCTACTCTTTGATCAGTTCCCATTGATTCAAATTTTTTAAAGAACTATCATTGTTCTCTTCAACTATATAATTTAATTTACATTATTTTCATGATTCAACATCAAGAGCTGGTGTAGTGGTGTGAACAAATTATTATCTTGCTAATACTGCCACACTGAAAGGAAGAAGATAAATTTTCCTTCATTCTTGTGACTTGAAAACATATGTTGTGAAAATATCTACCCCTGGTATTTTAAGTAGAAAAGATATTGAAGGATACTGGCCATCCAAATAGATGCAACATTGGTTTACTTTCTGAGAAAGCCTGGATTCAAAATTGTGATTTGGAATTGTCAATCGGACTACTATATAATTATTCTTAGGGGTGGAAATTACACAACTCAGGTATTCTTATCTCTTCAGTAAGTTACTCTTGATGTTTCCCTTCTACTTAAGACTTATATCAAGGCTCAAATGTATCTAAGACATTACATTTGAAGAGTAATGGAACTACAAACACATACTACGCCTCCAATTACATTTCTGAAATTCTAATGCAGTAGTCATTGTGCAACGTTTCGAGATGCATTAGAATTCTACTTTAGACTTGGACCCTTGTTGTGTTTTCAAAATATGATACAACCATTTTCACTTATGAAGATATGTTTAAAAAAGGAATTTTAAAAATATGTTTATGGCATATTATACAGTAGTATATTGTTATTAAACATATGTTTATTTACAGTGTTGTTCTACTTGTGACCCATGAAAGTAAAGATACACCTCAGGGAAAATTGGTGGATGTATGTCATATGGAGCACTCAATGAACTTGTGTGTGTGGTACAAACTACATTCTTAATGTTCATTAATGAATTTATTTGTACTGTTCATGAATACGTTTTAAAATTTCAATTTGTTGAATATATATAGTAATACAGATTTACTGTGGAATCATTTGCTCCATTTCATTACTCTTTAAATTTAATCAAGGGGTGTACTATATAAAATAAGTAGAAATTTTCATTGCCAGGATTGGTTGTATAATTTTGGTTTCTTTTCCCTAAATATTTATTTTTCCTGCATGTGACTTTTTAACAATAGAGTACCGCTAAATTTTAAAAAATTAATTTGCTTGGCACATATCTATTTCATATGAATGTGATATCTATATTTTGGCACTACTCCATGACATTATTGACGTTGATCAGTTTAGACTATTCTTCAGTTTGTTAAAATTCCTGTTCTACATTTGAATGAAAAAATTCTTTCCTTAGTTTTCAACCACTTTGTGCTGCAAGAATTGCTTCTACAAGAAATGAAAACCATAAAAGTATGGTTTAATTAGATTTTTTACAAAGCTAATTCTGTGGCAGTAAGACATAGATTGCATTGCATTCAAAGACAGTTATCATTAACATTTTATTATGTATTTACTTTCTTGTAAAACACTTATTTAGTATAGAGAAACTGTAAATATTTTTCTTTTCTTTTAAATAATGTGAATCACAATAAAAATTGTGATTCACATTATTTAAAATGAAAGAAAAATATTTAGATGTATTGAAATGCTCAGTATAATCCAATTAAAACCAAAGCAAATTTTGAATTTTTTTGATTTTTATTTCACATGTTAAGCTTTTTTGCTTTTCATAAGAATTCATTCTAAAAATGTGCTATGTTAATGCTTATTTTCTTCATATGTGAAATTACAAATTATACAGATTATTTTGTCACAGATTATATAGATGATTTTTTAACTTCTTGGAGAAGCAGAACTGCACAATTTCCTTGAAGATAATTATATCAAGAAGACAATATTTTAATAGCATACTTTTATCAATATAATTAAGTTTAGAAGTTGACTCTGAAACTTTCCATGCAATCTATGTGATGCACTTTTTCAATTTATTGGTATTCTATAATTTTGGTCCATTTCAACTTTGTTTTCCCAAGCAAGTAATGTAGATAAAATAAAAAAAACACACACATATACCACCTCTCTTTCTAATCAGGTGATGTGTTTTTGAAATGAACAGTATCATATTAAAAATATTGTTTGCCTGCATTTATGGTGAA
This sequence comes from Teleogryllus occipitalis, assembly GCA_011170035.1. Lineage (NCBI taxonomy): Eukaryota > Metazoa > Arthropoda > Insecta > Orthoptera > Gryllidae > Teleogryllus > Teleogryllus occipitalis. Next base: position 272,651 of record BLKR01001187.1, on the reverse strand, counting down.
TAATAATAATAATAATAGAGTAGTGTGTAGCAAAGAGAAAAACTCCTACCATTAAAAAATATAATTTTGTTCACTTCTTTGATGAGGGCGATGATTGATTTTGTTCTCTTCTTAAAATCTGGCCTATTTAACCTATTTTTTAATTTTTTTTATTTATAGCATTTATCTGGTTGCTCGTTTCTACTACTTTAAAAAGAAACAAGTATTCTTTTCACGTATTATTGCGTTGTGATTATCAATGAATTTATTTCAAATGTCAAAATTATAGAATTTGGGCAAATCTATTTCAAAATTTATAGTATTATCAAAGTACCAGTAGTACCTAAAATTTTTGAAAAGTATAATGGAAAAAGAAAGAGGAAACTTGTTTACCATTTAAGGAAAAACAATACAAAAAAATAAAGTTGCATGCTTTAAGCTACCTAGTTTACATATTGAAGCATTATAATTCCGAATAACATTAATTATAATGTGTAGTATTTTTTAATCTCTGTATGAAACAATGATTCGTCTTGAATAAATACAATGCTCTTATGAAGGGCCTAATTTTGCTTATGTTCTTAAATTTTAAGATAAAATAGAGATAAAAGACAAATGTAAGAATGTTATAGAAAAAGATGAATTAGAAGGTTTAATCCTATAATACATTACTTGCAAGTTAGGTCATTGTCAAAATTTAACATACACTTTGTGAAGCAATTCATTGCATTTATATAGAAGGTTACCTCGTCAGGTCTGGGTGAATAAGATGTGCAGTTTGTCAGTCTACATTGCATGTCACATACAATGTTTGAACTGACTTCAAAAGAGATATTTCTCCACAACCTATAATTATGTAACAAAACTTCTCATGGGCAGACACAAGAATGACATAATGGTATCCAATTGGGTAATGTACATAAAATATTCTGTATTCAAATATTAATGATATTTATCTTAATTATTTGGACTTTGAGTATTGTGTCACCTAAACATAACCAGGAAATATATTCAAAATAATTTTCAAAATTTTACTGAGGTTATCTTACAGTAATAATATAAAAAATGAATGCAATTTTGTCCACAAGAGTGTCACAAAGTTCTTTTGCTTTAAATGGTATAATGACAATGTTTAAAATTAAGTACCGGGATTGTACTCATGGAAGACAAATTGGCATAAAAAAATCAAATCTTTGGCAGTTTCATTATTATACAAAAATAGTTGACAAATGCAAATAAGTAAATATGAAAAATTGGGTTCTTTAATTCACTAACTGTGAAAAAATGGTAATTTCAAGATGCAATGGACATTTTTTGGAAGTTAAACTGAACTGATTATGTAATTTTGTTACTTATGTTGTTAATTGATGCTAATGTTTATAACATTATTCATTATTAAATTTTACTTTTAGCAGGTGAGATGGAATACAGAACATTTTATGAACATTTTGTGCAGCTTAATCCACAAATTTTGGCATATATTTGATGAGTAATTACGCTCACTCCAGGCATTTATGACTGTTGAGAAGAGAAACTAAAATTCATGAAAAGTGAAATACAGTCAATAACCTTCAGAGGAATAACATTATAAGCTTTATTAGCAGATATTTCTAAAAGAATAAAAATAATTAGTGGAAGAGATGGTTGGCTAATAATATGAAGTAATAGTGAAAGAAGTAGAACCACAATATTCTGGAAGTATAGAATATGTTTAATTTTTCCCTACAATACAATTGTGCAATATTGGATTTATTATATGAAATTGTAATACTGGATAGTAATTGCAATACTAGAATGTTGTAATAATACTTGAGTCTGATGAGATTATGAAATCATGCATACTAATTGTATTGTGAAAAACAAAAACAAAACCCTGGAAGAAACAATGCGAGAAAAAGAGTGACCAAATGTTTTTGGTAATTATTGTTATGTAATTTGAAATTGAATGTGTAAGTGTGTCCTACCTTTCTTCCATGAATTTAAAATGTCATGAAAAACTAGTTACCATTTTGCTGTCTGTGAATATAGAACACCATGTAACCTATTTCAATGAAAATTTCTCCAGACAGTCTGAGGAAGGAGAGGTTTGGAAGACATTGTAATTAGAACAAAAAGCAATTTTAAAATAATACTTCAAAGACATTTTTGTCATGAGTTTTCTTTTGTAAGAGTTGCATAGCAGATTAATTTTGTAGGATATAGTACACACTTTTTTGGTAATAAATGATCCAGAATATTCAAAAGGTTCTACTACTTTACTCAAGAAATTTAGCAACCATTAAGATGGGTATTTGCCAATGGCAGAATCAATTGTGAATTCATTAGCCCAGATAAAATTTCCCATGAATTAAGTTTTAATTCACAAATCTGAAAAAGTGTTACATGGATTAATCGTTCTCATTTATATAATGTATAGAAGAATATATTTCTTTTTAATAAAAATATGTTGGTTTCATCGCTCTGAAGATACAAGGTGAACAGGGTCCAAACAAGATACAAGTAAATTTTCATCATTCCTCGAGGGCCAATTCAGAAGAGAGGCCTAAAATGAAGAAGTGGCAGTCTCTGAATCCAAGGTATATTGGAACAACATTCGGTCATACAAAATAATCTACTCCCAGGGCAATTTTGATGAAATTATTATCCACACCCCCTATTTCTGAACCGCCTCGAAAGCTTTTGGAGGAGCAAGCGATTGGGTCCGTAGAGGTCGACGACCCCTCGGGCCGCGTCGGAGGAAGAAGGACGAAAGGAAGTCGAGGGTTCAGGGGGTGGGGTGGGGGTAGTGGAAGAAGCGCTAGTTCATGACGTGCCAGCCAGGGAGCAGCTGCGATATGCGGGTGGAGGAATGGCGCGAGATGTTATAGAGGATGGTCTCCCCGCGCGCCAGGATGGCACCCCACACCCCGAACGTGCCGTAGTCGATGATGGAGTGGTTGCAGGCGGCCATGATGGCCAGATCCTGCCCGGGGCTGGTGACGCCCGCTTTGCTCACCACGAACACGTCCGTGTGGTCGCCCACCAGGTGGTGGCGGCACCAGGTAGGGTCGTCGCTCACCACGAGGAAGGCCACGTTGGCGCCGTACTTGGAGCGGAAGTAGTCCATGGCGGAGAGGAAGTAGCCGGCGTCGGCGAGGAAGGCGCGGCGCGTGCGCCACAGGTAGTTCTGGTAGTCGGTGCGGCGCACGTGGATGCCCACGAAGGTGGCGGGGGCGGCCGCGTCGGCGCCGCTGCCGTTGGCCACGCGGCCCGCCGCCATCTGCAGCACGCGCTGGCTCGTCTCCGCCAGCTTGCGCTTGAACTTGAACTCGAGCCGGATGTCGTCCGCCCACGACAGCACGAGCTCGGGCAGCACGGCGAACTTAGGCAGCAGGATGCTCTGGTTGGTGTAGGCCCAGTACTCGGGCGCCTTGATGACGCCCGCCCAGTTGGCCGGGCAGTGCGCCACGTAGCCCAGCGGCGGCACGCTCAGGTCCTCGAACACCTCGTCGAGCACGCGGCGAATACAGCGCGGCACGTACGGCTCCAGCCCCGTGCGCCGCGCCACCGCCCACACCGACGCGTACTCCCACATCTGGTTGCCCAGGCGGCCGCCCTGCGACACCGTCACGATGCCGTCGCGCGGGCAGTGGCCGCGCCACGCCGCCGGCACCGCCACGGCCTTCAGGTTGGTGGTGCACAGCGACTGCTCGTAGTCGCCCAGGAACTTGGGCGGGCGCTTGCGGGGCGCGCCCTCGTACAGCGGGAAGACGAACAAGTGCACGCACACCACCACGCACGCGGCGCAGAAGAACGACAGCACGAGGAGGTTCTGATGCGGGCGCGACATAGCGCGCGCGGCGCCCGCCGCCGGGCCCGCCGCCGCGCCCGCCGCCCGCGCGGCCGCCGGGGCGCGAGCCGCAGCCGCAGCCGCCGCCGCCGCCGGCAGCCGGCTTCTCCGCTCGGATGTGCATTACTGCGCCCGCGGCCGCCGCCGGCCGCCGCCGCAACAGGTTAGGCGGGCGCGGGCCCGGCCGGCGCTGGCGGCCCGGCCGCCCATGGCCCCGCGCCGGCGGCGGGCGCCTCCGCTGCTGCTGGTCGACGCGACGGAGGCCGCCGCTGGGGAGCTGCTCCTGCTGCTGCCGGCGCCGGGGCCGCTGGCGGGGTCTGGGCTGGGGCTGCCGGCGGAGGCGGAGGCGGAGCGGGCGCTGGCGGAGCGGACCGCCTCCTCATCCCGACGCTCGCGCGCCGCCCGTGATCAATACCGCGCCCGCCGCCTGGGCCCGGCCGCTCCCGCCAGGAGCAGGCGGTGTGACGGCGCGTGCGCGCCAGCTCGCCTCGCCTCGCCCTGCCCGCCCGGGCGCGGCACAGTGGGGCACACCGAATGTTCTCGGGTGACGCCACGTAGCCCGCTGTTCTGCTCCCGCTCCGCCCTTCAACGCTCAAATACCTCACACGATTCCTCACACGAATCTAATAATAGAATCTTCTAATAATCTAATTTTGGAATACACTTTTGAAGAGGCGTGATAAACGAAGCCGGAGGATTCACCGGCCAGTCATTTGAATGATCTCGGATGTGCGGGCGACGTCGGTACATAGCATATTTTGCGGTCGTAGACCTGCTTTTCATAGGCTGCTTTCGTATAGTTTCGGCAATCATGTCGTGGCTTTCCTCAGAACCAAAATGTGAGTGTTGTCCTGAATTTCGTAGGCTACTTCGCCGATCAACACATAGTGGCGTATCTCAAGGCCAAACTTCCTATATTTCTCATTTAGACCACGAAGAAGGCCACGGCGTGTCCAAGAAGTTAGCAAAACTGCCTAGGACACGGTATTGCGCAACCCTGAACATTCTTTATGAAAGTGAGGTCGCCCTGCATTTCGCATTTCAGTCCTGAAGAAGGCCACGACTGTTGTCCTAAATGTCGGTAAAACAATGTACGACACGGTAACGCCCATAGACCCAGGAGTTCCTATTTCCTCAGTAAACGCAGAACATTTACCATTTTCTTCAAACGACCACTTACGACGTACTTTCGTACGTTTGTGTTGCTCACTGGCTACTACCAAGTAGGTAGTCAAGAAGAGGGATTGGAGGCTACAGCTCCTTCCAAACCAAGAAAAGTTATTCTGCCTAATATTATGGGATCATTTCATGATTTTACCTTTTAGCTACTTTGAATCAAGAAGACGAAGGATTAAAACATTGCTATGAATATTTTTCGAAAACTGTAGCAGACTTCCGGAGATGTATTTTTCTCGACATGTCAAACACTGCACTCGATTCTGCTGATGAACTAAGGCATATATAATCCCTCTGCTTCGATAAACAGTTTACACTTGTTCTTACGTTGTGGTTAGGCATTTTTAGAAGGGTAAATTGTTTTCTGCGGTTGTAATACTTTGTAAGTCAATATTGAAGCGGCCTGCCAAATAAGAACTATTATTACATTACGTGTTATTCCAGATCAGTCTTAGCAAACTTTCGTATGATATATCAAAATATTATTTGTATTTCCGTTTGTTATGCGAAAGTCCCATTTACAGTAATATATTTCCTTCCTTCTTTGTTTGTTTTCCGCATTTTTACTTTCACCCCCTTAACTCTTCCACTCACAGAAGTACCTCCTTTCATATCGCTCTTCCATTTTTGGCCTTCTGGTGATCATTCACTTACAATATTTTTTACATACCATGAAAATAAGGTGTCAAATCAATATGAATTTTCTAAAAATTGAGACTTTAAACAATGTATCTCAAAAGGAAAGTGAAAAATATTGTCTTGCTGACCTATTTGAGCATGGTCCAATACTTCAGACGACTAAATTCCTAAAATATTTTATATTGAATTAATTTGTAAGCACAAAGTCTTGGTTTTTGGGTGATAATGTTATACAAGATTGTAAATTACTGCACGTAAAATTACTTTTCCCTCTTATCTGATGATGTATAGAACGGTATAATATGAGCAAATATTACTTTTAAATTAAAAAAAATTAATCATGTGTAATTACGATGTAACAAGAAATGGAGTTCACGTTTGTGCTGTACAAAGTCTTTAAAGAAAGCATAATTGATTTGTATTTTATATTTACCGTTTAATTCGCAGAACTATTAGTTAACACGGGTTCCGGTTGAAGCGTTTTTTGCACTCTGACACACGCCAATGTGGGAACTCGCCAACCTTCAGACTTTAATAAATACAATAAAATATTCAAAAAATGATTTTAACATTTACATATCACTGACATTTCGATCTTGGAGAACACCAATCAGGAGGTCAACGGAGGATCTCAAAATAAATTGCAATATAATTTAAGGACAATTTTATATATTTAAGTACTAATCTTATAACAAGCGATTACATATGGGGACGGTTTCTAATTGTTTTTAGACATGTGATAATCGATAAAAGACGAAATTATCACTTCGAGTTAGGATAGGTTCTGATAATAAAAGACTTAAACTTTATAAAAGAATCTCCTTACGTAAACAAAGATTGAGGAAACAAGTGGTGCTAAAATAGCGCGTACTTTCTCGCCTGTATTTTCACCTAACTTTACGCGAAAAGTACTCAAATTTTCGAAAATTGTACATGGCCTTATTTCACAATCTATCTTTAAGAAACATATTTCAATAAGGGAAAACATCTCTATCTTTAATATTTTAGTTGAAGTAAGACTGAAAATTTGAACTTTTGCAATTTTCAAATTGCAAAAATTGAACTTTTGCAATTTTCGAAAAATGTGTTTTCAACGGAAATGAGACCTGCACCATTCTCTTAAAGATATTTTGCACTATCCAGCAGCCAAATCTAATAAAAAACTATCAAGCCATTTTTTTGAAAATTTTAAAAATTTTCCAGGTTTCATTTATAGTACCTCCCAAAATTAAGATATTGATTTTAAATTCAAGGAGCCGTGACATCAGCCAAATCGATTGGGGAATATCAATTTTGGAGAAAATTGGTTGAACGGTTTAGCCGCTAGCGATGTTCTCGATGTTCTATATTTAGGTATCAAGGACCCACAAAACATGGATTCTGGCTACACCACGTGTAAGAGGACTTTTTTTCTAAATTTAGCAACTGGATTTATCCACTTTTTCGTAACCAGGGCCCTGTAATAAGAGTTTTTCTGCCGAAAATTCTCCGTTTTTTGCGCAGCATTACATAACTTTCTCTCTACTTCGTAGCGAGAAAGTAAGAACTATATTGGAGTCCGTCATTGACCCGCCCCCACACACTGCGACTATTAACAAGTTGTTTACTGTTTTCATAGGACAGCAGGCATGTTTTGAGAAACATAATACATCCTCTTTAAGCTGGCCAGAAGCAACGGGAAGCATAATGGTAGACGATTCTGAAGCAACGGACGACACTAAGGCTTTTCTCTCAAAGTTCATCCTGTGATAAATGGTGGACTCAATGTGTTAAAAGTTTCTCTCATAGAATGGGAACCACCATGTCAGAACACCTTCCTCTTTTAAATTTGCGATGAACGTCACCGAACGCGCAGCAGAAGTGAAAGGCTGTGCTTTCGGTGACGTTCATAGCAAATTTTAAAATGCGTACAGGTTATTCTGGGAATAACGTGAATAGTAATACATACAGGTTATTTGGGAATTAACGTGAAGGAGTGCATATTACGTGCCAATGCGCCTATGCGAAGTCAGAACCATGTTTGTTTCTTGAGTGTGACGGTTTTCGAGGACATCTTGTAAAGGTATGAGCAAGGAGTCTGAGATTCGATTTGCATGGAAGCAACACACGTGACCTATGTGCTTTGCAAATTGCCTATCCAGGCGAATCCGCTCCCCTCCCCTCCTCTCGATTCTTACTCTTGTCGTCCACATTTCTGAAGCCAATAATGGGCGTGGAAGTACTGTGCAGTTCACAAGTTCCCGGAAATTTATGTGAAATATATGGTGGATTACCTACTCTCCTCATCTCGTACCAATTTCTACATCTGTACCTCCAGCTGACTTAATGAACCCTGCGTTTCTAGTTAAAAAGGTTCAGTAGCCCTTCTCCTAATCGCGTTGGTAGGTTATTTGAAGAACCGTACGGTGCAGGGTGTTCTTAAAAGAATATTGAATTCCAGACGCAATGAGATTAAGATGACGACACTGATCAGTTATGGTGTGTTTCTGTTAGTTGAGTAATTACTGCAGGAGAAGATTTCGCTACAAATGAGTTGCAATTCATTGCTCGCCCCGAATGGCGTGACCCGTAAGGTCCTTGACCAGGGAACGATAAGCTTCCTAATGGAGACTATTTGTATAATCCAAACATAGAGGCTTAAACCTTCCCAATCCGATTTTCACCGAAGCCCTATTTTCTTACAAGACGTACGAAGCTTAGAGAAATTCATTAATAAGGTTAGCACCGATTTGTAAACTTTACATTCTATTAAATTTAATATTTTCGAAAATTTGCAATTTTCAACTATCGAATATCAAAGCAAATGACTTTACTTTGATGGTCTAAAAAATTGGGGAGGAGATTAGTGAGTTCTTCTGGACACAAAAATAAATTACTTAAGTACAAAAGATCACTAAAAACTAAAATATTGCTCTGCGGACGCACAAAATAACAAAAGAAATCCATAACATATTAGTAGTTAATGCAATTAGTTTATAATGTTAAGCTTTATTGCAAGAGTACATGTTTTGAAAACGAGCGACGTTAGGAGCGAGTTTTCAAAATTGTACGAATGCAATAAAGCAACATTATAAACGAGTTGCATACGCTATATTTTTGTATAACAGCGTTATAAATTTACAAGAGAATCAAACTTAATTTCGCGAAATAACTTTCTTCTGACGTCTCGGGTGCTTGACATCCAACGCCCTCTGGAAATCAAATTCAAGATGGCATTGTTGACATCCGTGCGAGAAAACTGTGGTCGGCTGTTCCGTCTTCTTCTACCTCCCCACGATTCTCTCGCTATTATTGGCTGAATGTGTGATGAAGTCATGTCGCGTTTAATAATGGCGATGACGTCATGTAGCGTGCGATAAAATACTGGATTATGCACGATTCGGGGTATCGAAAAGGGTCGTTTATAATGATGGTATACAAAAAAATATAGTAGTATGCAATGTTGTAAAGGTGATGGAACAGGAAAATCAACGAAACGAAAGCAACAGACTTTTAAAATTGATTTTTCAATTATTTGTGTGTGAAAACATACAATAAATTACGTACGACACCGAAAACACACGATTATAATTATGAGAATGGCCAAACATTGGACGACGCGTTTAAAGATTAAAGAAGTCCTCCACTTGAGGAATGAGAAAAGCGCACAAATGAAGTGAACAAAATACAGAGCATACTTTTTTATTCTTCATGCATTAAAAGAACATTGAAAAGAGGAGTTTAGACACGGAGAAAAGAAATACAAAAAAAATCGTTTCATCATATTACAAGAAACAATATATATTTGATATTAAAAAAACACTTCAAAAATTGCTCATATTTTTTCTTTTAATTTCCCCTTTGTAAGACTATTTAAATATTCTATACTTAGAAACTCGCTTTCAGATTACGAAGCAACTATTTGACTATGAGCATATTAACAGTTTTTAAAAAGAATTTAAACTAGCGAGAAACCCGATTCGCTCCATCACGAGAAAAGTGAACGTCCTCAGGCTCTATGCTTGGAGAGACGGCCATCGCAACCACTGTGCCCTGGGGTGCCACGTCCGACCCCCCTCGCCCTCTACACCCGGCCCCGGCCACGCTGGCGCGACGCGGCGACGTGAAGCAAAAGCCGTCTGCTGTTTCGAAACCATCTGGAAAACAACAGCACTTACGCTTCGTGCTCGTTTGGAGTGACCTTGGTGACTACTTGGCGCCGGAAGCAAGAGTTGCCAACTCAACTTTTTTAAATGCAGGTCAACGTTCTGGACTTCTCGAAAAGTTACCTACCATTAACAACCTCTACTAAACCACAGGTTACTTGATCAAATTAGGTTCATTTGATTTAATTACTCTACTGTAATTAGTGTAATATTTAGTCATTATTGCAAAACACAAATTCTGTACAAATTTACAGAAAACACACAGAAATTTAGATATTTTTCCAGAATAATAGATTTATTCGTTACATGCCAACTTTAAAATTTAGTAATGAGTCACTTACGTTGAGTTTGTTCTAAGCTGACTCATGCAAAAAGAGCAGTGCATAAGATATACGGAAAATTCAGAACGCGGTGGACATTTTAGAAACAATAAGATGCCTGCTGTACATAGAAAAATTGCCCGGTAAAAGCCCGTTAATCTAACGGAAAATCCGCTCGAGTCCTGCCTCGTCCTATGCTCCGCCCCGCTCACGACACTTCTCGCGACAGCATTACTCCAAAGGTCACCGATTGATTGTTTATTTTTGGCGCGTCAACAGCTGAGGTCACGAGTCTTGTAAGTATAGTGCATGATTTTATCGTAGTAGATGGCGCTGACCTTCTCCTGCTGGATGGCGAGATCCGACGCCGACCTACGTCGCCGTGCGGGGATTTTCCATGACCAGGACTTTCCCACCAGCGGGGTACCGCCCCAGCCGGGACAAGCTCTAAGCTTCCGACTGGTCTCCCGGCATGTGTGGTAGTGCATGTATGTGTAAGTGAGGGATGAGGTTAAGACAAGGAAGAGGAAGAAAAGATCGCGCGCGGTCCACGACCCGTTTGCTAGAGCACTGCTTCCTCATTAGATTGGTGTTGATCGGAGAAATCACGGTAAACTTCCCATCAGAGCAGCGGGCTGATAGAATTGTCCTCCAGACAGCTGCTGAACTCTACCTAGCTATGCTAGTGTCGAAAATCCTGCAGCCGTCGAGAGTGGAATCCGAGGACCTTCCGTTCATACGCACTGCAATGACATCAGTTGATGTCCTGAGACACCTAATCCGGTGGAGTTTACCGAGAACTGATGCTGCAGTCCCGTCCCCCCCCGTCCGCCCTCGCCCCGTGGCACACCGGAAGTGTGGTCTGATGTTTCCAACCATCTGGAGACGCTTCGCCCTGATGATTTATTTATTTATTTATTTATTTACGTGTCTTATAGCAGAACTATAAATTTTTGAAATAGAATCAGCAAATAAATCAGTATCGTTAATGCAATTGGGTGTATCGTTAACATTGTCGATCATTTTACATAATGGAGAGTTTGCCATTTTTTACATGCGGAACGTAAGTTACACAGGGCTTGTACTCGTGGGCGTGTGTCCGCTGGGAGTCGCCTTCGCGGCCACTGTGCTCCCGGGCCGCGCCCCGCCGTCTGACCCGCCCCCGCCAGCGCCGTCTGCTGCCCCGAAACCGTCTAAAGAGCAGTAGGTCGGAATTATCCTCCTCCTCCCATTGCTCTTGCTTTAGCCCTGGATATGGACGCGTTGCTTTCTCATCCACTTCCAAAACGCACGGCCCCCGACTGGCACGAGAAACAATGCCAGAACACGTCCTCCAATAGGTCTCCCCAACACCTAGTTCTTTTGGTCTAGGAACCTTGGTAGGACTGGGTGTAACCAGCTCTGAAGTTGGAAAGATATACTTCGCGGTCCAGAGTCGGATCACATCCCTAATCGATTTTATTTGAGTAGGGATAGGGGTCATTAGGTACGAGTTCGAATCCAGTTGGGAGTAATGTGAATGAAGCCAAACGACCTGGGATCTCCGCCCGCATCTCTATTGCATCTTCTTTGTTACTAACAAAGTACGTATTGCAGGGAAACTCATGAAAACTTTGGGAGATTCAAATTCTCTATCAAAAGCTACAACCGAGGTCCTAGTCTCCTCCCCCAATGTCCCAATGGCATAAGTGTATTGTGGCTTTAATAAACATGAAGCCCAGAATCATATTCTCTCCGGTCTCGCGACAAATCCCTTTTCAATTTCCCTTGAGTTCGGGTCCATTGACCATGACAAATTCAACCTAAGCGGGGCCAACTTAGTCTTGGCAAATTCGAGAACTAAAGCTTCCGTCTGTCCTCTGCGACTAAAAATGCGAGTATAGCTGATAAGCCGGGTAGGGGTTTTTAATTTCCAAAGGCCATTCTCCCGTTTGCACGGTGCGTCGAAATGGTATTACTCTTTATAGCCCTGATTATGAAATAGCCCTTATGAATCTTACTAAAAGCCTTTTCGGACATAAACGGGATTATTGCTTTGATGGATGTGGAATGGATGATGATAATACTATATGCAAGAAGCAATGGCAGAATGAATGGCAGCAGAAATGGCAGAACCTTGAGAAAATCTGTCGCGAACCCGCCTCGTTCATCACAAATTCCACGTGGATCGACCAGGTACCCAGAGGTGAAGAACAGCCGTCCGACTACATCACGGGACACCCCTGTCACGTGCAAGATAGTGGAATCCCGTTGCGATCTATCTCCACAACTATTTTCTCACTCCCGGGTGGCAAACCACAACGGAAAAGTACTCTGTTTCATAACAGGGAGTACCTCAGTAAAGTCTCCCAATTAAGTCTGAGTGGGGCCGCTCCACCAGCTCAGTACTAGCAACTTTCTGGGTTGACACCGGAGTCGAATTAACTACCACTCACAATGTGTCGGAACAAGACCCTACTCAATTTCCCGTGGGTGGCATGTCCAAAGCGAAGTCAACGACCAACTGTGGGCCAACCGGTGCTAGATCTGGGCGACTCGCACTCCCAGCCCATGTCACTGTACCCACCTTATTATCGTCGGAAATCTGGGCCCCCGGAAGGGAAATTTCATTTCCCCGCCAGGACTTTGGTATATGGGACTGTGTCATAAGACCGCAGCCTCAATCCCACCTGAGTCTGAACAGCACTTCTTTTTTTTCACGCGGTATGGCCTTTACGGCCACGGTTCGTTCGGAACGCGCTCCATTTCTGCCCCACCCAGTCCTCTAGCAACGCCCCCACTGGTTTGAAACCATCTGAAGAGCAACTGGCAATGCGCTCGCTGAGATTTACCGTCGCGACAATTATTCCTTGACGCGCGCCACCCACCTCTTTCTCGTCCCGGCTTCGTCTCAGTGGCGCGCCAGAAGCCTGATCTGAAACCATCTGAAAAGCATCCGCTCTTGTATAAAGATCTCAGAATAAATTTTACAAACTTCTAAGGCATGAAGTTGGGTCTAAAATTACTAATTTTTGATAATTTTCATTTGGTAGGAAATCTCCCATTACGAAGTTACTTACGCGACATTCGGTCCTGATCGACAGGGAAAACATCGTACACTGGTGAGCAGGTGCGCAAATTGATTTCTTGTACCTGCCAAACACCAGTCCAACATGAGTTGCCTAACAATCAGAGGCCAATGCCACATAAATAACTTCATTTTACGAATTTTCAAATCAAATGTTAATTGACAAAAGGTGCCTATCTTCTACCCCTACAATCCCTAGAAGTTTGTAACATTCATTCTGAGACTCTTGTATATTGTGCTCGCCAGGAGGCGCGTTCGCGGCCACTGCGCCCGGGGCGCGCTCCGGCCCGGCCCGGCCCGGCCCGGCCCGGCCGCCCCCGTGGCGCGCCGGAAGCGCCGCCTGCTGTTTGCCCCGCGCGTGAACGGGCGCGCGCCGCGAGGCCTTCCGGGTCGATCCGCCCCACCTCACCCCACCGGGTGGGAAAGAAGCGTCCCCACTTTCAATGAGAGACCGCCCCGCCGCGTCCACACACAGCACAGGAGCCGCATATATGGAGATCCCGAGGCCTCTGGACAGTTAACGCTGTCGGCTCTTCTTTTTGGTTTTAATACAAATCACTCTTATATTTTTTAATTCATTAGCTTCTTTTACTTAAGAGAATAAACAAGGACTGGTGGGCGAGTGAGTATTGTTAATAGGTGCGTCAACTATACTGGTGTAAGGGTAGAGAATAAACTCCGGGAGGTGGTGATGTTAGTTAGTTAGTTAGTTAGTGCCTTATTTTTCCTGGCGAGACTCGGGCCATCAGGCCCGCTCTTCGTCTAACCATGCAAATTTCACTACGCTCCTTTCACCACCTAGCGGAGAAAGGAGGTATTATCTTGGGCGACGAAACAGGTGGGTCTGAATTTTGCTCTGAGGCTTCTTTTAGGCTTGAGGATCTCTTACATGCAGTAAATATACTACATGGGACAGCCGGCTTTACTTCCCCTCCGAAGGAAGGCGTACGAAGGATTTCCCCCTTAAAATCCACGGCTTCGATCGGGTACAACAGTCCGGTACGCTGACCGTTATACCACCGAATCTGTGTTCTTCTCCAGCTGGTCCGTGAAATTCGGCCCTACAGGACGGCTTTCGAGGTTTTCCTCTTCAGTTCTATCCCTATACCGTCCGATACTATCCTATACTATCCGATACCGTCCCAGCTAGGGCAAACTCTCAGCCCACCACAGCTCTCCCGCGTGTGGTAATGCAGTCGCCTTCGCGGGCTTTATGCGTCACGAGTGCGCCTCCCGGCTCCGTTTCCAATTTTTTTTTAAATTTTCAAATAGACTTAAGTTTTGTCAATGATATTGCATATCATAAATTTTCATGAAACCATTTTGAATTTAAAAAATTGCAAAAGTACAATTTTTTCGAACATATTTTTACCTTGAAAACTGAACCAGATATTTCTTTTCTTCCTAAACGACAGAGCCACGAATTGTCTACTAACAAAGATAAGTCAGTAATCTGCCTTTAGACTTGTGGATCGGTGTAAATAGATACTAAAAGGAAATAAATAAAATTGACAAAACAAACAACAACAAAAAACGAGAGCCAGTGCCAAAATGAACGAAAAAACTCTTGTTAGTTTTTTAACAAAACACAAAATTAATACAATACTCGTTTTTACATTTTAAATAATGTTATATTTTATAAATAAAATAGAGATAGGAAAATCCCATTTACCTGTGCACACCTCCTCACGACTTTCCAAATCGATATCAATTTGTATGAACTTCTTGTCGTGTGCTCGATGCGGGTCACGTGAAGTGGCGAAATTCTGCATCAGCAAACAGGTATCTGCCTGAAACGCCAACCTCGATTTACACGATGAGAACCGAACGGGAAATAATCCGATATTGAGAGAATTGGCTGCGTACTGCCATAACCTTCCCCGCAGAATGTTTAATTATGACCAAATATTATAGAATGTATCTTTTAAGTCATCTATACAAATGTAGGACTTTTATATGAAAAAAATATCCATGACACACTCCCCCCCCCAAACAAAGTCTGAAGGATTATTACCCCCTCCAGCAATTTCTCACTACACATCCATTTTATACAATTAACGTTCCAAACAGAGGAAAATAAAAGTCTGACTAGTTCAGCTCCTTATAGACGAATCTAAATTACGAAATTTTGATTCTTTTTGAAGCGAACAAAAACTATTAATCCTGAACAGATTTTCAACCTTTAAAAATATTTACATCGTTATAAATTTAAACAACAAAGTCTTTTTCATGCCCCGATTGGCATTCTCGGCCAATTAAGAAAAATGAGTCGATATCAATAATTATAGGTTGATTATTAAATATTCTTGTCTTCCAATAAGAATGTTTTCGAAGGAGTTACCACTCTCTGCTTACATTCGTTCCTTTTTATTGAACGTAGCGCGCGGTTTCGTGTACTGTCGTTGTGACTTTAAACCTCAATATCTATCGATTTGTTTGTAAGATTGGACAATAATAGGTCAATTACGTCAGAAATACATTCCGAAATGACGCTGAGAAAGATAAAATTGTTTTCGTCATGCTTTGGTAGTAAGATCTTATCCAAGCCCCATCCCTTAATTTCCTGCTGCTTACGTGATTGTGGTTACGTAAAATTGATATAATGATGTATAAATGTCAATTTTGGAATAAAATAGGAAGTCTTGTCTTGTAATACACCAAATGATGTCAGTCGTTCGAAAGCAGAAGTTTAATTCTTCTATTAGCTCATTAAATTCGACAAACGCGAAATAGTGACTTGCTTCCGAGTTGTTAATTTTTTAAAATAATTTTGCTGTATTTCGAGTACTTAAACAGAACTAGCTGAACACGTGTGACTACATCGCTCAGAAGAAAGAACTGCAGAAAAGTTAGAACAGAAAAGTACAATATGTGAATGAAATGGCAAATTGAAAACCTCAAAAATATGATTTCAATTCATTCAGTGATTACTTTTAAAAACTACTGAACTGAGAGATTTACAAATTCTGGAACAATATGATCATTATTCTCTGTGAACACAAAGTTACATAAACATGTTTATAAAAGTGTAATTGAAGTATATGAAATATAAAATATATGAAAATATCAAAAATAGTAAAGATGCCAATAATGTATACAACAATAAATAAATTCCAGCCTGAACATATTCTGGTTGATAACCTCACCTCAAAATCAGAAACAGTGTAGGAATTAATCTACCCTGAAAGGAAATATATAAAGATATATCAATTTTCGAAAAAGGACATATTCACATTAACATTAAAAAATAACTATAACTATAACTATATATATATATATATATATATATATATATATATATATATATATATATATATATATATATAATTATATATGAAAAGTTGTTTATATTACTATGATCTGTACACAATGTTGTCCACTATACCAGGAAATCCTACAATACGCTGTAATTGTAATAATCATGTATAGTAACTACCGAACATTTTTTGTCAGGACAAATATCAGACGATACTTTTATAAACTCTACTAATATTAGCATTTACGAACCCTACTAAATCTTTCAACTCAAAACACTCGCTATGAAACATTGACTACTTTCATAGATATATTGCAACTCGCAGAAAAATCGACCAAGACAACAAACTATGTGGAATGTAGTAAGCCTTAAAAACAACATAATGAACAACAAATTACGGCAGTTAAATTTCATTCTATTAATTTCAAGATATTTTTAAATTTAGTATTTTTACTATAAAACGGATTAATGAGGGCAAGGAATGACAAATCTTGGACCCACTACCTTTCGTTTATAAAAAAACAAAACAATACGCAATGTGGTTGAGCAGAATGCTCGAATTTGTGTTTGAAAAAAAACCCTTAGTGTTTTAAATACATAAATATTTCAATTCAAATGCATTTTCATGCCTACTAGTTTTACTAATTTTAATTTATGAACGGGAAATAAATATATTACTGCTTTTCAAATATTATGTTTGAAATTAATAATGAATGGAAATTTTTTTTTTCATATTTTGTCTCACTGAAAACCGACGGTTCGCGTTAGCGACATATTTGTGCTTACCTGCTCAAAAGTATACGTAGTGTCACATTTTCTCTTACTAACACATTATGCACAGATCACACAATGCGATAAATGTACTGTAAAAACCTTGATTTTGGTATATTGGCCTTTTTTTATTTTTGGTGGCATAGCTTTTTAAGTAATGCAGTTTGATCATGTCTTCTAACAGTGAGAGTATTTACAAACAGGCGCGTTGAGGCATTTTTCTAATGGCTAGAAAACTAATAATTTTAGGTAGCACTGAAGTAATTATTGCTTTAGTGCTACCTAAAATACATTTTTCAGTACGTATATGATTCAAAAAAGCATATGAATGATCTTTTTGTCTCAAGCAAAAAAGAAAAAAACACTATTATTTCGATTACAAATTTATTATCTGTTTCTGAATTCCAAATACAATCATTACAACAAATACTCGAAGTGTTACACACAGTACATAAGTCCTAAACAGTAAGTAGACTAAGAAAATATTGGTAATAACATAAGTGCGGGTAATCAATCCATTTATTATTAACTTCGCTACATGAAATATGACAGTTTTTCAGTTTACACAACAACAAAACAAACCATGTGTTCAAGCTTCTTTAAAATCTGAAGAGTATTTACAATTCTAAAATTAATTTTAACATAAAATCCACTACATACGACACAAAATTCATGATTTTTCTCTCCAATGTCCATACTTTTTCTCTAGAAAGTCTTCAAAGTTAAGCATTAACATGCAAAACTTGCCTCAGTAGCTGAGAGTTAATGATGAAAACATTCATAAATATTGTACACTGGGCCACATCGATTACTCTTAAATATTCCATGATAGTACATTAATCGATTACATCGATTCATTCATAAGCCGCAAGTGGTATTCATATGTGCACATTTAAATCAGACAATCGAGAGATTAAGTAGAATAACGATTCCCTTAAGTAACATAGCAAACGAATTTATAAATTAAAAATATTTTTCTATAGCTGATTTGCTCACATGAGACGTTCTATGTCGTAGTTAAACATTCATTATCCTTGTGTCTTTAGAATAATTAATAAATATTCGCAGAAATATGATTTGTTTGCAGTGACCTTACAAAGAGAAAAATAGTATTGATTTTGAGGTCAATGCCAGGGTTTTTCGTGTAGGAAAGAGTCACAAATGATATACAAGAATTAAGTTTCTACTTCTGCGGTTCGGTTTACTAAGACAATGAACGGCTCATATTTGCTTTTTAAAAATTGCAAGTTGAACGATATGGTTACTACTATAAGAAAATAGATATAAAATTGTAATAGTAAGTTTTATGGTATTTTGTTATAGGATTTCGTACAAATGCATTTTTTGACTTGGTAATTATTCTAAATATATCTGATGATCTGACAGATCTAGTTCATTTCAGGTGATTATCCAGCAATATTCAGTACATTCCCATGCAATAATGCAGATTATTTTTTCTATCCTGAATTCATTTCCTTGATTTCAATTTTCTTTGGTTTTCCATGGACTTTTTATCCTTGTGTGATAATAACTACTCGTATTGTTTTGAGAGTTTCGATAATATCTAGTAAATGTGCGTGACGCATATGCAAATGATATAAATCAGCATTTAAATACCTTCATTTGCATGTGTCATGCACGCACAGCATACGTTGTGTGTTTACGGGGGTCATGAAGTCGATGGCTGAGGTGTACATCGAATAGAACGTATGCAAATATTCCGCCAATATTCCATCTAAATCCAATACAAATTAAAATTAAAATTAATAAAAATTGAATACATTCCAATTTTGATACTTCCATTTTCATATTGGTTCGCCTTCGATATGGTTGAATTGGTTTTCTGTATTTTCCATTACTATGTATTGCGGGTCGCATACAGCATGTACTGTAGTCTTGTCACGTGATAGTATTACATTCATTTCAAAACTTTGATAGTCTCATGAGCAATTTTCCTAACAAATATTAGTTACATTCAAGCAATTTAAGACAATGAAAAAACGAATCTCCAAGAAATGGTGAGGGGAAAGTACAACTTATAAAATATTTTTAAATTAAATGTATATAAACACTCCTTAACTGTTGAAATAAAATATTTGATTACATTCCACTTAAAAGTATTTGATTGGAATACAAATTAGGCTTTTCTAATGAAAATTGTTTAACTTTCTGGTAAATAGGTAATATTGTTTACTACCTTACTGTTTGTTTATGAAAAACATGCCGCCTGACTCATTATTCGTATTTTATGTCAATGGTAGATTTCATAATTCAGAAAGAAAAAGAAAATCTTCTTTGAAAGTATAGAGAACTGAGATTTTTTTTATTGGGGTGTTTCTCAATTTAATAATTTAATAAAATTCACTTACTTTTGCAGAACTAATTTATGATAATATTTGAGAAGATTTTTAACATCAGTAACAAAGACAGAAATCTCTCAAAACATTAACACACAAATGCTAAGGAAAACAAAACGATAGTCATTATTGCTTGGAATGAAGTTCTACTTTATTGCTATGAACTCGAACCAAAAGAATATATTTGTATTCTTTTTCTATATTCGCGATATTGTAGAAAGATGTTTAACATTTTTCAGAGTTGTTAGAATAAATGTATGTTGATTCGGGAAAATTAAAGTTTTGGGCGTTTGGTAAAGGGTCTTAGATGTAAATCTTTATCGGCGTAGTTGTATTCATGAAAAACGTAAGAAAATAAATCACTAACAACTGAAATAGAAAAGTACGAATTTTATGCTAATTGCTAATCCGACATTTGTGTATACTTGGTTTTGTCAGTTACGCTTAATTTGCATTTACGGAGAGTTTTGTCTAAAGAATCCACTTAAAATGTATTTTTTTCTGTTTCGCCAACACTAATCCGCAAATTGAAATGCATCTTATGGTAATAGTTTGCGTCATCGACTAATCTCCCATTGTCTATGTTTACAAACAGATCCAACATGCATGTTTTATTTTTGTAAATACCTTCGTCTCCTGAAAGTTTCCCTGACGCTCGCTAGGGGCGCAACAGTCCCGGCGCAGGAGCGCGCGTCGCCGTGCGGCAGTTTGAGGAACTACCCGGGGCTACGGGAGCGAGGGTGAGGTGACGGCGCAACGACGGGCGTCGACCGTGGCAAGTCGGTTTTCGGCAACCGCCCGGGGGGCGATCACCCGCCACCCTCGCCCGCCCATCGATCGGTGGGCGCGCCGCCCGCCCGCCCCCGGGGCGACGGAGCACGATTTATGAGCAGAGAGGACGGCGAGGACTTCCTGCCGATAGCGCGTGCACGGTGTCCTCCGTCCTCCGGTACGCGCCGATTTATACCGTTTTCCTGGTCCTGCGTAGCTCTATCCTTCTCGTTGTTCGTAGTTATCATAGGTTCCTTACTGATCTAGCCTTTTTAACCAAAGGGTTTTCTTGGTTACCAATTTTCGCCTAAGTCTCATTCACGACAACTTAGTGGATAACCTCGATGTTCTTATTGTTCTCACCTCATCTCCGAGGTCTTCATTGTTATCGTTGGTGCTCTCTATGTTTCTTCATCTTCTTCTTATGAAGTAGCGGTTTACGTACATAACATCCTTTTGCTAAGATAAAGCCACAGCTTTCATCTCACATATTAAGTTCTTCGAGATAGATAATACACGCTAGTAACATTTCTTAACAGTTGTAGCGTGAAAGTGTGTTATATATTCAGTGATGACGCCTCTTATAAGTGAATATAACAAACCAGAGTCTGAATATACATGGTTTTGTCAATTACGCTTTATTGAATTCATTAATGCAGATTTGCAGTGGATAAGATCGTTGTTTGGAGTTGTTGTGGTTTGTTGGTACCTAAAAGCAGTCATTTTTATTCTTTCAAAATAATTCAATTTGTTATTTATTGAATTGTGAGTTTTTGTTCTCGTGAAAATGCGAAAGTTACAAAAATAAATGACATCTTTCGGGTGACATTTAAAAGACATCCTGTTAGGTTTCATCTGTGTCTTAAGATACATACAGTCTCTTTTCTTCAGAATGCATCAACGTCGTTGTCACACATGGGTAAGGGCGAATTAAACAATTATCATTCTTGATACATAAATAAGAGGAGACCATACAACGTCTTACATCTTCAAGATTCAAAAGATACTTGGGAATTTCTTTTAGTTCACGAATGCTATTGTTAAATTGAAGCAATGTCTACGAAATACTACGCGAATTTGCGCTTGAAATATAGCAAAGGAAGAAATTAAAGAGAACAAAACTGAAAATAAGAAATACCTTTTTTGCCTGTAAATTTTCACCACGTTGCACAAATTTGTTAAAGATGCATTTTGATGGTCGATGCTTTGAGTCACCATGACACGCTCGTGACTTTGAGGAGTGTTCATGAAGCGTATTTTGAGGTCTCAGGCTACATAGAGGGCACTCTTTGATTGCAATATAAAATTTTAGACCAAACGCGCCACATTTTTCCCTTTTTTTAGTCCATACTCCTTGGGAACACTGGACGGCACCTCTCACTACACCAACAGCGGAATTTCATGTCTTCGAGGTTGTTCAGACGTCGTGGTTAATAATTTTCAAATGTTGCTTTCTCATTCCGCAGTCATTTTTCTCCTAAGAACGCATAATCATTGCTGTCGGAATTCCAACAGAAACCCGGCTTCAAAGCCCCAATGGGCCGAGATATCGGGAGCCAATTTTATGAAGACGCAAATGATAGCGGAAGAACTTATTCGGAAATGCACTTAACGTCTAACGTAACACAATTATGCCTTTTTATATTCAATGTACTAAATATTTAATTAGCTTGTCTTGGTTTAGTTTTAAAATAGTCACGAGGTAATGGTCTATCGTGTCTTGTCCCTTAGGACTGTTTCACCGCTGTACTGCAATGTTTTCCAAATTTTCTTCATACGTACGTCCTTGCGGGTATTTCACAGTTCGTTTTCAGACAAGGAATGGTGTGATAGCATTAGGAAGTGCACACTAGGCTCAGAGAGCCTAGTATAATGTCCAGATCGCCGTTACCTGAGCCTGTTTTATTGTTGGCGCTAAGAGATTGCCGAAGATGAGAGATTTTTTGAAATTTAAAATACCAGTTAAGCGTTGAAGGGGGTAAAAGGACATTCTGAAGGATCAGAATATTTTTTAAAGTGCAGATGTTTACAATTATATCAAAATTTAAAATGTCAGATAAAACGTTAAATGAAAGGGATGTGCGACTCAACCGCCGTCAGTAAACAGGGGAAGCGGTCACAATCTTTGCAATTTAACTTCCTCAGCGTCCGGAGGTCATTCGCGGTTCTTCACGGTTCAAGGATTTCAGTTCCCAGTCCTCCGGTCGAGCAGAGCTAAGCGTCTCCTTCCTCGCCAGGGTCCGTCTTGGGCCTCTTCGTCCTCCACAGCTGCGACCGGAGATTCCCCCAGCCGTCGATAGGCGGCGTGGCGCGCGCGAGCTTCGCTTCGCTTGTTTAACAACTGCCGCGAGGCGCCGCGCAGCGCGCCGCCACCGCCACCGCCTCCGCGTGGCCGTAGGACGGCGAACTTCGGTGGGGCCGCGAGTTTGCGAGGAAACCGCAGACAAAGCGACAGCCGGCAGCGTCGTCGACGGTGGCGGCGGCGGCGGCGGCGGCGGCGGCGGCGGCGGCGGCGGCGGCGGCGGCGGCGGCGGCGGCGGCGGCGGCGGCGGCGGGCCCGGCGCCAACGGCTCGGGCCGGCGGTGGCAGCAGGCGTCGGGGGCGGCGGCGGCGGCGGCGGCGGCGGCCGCGTCGAGGGCGGCAGCGCGGAGGCGCGAGCCCGTAATTCGGCCGGGTAATCCGCTTACAGGGGGCGCGGGACGTCGCCTGCCTCGGCGCGCGACTCCCGCGGCTGCGTCCCGCTACCGTTCCTCCGCCCTCTCCCGCACCCTCTCCCCACCCCCTTCCACCTGGTTAATTAACGGCGCTCTGCTCTGTGCATTTTGAACGCTCGCGCGATTAATATAATTTCCATTTGCATAGCGAACGGTCGCGCGGAAATAATTGCAATTGCTAATGCCCTGCGGCGCCGCGGGCGAGTAAGAGCGCCCGCGTCGCGTCGCGTCGCGTCGCACCGAGCCGCTCCGGCCGCGGTGTCACCGCGCGGAGAGATCGCCGACGCCGCCGACGCCGACGCCGCCGACGCCGCCCCGCCTGCGCGGTGCGCGTCTGCTAATGGTTCCGCCGGGAGCGCCCCTGCCTCCCCTCGTTGCGCTTCTCGCTTATCGGACGCGGCGAAAAACCGCGGCTGCGGCGGTCGCGACTGCGGTGGCGGCGGCGTAATCAGGAAATATATCGATGCTAATGAAGCGCCAGGTTATTAAATTCGCCTCCCAACAGGCGGTAAATTACCCGGTGCACGGCCAGGTGGCACGCTCTGCGGCGGGGAGGCGGTCAAGGGCGCGCGCGAGAGGTTGGGGGCGTCGGTGACAGCGGGGGAGGAAGGGGAAGTCGGTTGCGGGCGAGGGGAAGTGAAGGTGTTGAGGTGGGCGGAATATAAAATACGTGCGCGGTAACAAGCAAACATTTGGAAAGCGAGAAAAAGAGCGAAAATATACAAACGAGTGAGACAATGAGAAGGAATGTCGGGTAGGTGGTTTAGAAAAAAATGACCTATTTGAAATCCTTGCTAAACGTATGATGTAAGAAACAAAGTAATATATAGATAAGTGAAAACAGGTGTTGATAAATGTGGAAAAAGAAGGGAAAACACAGACGTTTTAAGACTATTGAGGTAGAGAAGCTACAGGCATAGATAAAAAATGAGGAAAACATTTAAAGAAAATAGAACAGATTAAAGTAGATGGAAAGAAGAAAGCTGAAAGAAGTGCAAGTAAGGGGTCAGGGAAAGGGAAAGAGAGGAAGGAAATACAAAGAAAAAAAATGAAGACGACAGGAAATAACACAAGATTAACGAAGAACTAGGAGAATAAGAAAGTTACTAATGCCACAGACAATAAATTAACTGAATAGTAAGAAATGGTAAACAAGGACGTTTCAGAAAAGACAGAAGAGGAAGTCACGTCAGATCTAAAGAGAGAACAGTGACGAAATAATAAAGAGACCAAGACAAAGGAAAATAAAAAGGGGACCGAAGAAGGCTACGACTGCATGGGGCGTGGCTGGACGGGACGTGAGGGGCGGGGGCGTGGCACGGGAGGGGCATGCGGCTGAATGCCGTGTAACGAGGGGCCGGCGCCTCCGGTCACGTCCGCCCCCGACCCCACCCCCGGGCCCCGCCCCCGCCCGCCCCCGCCCCCCGCCGCAAATCGAATGACGGCGCGGCGTGGTCCGTAACGAACCCTCGGGCTCCACCGCCGGCGGCCGAGGGGGCGGCAGCGGCGGCGGCGGCAGGGGCGGCGGGGGCGGCGGGGGCGGTCCGTTGAAGACGTCTGCAATCCCCGAGACGCCGGCAGCCTCCATACAAGAACACAGCTTTAAGGCTCAAGTCTTTATTATTTAGATAAAACCTGCTGTTCCGTACAAGAGTCCTACAGAGTCGCTGCGGGCCGAAAAAAGCGCAGCCGTGGCGGATACACGGAGACAGCTACAGTCCGGCCAGGTAAAGAAGATACCGCTCGTGCGTTGGCTGCCCGACGCTGTTGGGTTGCAGTGGAAATGGGTTCGGCAGAGCGCCCGGCGCTCGGGGAAGCCGTTGCGGCAAGCGGGTTGCAGTTCATTCACGGATAAGGGGCCGAGCTATCGAAACACTCCTTCATCAAGTGCACGGCATATTACACAAAGCTGAACAGCGGGTAATATAGTATCGGGCGTTGGCTGCTGTGCGTATGCGACGAAACCGAACTAACTATTTCAACCCAATAACAGTCGCTCATGTTGTTCACAGCTTTTTCACATCACCGGCGATTCAAAAAGTGCGTTCGGCCGTAGCGACCGGATGTGAATTTAGAAAAAATATAACAAGCCAGAGTAGTCATGTGTACGAAATTTGACAATTGTATTCTGCCGAGATTATAAGTTTAACTGACAGGCATTCCGTGTGATTTTACCAATCAAAAGGCAACGAGAGGCTATCCGATTGCTGGACGCCTGGGTCGCTCGATGTACGAGGCGTCAGGGAAAAGGAGTCAAAAGAGTCCCGCTGCGGAGCGAGCGAGAGAGGCGCCGAAGGCGTCATCTCCCCTCCCCTGTCACTCTGGAACACGCGTGGGCCACAAAGCGGTATCTTCTTCACCAGCACTGGCAGAAACTTCAGCATTAAATTTAATGTAAATGTCTTGGAAGTCCATTTTAACAACCTGCATTAAAATCAGTGTACCTTTCGTTATGAATGCAGAGTTTCATGTGTATCAAATTTCATATACTACATGTGTATGAATTCTCATGCATATAATTGCATATTTTATTCTGTGGGGCATGTAGAAATGGATAATTATGGTATAGGTTCACATCAAATTTAACGTACGCAGACCTGAGTGTTCAAAACGGTATATTATTAATGGACGCTATTAAAATGGACATCCAGTTTTTATGTTTCTTTTATCTCGACAGCACTAACACTTTTGGCTTGCATCCTTCGTCTCCAGTTCTTACGGTCCTCAGCGTCGTCTTATTCCTTTCTTGAGGGCACCCAGTACATTTACATCAAATTCAACACGAAAAAAAAACAAACACACAAAAAAACATTCAAACTGCGCACAGGACTCCACCCTGCGGTACACCCGCAGTCGGGCGGCCCTCCTCGTCCTGCTCCTCCCAGCGTCAGCGGCGAGCTGGCCCGGGCCGTGGATTGTCGAACGCGGCGACGACGACGGCGTTGAGTGCTGGCGGCGGCGGCGGCGGGGGAGTGGGCCGCTACCAGCGGAAGTAGGCGTTGTCGGCGCTGCCGCCGTCGGCGCCGGCCGGGCAGCCGCGCGCGCTGCCGCACCACTTGGTCTGCAGCAGCGCCGGGCAGGGCCGGCCGCCGCGCCGCGCCGGCCGCACCACCGCGCGCCGCCGCTGCGTCTCGCCGATGCCGCACGAGCGCGAGCAGGCGCCCCACGCCGCCCACTCGCCCACGCGGCAGTCGCGCGCCGGCCCTGCCGCACACAACACGCGCTCAGAACCAATGTAAGCGGATTCATGGGCGGAAAAGCATGTGGGGGAGATGATGGGGCCTTTACCGTGGAGCCGGGGGAAGTATAGGATTGGAGGTGAAATGGGATGGGGTAAGGTGGAGTGGAGTGGGGTGGGGTGGTGGTGGTGGAGTGGGGTGGTGGAGTGGGGTGGTGGAGTGGGGTGGTGGAGTGGGGTGGTTGAGTGGGGTGGTGGAGTGGGGTGGTGGAGTGGGGTGATGGAGTGGGGTGATGGAGTGGGGTGGTGGAGTGGGGTTTTGGTGGAATAGGTTGGTGGTGAACTGTGAGAGAGTGCATGATGTGAGGGTAGACACGCCGCCGCCCACTCGTCCACGCGGTCAATCGTGCGCCGGCTCTGCCACACACAACACATGCTCAAAACCAATGAAATGCAATCGGTTTCCTAGGTAGAAAAGCATGGAGGAAAACGATGTCTTTTGCCGAGGAGTCGGGGAAAGTGTGAGGTTGGGGGGGGGACCGAGGCGTCCCCGCGACGTTTACCACACACAGGAAAGCATGGGGGGGGGGACGATGTGGCCTTTGCCGAGGAGCCGGGAGGAAGTGTAGGTTTGGGCGTGTGAGAGAGTGCATGATGTGAGGGTAGAGCCCACGTGGCTCACTCGCCCACGCAGTCGCTCGCCGGTCCCGCGACACACACCACGCACTCAGCACAATGCAATCAGTTTCACACACAGAAAAGCATGCGAGGTAAACCACGTGGCCTTGGCCGAGATGGCGAGGGGAAGTGTGGGTTGGGGGTAGGGTGGTGGTGAAGTGTGGGAGTGTGCGTGAGGTGACGGTGGAGCTGTGAAGTGTGCTTGGGATGCGGGTGGGGTTGGGTTCTGGGAGTAGGGGTGGGATGCGTTTCGTGTTTGCTGAGGGTACTGGTGTAAGCTCGTGTCGAATGAGGAGAGGAACAAAAGGGGGGTAGGGTAGACTTGCGGAGGAGGACAGGGACGAAAGATTCACTACAACTAATTAGAGATTTTCAGATATTAAAATCACATCCGAATGATAATGGGTAGATCAGCTACTGAAAAAAAAAAAGTTTTTGTGCAGAACTGAATTTTACGAATATGACAAGAAAGACTTTCAGCTTGATTACGTCTTTAATTTTTCGACAATTATTTAATTTTTTTACTTTACAGATGGGTTTTAATAATAACTGTTCAATTTCCATGCGAAAAAAAATATTTTCTATTCCAATAAAATGGTTTTCGTGAGGTTAGGGTGGGTGGGACGACGGTGAGGTGGGTAGAGTAGCCGTGTGGATAATGGTGGGGGTCCAAGTGGAAGGATGATAAAGATGGTGTTGAGCTTGGAGGGTGAAGGAGTGAGAATAGGTGTTGTGTTTGGGATTGAGCGAGCGCTCCCGAGGAGGCATTTCACACAGGTTCACTGGCCTCTACGCCTCCTACATTGAGACAATTGTGTTATTTCAGCCCCTAAAGGCTTACAGCTTTCAATTTATTTTACTGCAATATCTTATTTTATTAGAAATCTGTCGTGACTGTCATCAATGACTAGTCCAATTAGACTACAACTAATTAGGGATTTTCAGATATTAAAATCACCTCCGAATGATCAGCAACATAAAAAAATATTGTGCAGAACTGAATTTTACGAATATGACAAGAAAGACTTTCAGCTTGATTACGTCTTTAATTTTTCGACAATTATTTAATTTTTGTACATTACAGGTGAGTTTTAATAATAACTGTTCAATTTCCATGCGAATAATAAGTGTTTAATTTCCATTAATTAATAACAACTGTTCAATTTCCATATTTTTTATTCCAATAAAATGTTCATGGGAAAATAACATTCATGTAATTACGTTAACAGATAATTTCGCGTCTTTTTAAGCTGGCCACGTTACTTGAAAATTGGATACAAAATTCCCAAACAGTTGTGGTTAAAGCATCAGTTATCACAATAGATTGCAATTATTCCCTACTTTCTTACATTCCTAATGTGCAGTTCACAATATTTCAGCTGACTCCTCAAAGGAAATCAATTTGCCTCATGTGTAATCAGTAAGTCAGACAATCAGCGGATTTATACAAAATAAAAAGTTACCTACAGATAAATGTAATAAAACCTCTCTCAGAAACTGGGGCGTTTCAGCATTTAGAAACTAAAATTAAAAACTTTTCAACACAAAAACTATAAATTGAGCTCATACAATGCGCTATGAGATTCTTTCTTTTTAGAAAAGATAAAATGAATTCTGCGCATACAAAAAGTGTTGAAACACTCTTATTTAACATGCGCAAAACGAGAAACACAATCATAATAGCATTACACGCTTACTAAGAGAACGTAGTGCACACAAAGGGAAACAAGCAGTGCTTAAGCGCTTTGCGTCAATACAGGGAAAAGGGTGTGCCTTGCGTGGAAGGAGGCAAGTCGAAAGCAGCATGAGGCGAGGTAAAAAGCAGCCGTGTCACTAAGGGAATGAGCTGACACGGCACCTTGTTTTCCGGGTAGCGCGTTCACGCGAGAGACGTAGGTTTTTGCGAAGGTTGCCCCCACTGTTTGTGAATTCCCGTCTTCCCCGCGGTGCTGTGTACACGCCTTTGTGTTTAATGCACTTAGTGGAAGGGTGAATTATAGCAAGAGGGGTCGCGGTGTTTGGTTTAGCAAAAGAGCAAACATTTTTATATTATACTCATTACAGGATTATGAGTTATGAATGCTTAAAAATAATTAAAGATTTCAATTATAATAATATGAATTTATGTTTATTGTAAAGGAATGTAATAGGTTTACAAAACCTACTGTATTTATTGAAAGAAACTCTCAGATTTAAAATTAAAAATCGTTGGACTGAGATTGAAAAAGAGCTGGAAGCTGTTAAATACATTGATTACAAATAACAGTATACCAATCATAGCATTAATAATAACAAAAAATAATTAAAACAAAAAAGAAAGATGGCAATATGTATAATGATAAACTCTAGTGGAAAACCGTCAAAATTTGATGGCAACTCACTGAGAAGAAAACTGCAATTTGATTTTCGTCTTTATAAAAACCCTATCTTAGCTTCTCTAATTATAACTTCACATTCATAGGTTTGATAACCTTAGCGGTTTGCTTACAACAAACAACGAAATGCCTGTTTTCGACAGATGGACAGATTAGCATTATTTCTATTAATTATAAGATATTGTTAATATTGTTTGCTTATACTCTAAAACCGGTTAATAAGAACAAGTTATAACACTTCTGGGGTTCACTTTATTCCGTTTAAAGAAAAAAGAAAGAATTTTAGTCGAAAAGAAAGCTGAAACGACTTTGTAAACGAAAAGCCTTAGAGTTTTAAACAAATAGAAAATGCTAAAATAATCAATGTTGTAACTGATTGGCAATTAAATGTACCTACAATCGAACGTCATTTTGCACAGTATTCGCACTATACCATATCGTGCTGCACTTTCACTAATCAAGAAATAATTTTGAGAAGGGTGCGTTATAAGAGCATTTGAAGATTTTCGTCATTGACAGGATAAGTGTGTATAAAAATAACGACTGGACGTCTTTTAACTTTGCCAGTCAGGGGTGAACGAGACGCAAACAAAAAGGATTTCTGTTCGATCTTGTTTTTTGGCTAGTAGTGAACCTTGTTCTTACTATCTGGGTGACAGTGGTGTAAGCTTGTGATCGGCCAATAGAAAGTAGTTTCCAAAGAAGTCCGCCCTAGAGTGCCGTTCAGCAAGAATGGGAAAGTACGAGACAGGTCTCTTGGGATCTTCGGCAACTAGCAGAGAACTGTGCTTCGGAGTCTCCATCGAACTGTTTTCTGACGCCGAAATGGTCTCGGGGTCCTGGACACCTCTTCACCAACTTTAAAGCTTTTCTAGTTCACGTTTCTTGGCGTTCTACGTGCGAAAAAAACGCTATTGTAATCTGTACTTTGAGCACAGAAACTTTTCATTATTTTCAATGTGTTTTTGCGCTATGAAATACGAAAGGTAAGAAATATTTTAGTAATGAAATTCGTACATGAATTTACATTTGCACTCGTTAACTACACGAATTATAATACGTATTGATATCAGAAAGTTTTTTTTCCCCATCTGTAAGAGAAAGCGTCTTGAAATGATATTGAACGTAACTTGCACCGGTAGCATATTTACACATCTCCTGCAAATAACATCCAGGCATATCGTGTAGTGTCTACAGGGCACGATCTCTCTAATAATTTTGTTTAAAAACAAATGAAAGTAAACAATGAAACCCATACATAATTGGTAACTCCGACGAAACTCAATCGGTTTGTTTCCTTGCAATTCTGAAGCTGGGATTCGTTTACCCAAGCAGCAAAAATAAAACATACAAGCGACAATTTATGCCTAAAACCGCCAGACGTAGCACATTTATCCAAACGCACTCGGCTGTTAGCGAGATACCGCGCGCCCCTGACCTGTCACATCCGTTGACGCTCCGCTCCTCTCTCTCTCTCTCTCTCTCTCTCTCTCTCTCTCTCTCTCTCTCTCTCTCTCCCCGTCTCCCTCCCCGCCACCTGCTCTACCTCCGCATCCACAGAGGCTCCGTGGATCGGTGGCTAAGTCGCGGTAATTCCACGGATCTTCTCCCCAATTGCAGCTCATGCATTTTGATTAAGCAGATGTTGCATATTAACTAACCGGGAATACGGACGGATATACCGTCTGTCATCGGCATCGCCCTCCCGACGATGAGCAATTGCCTTGGAAGAGGGGAACGCGAAACTTTTACGCCGCGCGCTTGCACGCGAAATGCGCCGCTGAAATGTGCAGTAACCACGCGAAGGAGCGACTAAGAGCCGGAGATGGGCGAATCAGCGGGTGTTCCCGCAGCAAAACTCTTTTATGTAATTTCCCAGGATAACTGCCAATCATTTTACTGTCTTTAGTTCTGATGATTTCGGAAGTTCTGTGAGTTAACAAAATTATAGTTGAATTAAAATAAAAAACAACAAAATAATTGATTCATTCAAAGTAACAAAACAAAGCAGAAAACAAACAATCCAAGAAAACAAAAGACTAATGTAGAAAGTTTTTATTATTGCCAGTGTTTTAAATTTGAATAGTCTACACATTTTTCAGTTAAAAAAACACTTTATTGAGCTCGTTTAAAGTTTAAAGAACTCTGCTTCGTCACTATCTTGAAGGATATATTCAAATTTAATTTCTAGATAATTATTTGTTATTATTTATTCTGTAAGGGAAAAGGGATATGTAGTATGAATAATTATCAATCATATTATATTGCGTGTATTTAACACTTGTTATTTTTTTCCAATCATTTGTTTATTGTTCTGTATAAAATATCTGTTATACTAATTACTTTGATAGCTTAGCGCATTCACTGGCTTGATTCACGATGCAATAATAAAATGACTGATGATGGCTGTGGAAATTATATAGGTACTCGTTATTTCGGAGGCGGCACCATAGAAGAATTATTGATAACAATTATAAACATGTTTTTAAATAGGATACATTGGGACTCTAGTTTATTTCTATCAACACCTTTGACTTTTGAATGCCATGCACACAGATGCCACTTGCAATATATTGCAAGTGGCATCTGTATACAGAAGCCACTTGCCATACTGTATCCTAGAATGTGTTATCAAGCTATCATTCTGAAGTGACGGAAACAGCTTATTAATGAAATAATGTACCTGCGTCGATAATTTGTTTATTATAATTAATTATATTTAATTTACTTATAATGATCAAGATCACAGGAATATCAAAGTTTGGGCTGCTCAGTTAGTGCTACGTCTATAATATTACATTCAAGTTGGTAGAGAAAATATTCCTAACTAATATTATAAATAAGAAGTGATTCGTTATATAGTTTTGTCATAAAGGAATAGCTTGTTATGTATGTTAATTTGTAGTAGTTTATTAAATGATATTTTATTTAAGATGCAACGTCACATACTTCTGGAGGTTTCGTCTTCTAGTTGTAAGGATGACAAAAAACATCGATGTTTTCCACCAGAAACTTTGATATATTAACATTAATATTTTGGTTTCGATGTTTTCTTCACATCGATATTTTGTTGCCAAAACATCGATGTTTTTTAAATTATAAAAAAATATATTTTTATTTTCAATAAAGCAATATCGATGTTCTGCGTCATCCTCTTTACCATGCTGCACATTTCGGCTGTACAATCTGAAGAAGTTTGGGAGCTGCTTGCGTTATGAGTGTACTCGTGTCTTTGCCTGAATCGATAGGAATGTTAGAAATGGTCCTCAGACGGTTTGACAGGTCGGGAGTCAGACTCACTCCACTCAATCCAGGAAGTCCCATAGTAACCCCATGTGTTACCGGGATTTGTGACCAACCATTGCTTTCCAAACCGGCATGTATTTAACCATATATTTATAAATAAAATATGTTTTATATGTACGAGTAAACTTATAATTGTTCAACATTTATCACCAAATTATTTGAGTGTTTTTTTGTTATTTAGTAGTTTTTACAGTGCTATTAGAGAGATGAAGTTCTGGAGTTTATCTGGAAATACTGTCTTTCTCATATTTTCGTTAGTTCATTGTGGTACGCGAGCGCGAGTCTACACACAACACACGATTCATTGAGAAGAACTTCGGGAAATTTAGCTGCTAATTTCAGTTATCGGGTAGGTAAGTCACTAATATATATTTGATAGTGTTTGTTATTATGAATGTTTGGAAGACATTTCGCGATCTTAAAATAAAAGGATTCTAACTTCACTTTATGGAAAGATCAGTTATCGGCTTGGTTGGATATGTCAAAAATATTTTTATTGGCTGCATGAATCTGAGATGTCTATTCAGTTTTATCTTCGACTTATGGACAGTGTAATTAGTTCTTTCTGCACATGTTCATATTTTTTTAAATAAAAAAAGTTCTATCTGCAATAATCATGGTGGTAACATCTTTTCAAGATATTACTATTGACTAATGATCCTCCTAAAGTATATCAGTGGCAAATCTTTTTAAAACTATGAAATGGCACATTTAATACAGTTCAACAGAGTTCCATAATTAAAATACTATTTTCTTAGTGGAAAATATTGTTTTCATTGGGAATGTAAGAAAGTTTGCCAGTAGGACCTTCTAGAAGTCTCGTAGCGTGTAAGTTGCAAACTACAAACACGATTTAACATTTAATATGAATGGAAGTCAATAAATGATAAAATAGCGAAACACGATGTTCCTTAATTTTAATTTTCATCTTTACATTAAAAAATAATGTTTATTAACTTACTACTAACATGTATAACATTACTACTAACACTTTAAAACATCGATGTTTCTTTATCGATGTTTTTATTGCTTCAGCTATGTATCGATACATCGATGTTTTGGTAAAACTTGCCATCACTAATTTGCCATGACTTCCATCGCCAACTTCTCACCAGAAAGAAAAGTTTTATTTAAAGTACAACAAAATGTTTACTTGACACTACTTTACATTTGCTTCATTCTGCCTATTTAGAGCATTCATGACGAATTTTATTTTGCATATTTTGTCATATTTAATGCTTACTGCATATTCTGCGTATGTTTTGAAAAGATAAGGGGAAAGTGATAATACTTTATTAAAACTAAACTTCTTGAAATTGGTAAATTATTATTTATAGTTATCGTGATTCATGGAACAGCTCACCAGTTACCATAAAGAAGTGAATATCCTTTTAGCCTCAAAACTGTCAACGGATGTAGATATAGGGTATTTCGCTTGTACCACGTGCGCGACCAAAAGATAGAATTTTGGGCAAGGGCGCATGGGTCGTTACACTCAGTGTCACGGACTCGAATGAAACATTAACCGTGACAGACCGTGGTTTTCTTATCTGTCAGGAATATTTTTCCAGTAAGCCAAAGCTCATGCGTAGGCATCACCCCACCGTGTGCTCGCTGGTCGTCAGTAAACCGCTGGTCGTTAGAGAGATCAAAGAAAGAACTCTACATCCGGTAGAAACACCGCGTGGTCACGGGCATGCCCAATGTGTTAAAATATCTTAACTGACAGACTGAATAGTTTTTCACAAACAAATTTAGAAATGAATCTCCTCACAAATTTTAATAATTTTTACATAAATTTAAAATGTTCTTTGTTTAATGAATTTATATAATTTTTCTTTAATTCAACAAATAACATTGTTCCAATGCGCGGTTAATTAAGTAAAATAAGAAAATAAAATTATTTTCAAACAATATCTTTCTATTGATGATTCTTCTGTGCATATTTCAAAGAGACAATACCGTCGTAACACAATTCAATTTTTTCTAAAGTATTTTGCATTGCATTTTAGTAATAAACATTTGTTTCCTTGTGAATTTTTGCTGCATACTTATTTAATATTTTAAAGATTTACCGTGCATATTACATGGCGTGTTTTAGGCATTTTTAATGCATGGAAATCCGGGATTTAGTCATGAACTCTTTAGTGAAACTTTTGAAAATTCAAAGGTTTTCGTGGAAATAGAACTAAAGCCATGTAGCTCAGTGCATTGTCCATTCAAGAATTCCTACAAAAATTGCAAAGAAAAAAATAAAGAGCATTTTTTGAAATATTATTTAGCATGTTTTACAAAAATAAAGATCAAGGGGTACATTTAAGGTATCTCTTAAAATGAAAACCTTTGAAATTTCTAGAACTTAAAGCTGGACCAAATCAATAGAATATTCATTTTTGAAACATCCGTATGTACGGTTCCGGTTCTAGCGTTGTTAGCACGGTACTGCATTATTTTATTAATTATTGATATCTTTGGAGTCAATTAACAGACTCTTATTAAATTAACGTGGCACTATGGGGAGATTATACTCTTACAGACTGAAGAAAATGATTTAAATAAGGGTACATTTGCCAAAATTATGCGTGAAGAAACACAACATACAACGAAAACAAAAAACGCACAACGAAACAAATATACAATAATATAAACGACGAAATTTCTACTATTGTCCTTTCAGTCTAATAATAAACCGTGATCTCTTCAAAATATACTGATCATTCGTTCATCTCGGATTATTAAATTTAATTTTTCAGTATTAAAATCACAGACAAGCCGAACTGGATGACCGAGGTGGCTAAGAACGAGTACCGACTCAGCGCTTCGGTCCGAAGGGTCGCGGGTTCGAGTCCCGCCTTGGGCATGGCTGTTTGTCCCTTGACTTTGTGTGTGTGTTGTCGCGGAGGGCCTCGCGTTCTGCTGACCCCAGATCAGAGGAGCCCGCAAGTGTTTGTCTAGTGTATGGTCGAATATGCGTCCCTTCGTGACGTAAAGGGCAACCGGCTGTCGGCTGGATAAAAGCCCTAGGAAAAAAAAATCACGGACAAATATTTTTTGTTGGCAAATATTATTGAATTACATAAGTATTATATTAATAATATAATACTTAATGTAATACTTAAAATAATAATATAATACTGATTATAATTATAATAAGTATTATATATTAAGTATTAATTATATACAAAAGCCTTTTGTTTCGTCATGTAGTATTTCCTTTATAGAAATCTGTGAAATGAAACGCAATATTTCATTGTAGAAATCTTTCTGCTCGAGACGCATTGTTTTCATTGTATCTCAACAAAACTCTTTAATGACGATGGTACAGTATAAGTGATTACAAAGAGGTTGCATGTTGTTTCGACTGGAGCATCCGGAAAAGTTGAAAGCAAGCGTATTTTAAAAGGGTCGTATGGAGGAACGTATTCGAAAACGCAAGTAATTCAGAGCAACCTTTGGTATTTGCGAAGGCTGTTTACGCTTTTATCGCGTAGAAGCGGCAACGCAAGGGCCTGTTCCGCCACGGAACAGCGCGAGCGCCCAGCAAAGAGAGCAGTCGCGAAATTTAGCGTTCCGAGTGCAATGGAGCATTTGACGCACCCCTGAGCAATTTAAATAAATTGGGAGAAAGGAAAGGTGGAAGAATTAAATTACCTGAAAAATCCTTACTGCGAGAGAGCAAAAGTAACGCGATACCATAAGTATAACTCCGGCCGAGAAGGGGATGAAGGTGTGTCGCGCCTGGGAGGGGGAGGGGGAGGGGGAGGGGGCGTGAGAAAGGGCAGGCTTTTGCGTCGTTCTAATTGAGCGTCGCGGAGAGAGAATGCGACACGAAGGGGAAAAAAGTGAGGGAGGGAGCGCGTTGCCGGGCGCGGAAGCACAGGGGAGTGGGGTGGGATGGGTGGGGTGGAATGACTGAGAAAGAGCTTAGCACGGGTTAAGGCTTTGCGAGAGGTGTGGCAACATGTCTGCATCCTGGTGGAGAAGGCTATCAGGCGAAGGTGGAGCAGCACTAGTGACGGAGATGGCTAAGGAAGCAGCAATGTGAGGAGGGGATAGCGGAGGTGTAATGATCATGTGGTGATGGCGATGAAAGCAAAGAGAACCGTGTACACGTTGGCAATTAAGGTTGGCGGAAAGAGCGTGGGGGCGAGCGTGAGGGGCGAGCGTGAGGGGCGAGCGTGAGGGGCGAGCGTGAGGGGCGAGCGTGAGGGGCGAGCGTGAGGGGCGAGCGTGAGGGGCGAGCGTGAGGGGAGAGCGTGAGGGGAGAGCGTGAGGGGAGAGCGTGAGGGGAGAGCGTGAGGGAAGACCGTAAGGGGAGAGCGTGGGGGAGAGCGTGAGGGTTGAGCGGGTGGTGAGAGAGGGCGGGCAGAGCGGGCAGGGAGAGAAAGTGGGAAGAAGGGGGGAAGAGCAGCTAGGGGGATGGACTTTTAGAAGGGGTGAAGCATGATGCAACGGGAGAAGAAAAGTGTTTGGTGGGGATAAAGACACATAGCGTCTGTAAGCAAAAGAACGGGAGAAGATGGCGGGGAGAATATGAAAAGGGAACAAAGACGAGGGGAGCTGGGTGTTGGGGTGCTGTGATGGGTGGCGTATAAATTACGCATCGCACATATGAAATTGCAGACACCTGACGGTAACTCCCGTTTTCGGATTGCCGCTGTCTAGATCTTCATATTAAATTTGACACGTGACTGTGGCACCCCTCGTTTTTGTGCGTTTTCAAACATTGAATCGTCAAACATTGAAGATTCGTGAAAATTGAAATGTATTTTCTTGGTCACAACACTAAAAACCAATTACAATAACACAAACCGAGTGTCCTAAATTAAATTTCATTTAATAATTTCAATTATGATTTCTACCGATATGCTCTCTGTGGTGTTAACAGCAGTTCCTAGTAATTTTCCGAAATTGAGGTTGATAACTTGCTTCGCTCAGAGCAGAATCTAGGTCTAATTTTTATTTTGGGCATTTTATTTTGCTTCCCTATAATGAGTTATATAAAATATATAACTCATTATATTCATTTCGTTATTCGTCCTCTTAGAGTTCTTATTATATTGCAATCATAACGCAATTACGAAGTTTGTCGAAAACGTTTAATAATAACTCTCTAAAAAAATGACCATAGCTGTATTATAAAAAACCATATTTTTCTTTGAAAATTGCTATTATATTGTTTGGTTAACACATTTTGTAATGTTTTCCTCTAGGTAACTTCGGACTAAATTAGAAATCTCTGGTTACTGCGGATCGAATTAATATTATTTAAAGCTAGATTGTTTTTTTATGCTCCGATATTCCGTGCATTCATATCAATACAGGTTATGGGTGCATTGTGGTTTTGTATTCTGAATACGCGAGAAGCTTAAAATATTAAAGTATTTAATATGGATCTTCCTTTTTCAAAACTGCTTTGAGAGTTTATTTGAAAGAAACTTTATCGTTAAGCCTTTTACCCTAATATATAGTTTCACGACTAACGATCATATGTAAATGATTTTGATACGTAATTGATGTAATTTTTCTGAAATAAAATACTATAAATGATATGTTATTGGAGATAACACTTGAAAAGAAAATCCAAAGAGACTCTCCTTATGGTTCATAGCAGAGTTAAAGTTACTTATAAACGTGAGTCAGAAGGGAGATAAAAACAGGAGGTAAATGAACATTATCCCGCATTATCTATATTAGAAAACCATTAATTACTAATCCCACTTTAACAAATTAAATGTTTATGCAGCGAGAAAGATGTAATCTTGTCCAATCAAAAAGATAATCGAAGAAATAGACCATATAATTCAATAACACCCAACTCGTTGCTCACCACTAAACTTTTTATACGTCAATTGCGCGTGGCCATGGTCAACTAGCTTTGGAAAGGCTTATACGGCGTGGCTATCAATTGTTTCCAACGCTTCACAAACATGACGCAACACGGCCAGCGGCCATTTGAATTTGGGCCAGTAACACCACAAAATCTCATTAATGGACGTATTGTTTGAAGCGCGCAGGCGGGAATGGAGTCGTCGTTTTATTCTCGTGTGCTGTCTGCGACCGAAGTTCCCCCAGCTCAATTCCAGGCAGCGCGGAAAATAGAGGAAGAAAATACCCCCGAGAACTAGTTAAGGAGAATGGCTTCAGGTTTTTCCAGCACGCAGTTGCCTCCGTACAAAATAGTCAAATTCCTGAGACCTCGCGGAGAGCTGCACTAGAAGCGGAAAGAAGAGACGCCGGAGCCGGGAATTGAGGCTAGAGGCAACGGCGTATCCTAACGGGCATATTGCAAGCGAATTGGAGGGGGTAGGGACGGGGGTTGGGAGTTAGAAAAGGAGGATGCAGGCGGAGGGGTAAGGGAACGCGTTTCTTAGACTCAGGTAATAATACAGAAGAGGTGCAAGACATGGAATAGGAGGAGGAATGAAGTGTTCGATGTCGGAATGCAGATGGTAATGAGAATCGCAGAGAAAGGAATATGATACAGAGGTGTGGGTTTTAGGAAAAGAAGAAACTCTAAGGGAGTAAGTTTGGCGCCATGAGTTTGTAAATAAATGTGCCATATTAATGGCATAAAATTTGCAAATATATGTCCAAATGCGCTATGTACACATTTAAGAAGTTTTAATAATTAATAATTTTATTATTTTTCAGTTCCTGAAGATGGAAACAAATGTTCTTCGAAACGTCGGACTTGTAACATTTAACAACGTGAATAAAAATAATTTTTCGTTTATCCATAATTTAAAAAGGAAACAATAATACATCTATTGAACTGAAATCTGACAATCAGTTAAATACATTCGTAGGGCACGATTGGTCTTTTCTCTGATCATTCTTGCCTCCATTAACCCAAAAATATTAAGCATTCTAAATTCTCGTAAAATTTGTGGGTGGATAATTGATTATGTAATTAAGAATTGAGGTTTAGAAACGTAAGCAGCACAATGTGTAACGAAACATGTTGGTGTTAAAATCATTCAGTGAAACAAGGAGTTCAGGAATAAATTTGATTCTGTTTTGGGTAGGGTGTAACATGGAGAAAATTTATTCTAATGCCAATGAGAATACGATTAACGGGGTACATATTAATAAAAAAAGGAAAAAAAATGAAGTTATAACTACTCTTAATTCGCAGACAAAATAAATAGAAACTTGGCGATGGATGTACATATTGGCCTGCCTATTTGGGAAAAGAAAACTTAAGGGGCAGAAGAGTTAGCGAGCGCCAAAGCACAAAGGAAAAAGGGACAAGCGAGATGTCTGAAGAGCAACAGCGAGCCAAGAGGGAGGTGGGTGCAAGGAAGCGATAATGAGAACAGTGCGGGAGTAGCACCCAACGCGGGCAACATGATACACTTGAATCGCTGTCAAGATTGGCTCCTTTCCTCGGGCGAAGCCACAGCGTCGAATGAGGTCGGGTTGGCGACAAGAGTAGCTGAATGTGATGATTAAGGGAGATAATTTTTATGGTCTAAAATCTTAAAATATGCTTTTAAAAATATGCAGTTATGACCTAAAAATTCTGAAATATGGACTTTAATATGCAATTAAAATTAACATAATTTCATTTCTTGTGCAAACCTTTCTTGATAAAATTCAGGAGAAGCATGCTTGGAATGAAAAGATATATTTTTGTGCAAACATAATATAGTCTACTCTACTTCGCGAGAGAAATAATTGAAGTAAATGTGCGCCTTAGTGAAGTACAGTGTTTCTCATGATTCATTAAACAAAATATGGTGTGAACAAAATCTGATATCAAGAATTAGTTTACATTTTCACAAGTATTTTATCATCTATAGAAAAGGAAAAACGCAAACCGTGACAAGCTCTTCCAAATCAATGAACGCTCACAAATAAATAAATTCTGTGAAAATACGAAACGATTTTAGAGATAAGTCTCTATTTTGACGAAATATGTAAATATGTTCTTGTTATTACACGAATATGCACCAATAAAAAAATCGACCAAATATGCACGAATATTTACTGACATATTAATCTACATAGCATCATATTCTAACCAAAAGTCAAGAAATTTCACTTACTTATGCCCTGAAGCAACGGTCAAATATATACAAAATCGTAGAAATTCGCTCCCTGATGATGATGATGATGATGATGATGGTGGGAGGCTATCTTATCTGTAAGGAAAAGGGAAGGCTGTGGAGAATTGGCGATGTGGTGATGGAGGTTGGACCAACTACAAAATATTTCGTCTAATAACTAAAATAAGCAAGAGAGTAATTCTGTGTGATAAGGTTGTAAAATTGAATAGTAATTATTGTGAATGTGATGTTGAAGATCCTGGAGATTGGTTCTGAAAATTCTAGTGAGGAGAGAAAAGATACTACCGGAAAAGGCAAAGGAAAAATGTTACTCTTTTGTAGACCTACCACAGGTATAAAAATGAGGAGAGAGTTAGTTGTTAGTGATATTAAAAAATTAAACGAGTGGTGTGACATGTTTAATGGGGTAGTGAAAGGTGGGGTCATCTGACAGTATATTATAAGCGAAATGTGCGGTGGGACAATAGGAAGGCG
Organism: Teleogryllus occipitalis; assembly: GCA_011170035.1. Classification (NCBI taxonomy): domain Eukaryota; kingdom Metazoa; phylum Arthropoda; class Insecta; order Orthoptera; family Gryllidae; genus Teleogryllus; species Teleogryllus occipitalis. The sequence continues at coordinate 231,544 of BLKR01001187.1, read as the reverse complement.
GTAGGGGTAGTAGAGGGCGGAGAGGCAGAAGGCAGTAACGATGAAGATAGAGGTGGGACGGAGGCGTATGCAATGACAAGCAATAGAAGAAACAAGAAGTGTGAGGGCTGTGGAGGTTTTGTTGCTATATGGGGCGGTAAGGGGTTGAGGTGTTTGGGACATGGGAGGCGTTCGGGTGATGCGTGGATCAGGAGCGTTGAGTTTTGTGGGGGTGGGGGGAGTTAAGGTGGTGGGGGTAGTAAGAAACCATTGGTGGCGTTGGTGGTGTTGGTGGTGTTGGTGGTGTCGGTGGCGTTGATGGTGTTGGTGATGTTGGTGATGTTGGTGTTGGTGGTGTTGGTGGTGTCGGTGGTGTTGATGGTGTTGGTGATGTTGGTGATGGTGGTGTTGGTGGTGTTGGTGGTGTTGGTGGTGTTGGTGATGTTGGTGATGTTGGTGATGGTGGTGTTGGTGGTGTTGGTGGTGTTGGTGGTGTTGGTGATGTTGGTGTTGGTGGTGTTGGTGGTGTCGGTGGCGTTGATGGTGTTGGTGGTGTTGGTGGTGTTGGTGGTGTTGGTGGTGTTGGTGGTGTTGGTGGTGTTGGTGGTGTTGGTGGTGTTGGTGGTGCTGGTGGTGCTGGTGGTGCTGGTGGTGCTGGTGGTGCTGGTGGCGGTGGCGGCGGTGGGAGCGATGTGAGTTCTAGCAGTGCAAGAGTGGCAGACGCAGGCGGTGTGGTGGGATGAGGTAGAAGTGGACGGGCTACGGAGAACGCGGTGGGGGTGGAGAGGGCAATGGGCAAAGGCGGTGGGATCTAGAGACAGTACATGCGTCACATACCGCGTGGGTGAAGAGGGTTGCGCGAGCAGAGGTGGCAACGATGCCAGTGAGGGCGTCGACGGGGCGTGTCCGCGAGGGGGCGGGGGCTGGGAAGTAAGCCGGATTAGGTTTTCCTCTGGGCGCTGTGTGGCGCTCCCCTCGCACCGCCCCAGCCACGGCTCCTCCCTCGCCCAATAACTTGTATAAATTTATCATCGACCGATTAAATTTCTAATTGCATGATTAAATACGGGCGTTCATTAAGCCGAGAGACATTAGGGTTCTGGTTCCACGAATGAAAACTGAAGTCCTTTCTCGTTTAGTTGTTTGCATTCTGAAAAGCTTTTTATTACGTGTGACACTTGATTGCATACATGCGACCGATAGTAACAAGATTTCATAAGCTCTCTATGCATTCAGGCAAGCCTTCATTTCTGGTTATCAGTTTTGAACGAATCTTCGAACTAGTGTGTGTTTGGGATCAGGACAGGAAGTTACCACACAGTTTCAGAAGTCGTTTTAGTTTGTCGATAACGTAATCTCCCTAATAGTGTGCTGAGCTCTATTGATGTTAATGAAGGGAACTGTTTGTACCCAAGGTGAATTTCTATGAGGTGATTCGCAAAGTTCAGTTTGTGTAAAGTGATACGTTCGATAGAACTACAATCATCGTACCTACTGTAGTAACTAGATTTTATTGGCATTTTAGCGATAGTTGCAGGATGGGATATACATTTATTTCATTAAAGTACGAGTTTCAGAGAAAGCGTACCGTTTTTGTGGTTCGTAAATTACTCTACTCCATTACGAAATTCAATTAACAAATGAATGAAAAAGTTTATGTAATTAAGTTTCAACAAGAGACTAATTTTATATTAATAGGGGTAGGCAATTTGTTCACGCGTGTTAATAGTCAAGCAAAAATAAAACTACTCTTTACCAAATTAAATTGACGTAATTTCATTAAATACTTCGTACTTTCGGTGCAATATGTTTTATTTGAATTTTATATTAGCGGCTTCTTAGAAATAAACGAACATAACAGAGAGTTGGAACTACGGTTTTCAAGAAAATAACAAAGAACTGCATTCAAGCGTAGACATAGAGAATGATGCCAAAACTTTTGTGGAGACCATTTTACTGAAAATTACTTTAATTCAATCAAACTTCTCTGTGAACCTTTTTACGATAAAGGTTTTGCTTTTAAACTCTAATATGTTATTGAAATAATCGACTAACCATTAACTTTCTTACCGTTAACTTTTTAACCATTAACTTTCACATTTTGACTGTTTAACAACTAAAAAACAAGTTCTTGCTTTAAAACACTTCCACGTAGATGATGCCCTACAGAAAGAGTGCATTCAGAACCTTTGTCATACACTGTACGGCTCTATGTGATTCTCCACTAATCGATGTTGCTCGACCAATCGCCGCTGCCTTCAACTAATCGATGAAAGTCTGTACAGTCTGCCGACCTGTGACTCGTGTCTAGACATCTAACGGTGTACGAAAAACAATCTTTGATGATAAACTGCTCAAGGGTTGTTTTTTTGTAGAAGTTTAGTCCTATGTAAAATTCAAAAAAATTAGAAACAATATCTCGTTTACTATTAGATCTTCCCGCAGACCAATCTCTGGGAGTACTTACTTCATTGCGATAAGAAAGGGGTACCTTTGAGATGTAAACTGTCAGAGTTCGCTGAAATGTTTGACAAAGACGAGGTAATTTAATTAAAACACTCTTCCGACCTCTAAAGCTCCTCTTATCTTTAGTCGTCACGGGAAAAGCAGAGCAAAGGACGAATTTCTTATTACGTTAAGTAACTATTCTTCGAATTTGTATCGACACGAGTTTTCATCTCAGAATGCAGAACAATATCTTAATTTAGAAATTAAAGAATGGCAAAGATTATTCTGTACAGGTGGACTTTAGAGGGTTTTTAAAATTGGATTCAGAAATTTAAAATCATGCTTTTAGAATAATCATTCTTTCATAAGGGGTTGAAAATGACCTCTCAGGAATATATATTTTTTCAACACCAAAACTGGAAAGAAAAAAATATGGGACAATTTATAAAAACGTACGTGACTAAACGAAATTAATGTTGATTGAATGCAAGTAAAACGTGTGTTTGTGGATACTTTGATACCATGCGCCATCGAGTTTTGACGAATTATGTCAAACGATATAGATGGGAGTAAATATTCATAATTTTGACTATAGTCTTTTGCTCTCTGCTGAAAGTGATTATTTCTTAAATAAAAGAATGGTGACAATAAATCAAAGAACAATTTCTTGTTATCCCTTCTCAAAACATACTTACTACGTTCATTAAAATCGAAGAAGAGAAACCCATCTGTCTAATTGGAAACGTGAAAGAGTTTCTAATGGCAAACTTGTGTTTCGAGTTCATATAGCAAATACGATCTTCATTTTCGATGCAAATTCCAACTTGAGAGAGATGAAAGGAAATTGCCAGTATTTTTTTCAGTTTGAGTTTTCTTAGTACGTCAGTTCATTTATTTGTTTACTTATTACTTTATTGATAATTCCGGGGTTGTCAACTGTTAGGGTCATTAGTCCTGTTAGTGTAGAGAATGTTTTATCCCGGGTGATAGCGATTTACCTCCGCTGCAAGGTGATACCAGGCGCGGATCTACACGCTGCCTTGCAGGATATTTCCCCTTCCAGGCACCTCTTCTAGTGGGGCGCCTCTCCAGCCGATGGATTGATTAGTGTTTCCGGGCGCTTCAACTTCGGGTACTAGTTCCATAAGAGCAGTGCATGTTTCGTGGGAGATGGTGGTTATCTTTCCCCGCTAGATGGCGAGATCCGGCGCCGATCTGTACGTAGGCGTGTGGTGTTTTCCTCAACCAGTTATCTCCCACCAGCGGAACACCGCTCCAGCCGGGTAAAGCTTTAAGCTTTCGACTGCTCTCCCGACTTGTGTGGTAGTGTACTGCATCAAAATGTAAGTGTGCGTAAGTAATGGGTGAGGATACGACAATGATGATGAAGGAAAGATTGTGCGCGGTCCGTGGCCCGTTTGCTAGGGTGCTGCTCTGGCATTCACCTGGTGTTCAACGGCTAAACCACTGAAAACTACCAAACTGAGTGACGAAGTACATGATCCTAAAACCTCCTGGTGAGAATCGCTGTACCGACAACGGCAATGCTGGTACGTCAATGTAAAGTTGTAAAAGGAAGGGTTTGTTCTAGATCTTGCTTACGTGATACGTCACCGGAGCACTGGCGGCGAACTGGGGAACCAATTTTCAAGCAGATTCCACGAGTCTAGTGGGTGACTTTGAGCAACTATTTTCACAAAAGGTTTGGGGACGTGTAGTATCAACATGAGAAACTTTCATGGTATAAATACAGGATTATAATTTTTGCAAATTATTTCATTGTTGTTATTATGTAGATGTCGCTATAAATATTCACCAGAATTACAGGAACAGAGTGCAAATGTGAAATGCAATTGTTAATGCGGGGAGGTCTACCGTTGAATGGCGTTTTAAAACCTGTAGCAATGAGCGGAATTAATCAAAAGTGGATTCAGTCGCATATACTTTCAAGTAATTAGTTTAATTTCACATACAGTCGCAGATTCGGCACATCTCTGATCAAGTGGGATAGAATCAAGAAGCGCCAAACCAGCAAAAATGTAATAGAGTCCAAGATCTTGTCCCATAGATTACAGTGTGAAGAGTGTTACTTTGTGGCCGTTAGCCTCAATATTCCAGGTTTTAAGACTCTAGAACGTTTCATTTTCGAATTATGTAACTACATAGATTTCAACAATGCTATTTGAGTGTTGCGGGTTGCATTCGACACGAATATTTAGATGCGTTTTTCAACAAATCCTTCATTATTTATTTTTTAAGTCTTAAAATTACAGTGCAATTCATCAAGTCTCCGTGAAATTCTTTTTCTTTACAAACATTATTTATAAAAATTGATTCCATGCGAGAGCCGCAAAGCTCATCTATACTAATGAAATAAAATAGGAGAGGATTAATACGATTACCATTATTATTATTATTATTATTATTATTATTATTATTATTATTATTATTATTATTATTATTATTATTATTATTATTATTATTATTATTATATTATTATCACTAATCTGCAAGACAGTTGAGCATTCATTCATACTCCAGGCGGACGTTCGCCCTTTATTTCTGCCAGAGGTCCCACTGCGACTGCATGCCCGCGGGCGGCGACGCCAGATATTTCTCGAGCGCTCCATTCGATTTATCAAGCCGCCACTGCCGATACACAGGGGGCTGGGGCGACGCGGTGGTCGTGGCCGGGGGGGGGGACGGCTTCTCCGGGGAATTGTGCGGAATAAGGCGCAGGGGCGGCAGACGCTCAGGGGGTGGTGGGTGATGACTCGGGGGTGCAGGGGAAGGAGAGAGAGGAGATGAAGGAGAATGAGGAGAACAATCTGAATTAGAAGGAAGAGGGGAACAAAGCAGGAGAAAGAGGATTAGGAGGTAAAGAGGAGAAGGACGTGGAAAAAGAAGAGGAGAATAAGAAAAAGGAGGTGAGAGAAGTAAAGGAGTTAAGAAAGAAGAAGAGAAAGACGAGGAGGAAGACGAAGTAGAGGGAGAAAATAAGGAGTAATAAGTGAAGAAGGAGGAGAAGGGAGAGGTAGAGGAGGAAGAGGAGAAGGATGAGGAGGAAGAAGAAGATGAGGAGACGCAATAAACGGATGCAAGAAGGAGTTGGATGAAAAGCAGGAGACGGATGGCAGGAAGAAGGGAAGGACGTTGACGAAGAGAAAGGAATAGAGGTGGCTGGAGGGGAAGAAACGGTTTCAGGGTGTGAAGTTAATGTAAAGGTTAATGTGAAGATTGTTATATGAGGAGGCTGACAATGACAAGTTGGGAAGACATCACGAAAATAATTAGAGCTGCCCAATAATTATGTTATATTCTCAAGAAGCAGAAAAACTGAGAAAGAATGAAATTATATTATAAGGAGGAAAATAAGGATTTTATAGTAAATTTTGAAATATTGATACAAGAAAAATGGAGAACATGAAAGCAAAGACGAGATAAGATGATAGACATGTCTGATGAATTCAAAGGAACAGACAGAAAATGCTAATGGAGAAGGTGAAGATTGAGAATACGATCATATTGGTGGTGCAATTTGAGAAGGTTGGCAAGGGAAGTTTGTAATTCCACATAATGTCAAAGTATATCTATGAAAGATGTAGAAGGCAGGGAAATGATGGATAATGTAGATAGGAATACTATCATCTGCATTATTTGCAACTGTGCATATCATGCAGAAATGTAACTATCGGAAGAGGAACATGAGGAACGGGGGTGAACGAGAGGCAGAGACTGTCTAAGGCATAAAGATCTGGTAAACTTGTAAAAGGATGGATACACGCAAGAAAATAACCAAAGCTTTACATGCTATCGAAACAAGTTAAAATGGAACTAAATATTGAGTTAACTGAGGCTTACGATAAAGCTATCCCATAATAGTTATACAACAGCTCATATTTTATCGCATTTCTAGGAACTTTTACTATTTTCAAAACTTCAGAGAGTTCAATGAATATGAGACCTGCACCATTTTCAAGCGTCCTTTGTTCTAAGAGAATAAAGAATTTAATTAAAAATCTCGAAGTCATTTTGAGAAAATTTATAAATTTTTAAGTCTTTATGTAAAGAATCCCCTTAAATTGAAAATTGGTTTCAAATTCCCAGGGTCTCGAGTTCGGCTTGATCGATCGAGCAATATCAATTTTACAGAAAATCTTCTGAACGGTTTAGGCGCTAGCATCGACCATAGACGGACAAACGCATGAACAGAGAGCATTTTGCCGTAAACTATTTTTTCGGTATTACGGACCACAAAACATGGATTCTTCACAATGTTAGAGGAAGTAATGTACTGACAGAGAAATACAATTTATTCACTTTTCTGACCCCACAATAGGAGATTTTCTGACGAAAAATTGCCACTTTCCCCTGCAGGTTTACAATACTATCTCTTTATTACGTAAGTACGTAGTAGGGAGCATTACTCTTATTTTCTAGTAGATGCCGAAATGTGCCTTAGTGAGATGATATTACAATATCACGTCCTGAGAAGTGGGCGCGACGGCATTGAATAGTGGGTGTGTAAAGACGAGGCAATCGCAGAGCCTCCGCCTAAGCAGCTCACTGCGTCGCCGTCGCGCCATTCAGCGACAAGTGGCGAGAGGCGAGCGAACGAGCAGTAGCAGCACGCGGGCGAAGCGAGGATCGGGCGGGGACCGAAACGGGGTGCGGCCGCGGCGGGGGGCATGTAGGGACGGCGGGGAGGGGCAGACTGGGTGGCGAAGCGGAACCCATTAACCGGAGTCTCCATTTATCGGAATCAGAGGTTTGCTTTGTACGCCGCTATCGGCGACGGCGGCGCTTCGTCTTCCGCCTCCCTCGCCGCCGTCCCCGTCGCCCCGCCCCCGCCTCCGCCCCCGCGCGCGCCGCGTCGCCCCTCGGGCGACACGCCGTTGCTGTCCGCGCCGTGATATACCGACACCGCGGGGAGCCCATATAAGCTTCGTTAGGTCCGGAGTGCCTCCAGCGAGCGGCCGCTAACCAACCACCGGCGTGCCCCGACGTCTCGCCGCCCCCTCCGCCCCTCCGCCGCCCTGCCACCGCCACCGCCACCGCCACCGCCACCGCCATGTTCAACCCCCGTCCTTCCCAAGGCGCCGCCACCAACTCAGTCGGCACTTGATTAACTGCTCCTTTCCGGACGGAGGGAACGGAAATCTTAATAGAAAACAGCTTGGAGTTGAGATTTATACCTCTTTCCGCTGACGGAAGTGTGGCATCCGCTCAAAATAGCGCGGTCGTCGATTTTGAAGGCTACGAGCGCGGTTTCTGTAGCGGGAAATTACGCGATATTCTGAAGGCGAGACTCGGCGACGTTGCGTGAGCAGATCTGGGCTGTCTGTTTCTGCCTGTCTGTCAGTTCGTGCGTCCGTTTTCGATGCTGTTAAAGACGGGTCGTGATAGCTCGTTTGCAACTTGGGGCATTACTTGGAAGCCTGCTGGGGGTTTCTGGGTCAAGAAGATGGCTTCCAGTCGCAGGGGAGACGTTGAGAAAGAGTTGCTGCCGAGAAAGTCGTGATTTTCTCCAGTGGAGATATTTCAGTTCGCGACTGGAAGCGAATTGATCCGAGTAATATAGAAGAATTTATTATTTGAGGCAATGTTCCTCAATCAGAGTTAAGCAGATTGATGCTTATTGTACTTCCATTAAGTTGGGTATTTTTAAGAAGCAATATATCTGAAACTAGTTCTTGATTTTACTTCAACAAAATCAAAGGATAGAAATAGACTTAAATCGCAACTGACGAGTGAAGCTACCACCTTGAAAACAATTGTAATCGCTCTAGAGAGAATACAATCCTTATTTTTAGTGGCTTTATAATGAGGATGACAATAAGCTAATTTCATATAGTTTTGAATGAGTTGTTTACGTTAAAGTGATAGTGACATTTGTTACAACCCCAAATGTTTCAAAATAAATACAGAGCAATTTAAAGAAAAATGTACGTTTGGTGCATCAAGTAGCTAAGAGTACAAATGCTAGATGTGGGTTCAATTTGTTGTCAGGAGTGACAGTTGTTGAGAGAGTATTGCAATATGTGAAAGTATGAAGTGCACGTTGTTTGTGTGCGGTGTCGCTTGAATTAATTCATTTTTTTTCAAAACAAATATATTAGTTACTGAGTTGAAAAGCTCTTTGTGTTAGATTTGGTACGCTAAAATAAGGTGGGAATCATCAGGCGTTGTATGAAAGAAACTTAGGGCTGAACATCAGGAAAAATGTGGACGAGAATGAAGCCCCTCTTAACACGGAGCACGTTGGGCCATCAAATTATCTGCATAATTTACAATGTACATTTTTTTCTGTGGTGAAAGCTATTGGAAACAGTTTCTTTGCGTTGTGGAACCATTTTTGACTTCAAGTAAGATTTGTACAAGAAAATGTACTTATGGATGTTGAGGGTAAATTTGGTTCCTTGAAATTGGTAAGTGGGAGAGTGTCTCAAAATACACATTTTCCATTTTTAAATCATTAAAATCAAATTATTGTATATGTAATGTATAAAAATGGTCAGAAAGAATAAATGAATATCAGATTGCGCTGTTATGTTTGAAGAGGTCTGTTGCAATTAAAATAGTGTTGGAGGGAAAACTGTTATTTGGCGCGGTTGCAGCAAAGTACAACATAAACTAGTGATGTTAAACAGCAAGTACTTTATCTCCTTATTTCTAAATTTGCAATTTTCGAAAATTTAAGAGTTCAACTAAAATGAGACCCGCGTCATTCTTTTAAGAACCCCTCCGTGGAAAAATGGGGCGTTTTTGAGATAATGTTTCTTTACAAAGTGCATTAATTTCAAGCCCAAATTATTCAAAACTAATCGTTTTTCAAAAAATTGTATAGGACCTTTTTGAAAAAATTTAACATACATTGTCTGAGGCAATATCTCCATTTTTAATTTTAGTAGTTTTGAAATGTTACCATTCTGCAATTTTCGAAAAAACGGAGAGTTTGCCGAAACTGGGACTGGCTCCATGTTCTATTACCGTCCCTTGATACATAGGAGGAGAAAATTTTAAGAATTTTTTTTCCGTTTTTGAAAAAAAATGTACTACTTATATTTTATAAAAATGGTAATGTACTTATGTCTTTATGGAACAGAGTTCATTAAGGAACAACATTTTTATATTCATTATTATAGTTATAGGAAGACGTCCAAACAACTTTCCCTTTTGCAATTTTCGAAAAATCTAGGATTTCAAGGAACATGAGACCTCCACCATTCTCTTAAGTGCCCTATACGCTATATGAGGGCAAAAATTAATCAAAATATTGGTGCCATTTTTAAGAAAATGTTGAAAATATTTTGGAGGCTCCCCGTAAAGAATAAAAAATCAATACATCCGTTTGAAACTTCCAAAGTCTTGAGCTCCTTCAGATCGATCGGGCAATATCAATTCTGGAGAATACGTCGCCGGAACGATTTAGACGCTAGTGTTGGCCACAGACGGTCCGGACAACGGACGAACAGACAGAAAGACGTTTTGCCGTCAATCGATTTTTCGGTATCAAGGGTCCACAAATCATGAATTCTGAATACACCACGTGTTGGAGAAAGTAATTTACTATATATAGCAGCAGGATTTATTTACATTTTCGTTACAGGGCCGGAAAATAAGAGTTTTTATACCAAAATATTGCCATTTTCCAGCACATGTGCGAGAGAGTAAATATGTGATTAACCTTTCTAATGAAGATAAGACTGATTTTTAATAGTTCTTACTTATGTACAACTATAAATATTTTTTAATTCATGGTTATGCTTGTTTGTTTCTGGAATAAAAATTAACACACAAGGGGGACATATGAAGATGTGCCCCTAGTGTGTCATAATGTACTCCAGCGGTAAGAGACAATTGCACATGACAAATTTTAAAAAAAATATGCTAACCATTTACTTACTTGTAATTTCAATATTATCATATCTTAAGACAAACATTAAGACAATATTTATCAACAAGTTGGATGAAAGTTCATTAAGAATTATTATGTTCACCGCAAAGAGATCTCCAACAATCCTAATAAACTTCAATCTCACCAACCGATTTGCCGGGATGGATGTTAGTGATTCATCTCAAGAGCTACAACATACTGAAGTTCTACTTTTAATTCACTTAGCTCTCGACCAAATTTCATGATGATCTAATTCTGTCGTGATATAATCGATCAGCACAAGGATTGGATGCAATTTAATAATTTAATCTATCATTAGCAACATAATTGATGTTCTCGGAATTGGAAAGGAAATTAATTTACCACTGTCGCTGATTTTCAAAGTGTTATCAGCAACCACGAGAATGACGAGATACATTTAAATGAGGCCAGATAAATTGACAAAATTTAATTTTAAATTAGCTGGTTGAAGGAACCTAATAATTATTTTCCTAATTTAATAAAACGAGAAAACGACGATTAAAAATTTAAATTACATAAAATCATTTAGAAATCTTTTACATTTCCCTTATACGTACGTATATAAGAAGTAATATAAGTGGTGTAGAAGAAGTTATGTAAAACGTATGTAATGATGGAAAATTGATGTAGAGATTTTCAAGAAAAACACGTTCTCGGGTCCCCTCGTATCGAAAAAGTGTCAAGTTTATCTGTCCGTTCGTTCTTCCCTTCGCCTCACCGACCGGATTTTCGTCCGCCCGTTTGTCCGCCCGTCCGTCCGCCCGTCTGTCCGCCCGTCCGTTCGCCCGTCCGTTCGCCCGTCCGTTCGCCCGTCCGTTCGCCCGTCCGTTCGCCCGTCCGTTCGCCCGTCCGTTCGCCCGTCCGTTCGCCCGTCCGTTCGCCCGTCCGTTCGCCCGTCCGTTCGCCCGTCCGTTCGCCCGTCCGTCCGTCCACCCGTCCGTCTGCCCGTCCGTCTGCTCGTCCGTCTGCCCGTCCGTCTGCCCGTCCGTCCGCCCGTCCGCCCGTCCGTCCGCCCGTCCGCCCGTCCGTCCGCCCGTCCGTCCGCCCGTCCGTCCGCCCGTCCGTCCGCCCGTCCGTCCGCCCGTCCGTCCGCCCGTCCGTCCGCCCGTCCGTCCGCCCGCCCGTCCGCCCGTCCGTCCGCCCGTCCGTCCGCCCGTCCGTCCGCCCGTCCGTCCGCCCGTCCGTCCGCCCGTCCGTCCGCCCGTCCGTCCGTCCGTCCGCCCGTCCGTCCGTCCGTCCGTCCGTCCGTCCGTCCGTCCGTCCGTCCGTCCGTTCGTCCGTCCGACCGACCGACCGACCGACCGACCGACCGTCTGACAGTCCGAAGAACCGTCCATCCGTTCGACCGTCCGATCTACCGTCCGATCGTCCGACCGACCTTCCGTCTGACCGTCCGTCCGATTTTTGTTACAGAATTTTTTTGTTGAGTTTTGTAATGAGTACGATATTTATAAGGTTTTTTGCTAATGTAATTTTGTTTGAATTGTTATTACGGAAGCGAATGGTGTCTAAGTCATTGAGATATATAGATTCAAATTCTGCAAAGCACATTATAGATCGTGTATGTGTAAAAAAGATGGTTCAGTAATATCTTAATTTTATAAAATTAATATTCTTTCTCTCCCGTAACAACATTACAAATAGTGCGGCAAAGATTCGGTCACGCGCGAGAGAATTACGTGCCATTTTGTTCCACCACTTGTTTAGTTTTCAGAGATTATTTTGATGGGCAGGGAGAGTAACAGAAAACTCCACGGCCGTGTGAGTTCAGTTCCGTATCGTTCAGGACCTCGACGTCTGTGTGAACTTAAATTGAGTACTCTTAGATATTTTTGTACAATTTAACAGCATGGATCTAACTCGTGTGTTTATTAATAATCGCTTAGGAATATTAAAATGTTTACTCAGACACAGTATCGGAATTATGAAGTTGGATTTGAGTATGAAGCCATTTTAATTTTTTAAATAATAATTAACGAATTTAGGCTCAGTTAGTTATACTAGCATTTGGTTGCAAAACTGTTTAAAATAAACCATAAAATGTCCTCCATATCTAACACAACATTACTTTCAATAAATCATGTGGCGTTGGTGTATGTGCTGGTCAGATGTACATTACCGCAAGCAACTAATATTTATTTAATTACAAGACGCTTCTTAATCATCAATCTAAAATTTACATATACAAAATATTGAAAACAATAATGACGGTGAAAATGTTAAAACTCTTGTAATCATAAAGAAATAACGATCAACATTCATCAGATAAACATGTACTGGTTGAGGTGGCTCAGAGCATCAACTGATGTTACTACTGTCTCTCTTTGCGGAAGGTCACAGGGTTAGACCTCCGTCGATGGGAGGCTTATCGACAGCAGCTTGTGAGGTAGGTCGATTTCAAAAGCTGTCTTAAGAATTCTAGCGTCCGGCTGCTCTGATCGGTAGTTTTCTGTCATTTCTCTGATCAATAATAGGCGAATGCTACAGCAGTACCCTACCAAATGGGCTATAGACCTCGTTCGAACTTTCCTTTTTCTTCCTTGTCCTATCTTCTCCCCTTACACTCTCATTTACATGCACTACATGACCACTCATGACAGGGGTTCATACGGGAGCTTAGAGTTTGTCCGACTGGGGCGGTGCTCTGTTGGTGGGAGATACCTCGATGGGGAAAGAAAGCCCACGTGTAGGTCGCATCTTAGCACCCAGCGGAGGAAGAACATCGCCTCCTCCTATGTTTAAAGCATGCACTACAGTTACGGAAATAATGACCAGATCAATTGACGCGCCCGGCAACACGTAATATTGAATCAATCAATCAAATCCACATGCATTTATGTCAAGTGCGAAATGTCCGCGTTGGTGTATTATGGAGGACACAGGATTGTTGCAGGATAAAGGAGACATGATAGGAGTTGAAGGGATCGATAACCTTTAAGAATTCTGATTGCGATTTGAGAACATTTAGTAACAGTCCTTCGTCAGTCAGAGGACACACTGGATCTACATAAAGCATACAGAATTAAAAGGACCTTATTACCTGTTGAAACCTGTTGCAAACAACGTAATTCTATGGCGGGTTGTTAAACGATCCACGATCATCTTTGCCACGATCATATCATGTTTTACGATAGCTGTGAGAAACGGGTTGCGTCAATGAGGAAGTGGAAGAAAAAAGATTCTTAATAATATAAGTACATTTACATTATTTATTTCTAATATTAAATCTATGTACTGAGGTTGTACTGGAAGGTTCTGCCATGGCTCGTTTATCGGTTTTTGTTTCGAGGGCGTCTTATACCAAGTACCTCCATACTGTAATTGAAATCCAAAATCTCGAAATTTTGTAGATTACTTCTCAAGTAATAATTCTGGAACCAAAGGTCAGGTACAAAGGCATGGGAGTCACTGCTTCTGGATTATTCAAAATGAATACTTGTGGTAATGAGTAACGTGTGTTTTCATTTTCCACGTTTTTCTATTAAAATCTGTTCGATGAAACCCCTCTTGCATCTTGAAACAGTTAAAAATTCACGGAGTTTTGTGTCGATTGCGTCTTCTTGTAAATGGTACAAAATCGTAAGCATTCTTTAGGGAATTATTTAAAGTGAGGAGTTTGAACACATACCAAACTAATTAAATTACTTTAGATACACCTTTTTGCATAAAACAAAATTAACGAAAATACACTTGTGGGAGTAGGAGAAGAGATTTAAAAATTGTTTAATCGCCAGGAACAGCGAAGCTTTGTTTTTAACATGCGGTAGAGAAACATCAAGGCAAGCTGCCGCGGGTCTAAACTTTTTGCATGCATTTTACCGATTCATGAGAGTCATAAATGCAAAAAAGCAGAGGGGATAAATAAACCATAAATTTACGCCAGCGCATCAGTTGCAAAATCTCTCAACATATAATGCGGAGCTCCATTTATCGTTGACGGTAATACAGGGCACACCGAGTTCATTAGTTTCTGCTCTAGAGAGAAATGTACTAAAATTCGCAAAATGTGTAGGAAATAACGTACGATAGTTATAATGTTACTTTAACGAAAAGTGGACTTGCTAACGCCTTTCTCAAATGACATATGTACTTTAAAAGAGCTAAAGAACCACGAACTGACGGGTTTTATATTAACCAATCATCTCTTACGAAGAAAATATGGAGTGAATAAGACTATTTTTTAAACGTTTCTAACCTCACTTTGTTGCTACTTTTATATTTAGTCTGTGTGACACATTTGTAGGAAATCGGAAACTTTCATCTCCATTTAAAGACCATAACTGTGATTTTTTTAATAACTTACTTTATATTATTTATATCTTCCTATACATTGTTGTATACACATATTTATACTCTTCCCTTTAAAATAGGAAGATTCATCATTAAAAGTTTCCCCTCAAAAGATAAATGTCTCTCATGGGACAAAAGCTAATTTCGCATTTAAAAGTCGCGTAAACTCGATTTCAAAACTCTTAACCCCCCAAAAGAGAACTTCGCTGAACTATCAGAGTTCTTTCTCCAAAATAAATATCGCTTTTTATAAAATACGGAAAAGAATGTGATTTGGTCGAAGAGTTTTTCTAACCGAACATGTAACCGATCATTTAGGGTTTTGGCGAAGCAAGAAATACAGCTCCCATAGTTTTAGAAACGATAAGAGATTACCATACCAGCTACATAATCGGAGAGTCAACGTTTTTATCACATTACACGTGTTGGACACTTTTGCGCGTCAAAAACCTGAATTCAGTTTTCATTACAGAGTTTCATATTATTACATAGATGAAATATAAACTTGTTAGAGGAAAGAGAAATATGATCATTTAAATGTCAAATTAAGAGTGTTTCAGGGTAACAAATATTGTTGTCATATATTAATTCTTCATAATTAATAACTATTGCCACTATGAAAACCACACGAATTTCGGTTTGGTGATAATATTACTGTACATACGCTATTCTATGTTATTCATAAATAGGTCTATTAATAGTAGTATAAGGTAATTGAATAGCTGTATTCACTACTTGTTTTCAAAAATCACTTCGCCAGTGGCAACACTCGAATAAAAAAGAATACATTCCGCAGAATATACTGCTGTTTGGCTATGCCTGCATTACAAAGCAATATACAGCTGCATTTCTCTCTCGGATGTGGAGGTCAGTTAAAGAATTTTATTAAAATGATTAGACGCCGTTTTTTTATTGTTAATACATTGATCGGATGATCGTTTTTACAGAATAACTACCTCACCTACAAATAAAAGTTCCTCTTATGGATAAAAAATTCGACTATACCTATTTCCTGGCCGAACAGAATGAACGCTAGTTTCGTATGTCTTACAAAATAAAAATAAAAATGTACTTCTTATCTCAAGTATGAATATTAACAATACAATTATGAAAGTACATGTGAGAAGAATAAGCTTCAAATTGTAACCTAATACAATGAACATCATGTAAGAGTAGACGAAACTGACTAAATGTGCTGCTTGTGTAATATTGTAAGAGGTACTAGATGGTTGTCGTGTTTTTTTCAGTCCTAAATATTACTGGAATCAATTCTCAAGTTATTCATATTGGAAACGGTATTCATATTTGAAACCATTCAAACGTCGACTTTTTCTTGAAAGAATTGGAAGAGAACTGATTGAGAACTAGTTGATTAGGCTGTCACTTATGCTTCGTTTCCATCGGTCAATTTCTGTGAGACTTCGTAAAATTTTATCTGGAAATTAACGACACAAAATTTCTCAAGGCTGTCCTCAAAGCACTGAAAGTTCAAGTAAAAACATTGCCAAACCTGTTGGGTCAGGAAAACAATGTCTGGCACAGTATACCTGCAAGACTGGTGGACAGTATTGACGCCTGAAATGTTGCTTTTCTTTGTATTGATGAACGTTAAACAGAAAATTCAGACAATGAAGAGGGCGAGAAGTATGGTGTAGACTCTTTTCTATTTAGATTTTATTATTCCACAATATTTCTTAAAGTGTAAAACAAATTTATAATTATTTATGACAATTTACCAAGTTATCTAGAATATACTCGTATATTCTTTTACAAGATTTTACTCACCAGTTGTTAACTTTTTGTTATTAAAAAGGTAAAAAAGTTTACAACTATTTATTTACCTAACTTCCTTCGAATATTAGTTAGAAAATATATTGGAGTATTGGATAAATTATCATGTATCTGGCAGACACAATGATAGAAATGTCGCAATTTTTTTGAGGATAGTGTGTTAAATATTTATCCACTTTGGTTAAAGTCAAACTTTATGTCATTATAATCGTTTCTTCACCGCCTAGTGTGGTTATGTACTTCATCACCACACTAAGGTAATGTAATGGCGTACTTTGTCATTTCTCTTTTGAAAATGTTTTGGACTTCTCCATTTTGTATTCCTATAAAAACGCTAATAACTAAGTAAACTTTCTGATATCAATGTTCAGTGCATCAACTGATATCACTGCAGCGCCTCTGACTGGGAGGTCCTAGGTTCGAGTCCTGACGGCGGCAGGATTTTCGACACTAGCTTTTCAGCTAGGTCGAATTCAGTCGCTGTCTGGAGGGGAATTCTACCGGCCGGCTGCTCTGATCGGTAGTTTTCCGTGTTTTTTTCCGATCAACAGCAGGCGAATGCCGGAGGAGTACCCAAACAAACGGACCACGGACCGCGCGCGATCTGTCCTTCCTCTTCCTTGTCCTATCCTCTCCCCTTACACACACACACACACACACACACACACACACACACACACACACACACACTTACACGAACATGCACTACACTACCACATATTCCGGGAGACCGGTCGGGAGCTTAGAGCTTGTCCCGGCTGGGGCGGTGCCTCGCTGGTGGGAGAGTCCTGTTTAGGGGGAAACCCCACTAGCCGACGGTAGGTCGGCGCCGGATCTCGCCATCCAACGGGGGAAGATCAACGCCATCTCCCGAGAAAAAATGCACTACACTAACGGGACTAATGATCAAAGCAGTTGACGCGCCCGGAAACACGAAAAAAATCAATCAATCTATAAATATCAATGTTTTCGTATACAATACCGACCGCGCAGCACCGCGGTGCCATTGTCCTGAGGAAGCTTGCAACATGGCAGACGACACTTCGGCCTCTCAGCCAACGACGCGGCGCCATCCGGGCAGCCAAGATGACAAGAACTCGAGATGCGGAAGCTTACGTTTACATTTGATATCAATGTTGTCATTAAGAGATATTATATTCTTTAACATAGAGTAGTGGGACCAAAGACTACTTGGTTTCTCCTTGTCTGACTTGCCATAAAAGTAAGCAATCAAAAGTTTTTCCGATATGGAATGAACGTTTTTTCCCCACACCAATCTTTAAGAATTAAATACTCACGCTCATACTTCTTTCTTGACTTGTTTGGTAACAATGTTTCTAAAGCAGCATTTGCTGCTATTTCTATTTCCAAATCAGAACTATATTTAGTCATGTCGAAAAGTGTACTCCAAGTGTGTTTCAATCGTTCTCCTTGTTGAGAACAGTGTCATCACTTAGGGGAGAAAAAAAAAGTGAATAGTAACGGAAGGCGTAGAACGAAATTTTACTAACGTAAACTTAAATCTAACGATGTTTTACAATACGGATAAAACGTTGAACGATATTCGTGTCCTAACATCTGATTACAATACTCAATTGGTCACTAAACTCGGTCTAATGGCCTCGTTTGGCAATTTTCCAATCTGTATTGTACTCAGATGCTTTACGACACATATCTTAAATAACCATAATTAAATGACGACTAGCGAATATTTTAAACACTACTGTGTCCTTATCATGGATCAAAAGATGTAGAAAAATTTGTTTGCTCTACACTTAAAAATATATGTAGTGTAAAATATAGATATACATAACGTTAATACATTTAAAGAAACTTTGTTTTATGTAATACTGTTAATCAAAATAATGCTATTATTCATATATTTTATTATACAGGCGATTCAACAAGAAGGAGCAGATTTCAAATACCTACCACCAATGAATGACATGAGATACTCATACGACACATCATTGAATAGAGGAAAGTCCAACGTTTTATTTTGTACGTTCACACAACTTGAGAACCATTTGTTGTGCGACAAATCTAGAATCGATAATCTATTTCTTGCCACGCACGAATTAACTGGTCGCTGGTTATTGAGTTCACTAGTGTGACAATTAGATCTCTATGATCTTATAGAGTAGCAGGTTTAGATGGTATAAACATCTTGTCTTTTATGAATCCCGTAGATAAAAATCGCACGGCGTCAGATCTGGTGACTTGGGAGGCCGCTTACAATGAACAAGATCATGTCACCCACTTCTTTGATTCCATCCCTATAATTGTGCCGTTCAGATACTGCTGTACCTCGTAGTGAAAGTGAGGTGAAGCGGCATCTTGCACGGAGATACAATCATCCTGATCTTGAATTTGTGGAAACAACAAATTCTGGAGGATGTCTAGAAACGTAATTGCAGAAAAAGGTATCTCAATAAAAAGAAGCCCATAAATTTTGTTGATACTAATGGCGCTAAACAGATTCAGTTTTGGAGAATTTCTTTCACGGACGATGTCAATGTAGGAATTTTCAGTCCCCCAAATTCTGACATTGTGGATATTCCGTTTATCACACATATGAAATGTTCATTCATCGGAAAAAATAGTCTTTCAGCAATGTGTCATCTTCCAACACTGAAATGCAAAATTGTGATTTTTTTGATCTCCAGAACACAATGCCTGAAGTAATTGCAACTTATACGGCTTCTGACACGGAGGTTTTTTAAGCTAACGCCATACCGCTGGTAGCTGAATTCGAAGTTCTCTGCTTCCTCTTCTTGTGAATTTTGTAGAGCTACGTTCGTAAGCCGATCGGATAAGCTCAACATTTTCATCTGACGTGCAACGGCCACCAGTACTTTTCCCTTTGCAAATGAAACTTCTTCTATGATATGTAAATCTGTTTTTTGTATACCATCATTATAAACGACCCTTTTCGATACCCCGAATCGTGCATAATCCAGTATTTTATCGCACGCTACATGACGTCATCGCCATTATTAAACGCGACATGACGTCATCACACATTCAGCCAATAGTAGTGAGAGAATCGTGGGGAGGTAGAAGAAGACGGAACAGCCGACCACCGTTTTCTCGCACGGATGTCAACAATGCCATCTTGAATTTGATTTCCAGAGGGCGTTAGATGTCAAGCACCCGAGACGTCAGAAGAAAGTTATTTTGCAAAATTAAGTTTGATTCTCTTGTAAATTTATAATGCTGCTATACAAAAAATAGAGTATGCAACTCGTTTATAATGTTGCTTTATCGCATTCGTACAAATTTGAAAACTCGCTCCTAACGTCGCTCGTTTTCAAAACATGTACTCATGCAATAAAGCTTAACATTATAAACTAATTGCATAAACTACTATTATGAGGGGGCTCGTTGAATTTGCCACGAAGTGCGTGCGGCACTGAAACAATGGATTCGATCTTAGCACACTGCAGCACACAAAACTTTTCGCTTGGTGTTACCATTTTATTGTAAATAAACTACAGCGCTTCTATAAGCACTGAATGGAATTGATAGATAAAAAGCTTAAAACTTGCCGATCTGGATGACCAAGGTGGTTAAGAGCGAGTACCGACTCAGCCCTTCGGTCCGAAGGGTCGCGGGTTCGAGTCCCGCCTTGGGCATGGCTGTTTGTCCCTTGACTTTGTATGTATGTGTTGTCGCGGAGGGCCTCGCGTTCTGCTGACCCCAGATCAGAGGAGCCCGCAAGTGTGTTGGTGTCTAGTGTATGGTCGAGTATGCGTCCCATCGGGGCGTAAAGGGTAACCGGCTGTCGGCTGGATAAAAGCCCTAGATAAAAAAAGCTTAAAACTTGGAACTTTCTCTATCCAGTGACGTACCGTATGTGTCTTCATCTATTGTCGCTCATTGGTGGCAGATATTTGAAACATGCTCCTTCTTTTTGATCACCCTGTAGTTCAAAAGGCGAAACAAATGTTTAAAAGGATTGTTAGGGATTTAGATATTCAGGAACTACTGCGTCATTACATGAGAATTTCAAGGAATTTTAATACCTATAAATGAAAGTAACGAAGAGACATTTAAGAAGATTAATGAACAAGCACGCTGAGTTCGTTTCGTCCAGAGTTCGCGAATTTCGTTGTGCCCATTTACCAGAGCATGTAGAGCTCGTTTGCATTTGCTTATTACAACGCGGGAAATTTGAGTAGCGTGTAAATAATGGACTATATATATATATATATATATATATATATATATATATATATATATAAAATAAATATTCTTCTATTATATGCCATTTTATGCTAGGCAGTAACAAGAATGGACAAAATCATGTATTTATTAATTCTTTTTTCTGACGATTTTGAAAAATGAATGCATGAGCAACGCCGGGTACTTCAAGTAAATAAAAAAAATTTATATTAACAATTATATTATAAAAATATAATTGAAAACATATCAAATACCCGTAAACTTTTTACGATTCTGTGGTTATCATAATCTTAGTCATTAATACCGAAGTGTGCACAAAAGCAAGTAAAATGCATGTACGCATATGATACATATATGATAATTTATCTCCTACAAATATTATAAATTCAGGTGAAAATAAATTCAGTTAATAAATTTAGGGTAAGTGAGAGAAAGGGAAATATAATTTAATGATTTCATGAGACTACAATAGACCGTCCTGGATTATATTGAGCGACCAAACGATATTTTTAGCAAAAGAATTATGAAAATGCATGCGTTTTTCAACTGTAAATTGCAATAAAACACTAAAGTTTACACAAATAAAATAAATAATTGCAGGATTTGTGCATTAAGCGATAGGTTATGCTGAGTGTATTGGAAAAACCTCCTGTAAATCGGTACAAGACATAACAAAAGCGAAAGTTAACGAAGAGATTCCTGAAAATATTAGCATTTGCAGACGTTTAGTTCAATGTCAATTGCAAAAGAATAAATTTGTTGGAGCCACTAGAAAACATTTTATTAATTTTAGATAAAATCACAAATCTTACTAACTCAGTTGCATGATTTATAAGTAGGGGCGGAGTTAAATTTCCTGAAATATCGCAAAAAATGATCAATAAAACGCTCTTAAAATGTTTTTAATATGTCCTTAAAGCAAAGAAAAAGTGACGTAAAAAATTTGCTCAAAACCATTTCAGGTGAACAGCGCAAGCTGTTGGATATGTTAGTAATCGAGGCTCCTTTCGTTCAAATGAGCTCAGCTTACAAACTGTTGGTACGGACTCTTCTTTACCAGTTCTTTACCAGGAAATCTCTGTCTTTACATAGTTATTGCGATATCGGCAGGACTGATAGGCGTCACAGAAAACTTAGATTATATACAGACAACGTCCCACATAACAATTTCTGAGCGAAGAAATTGAATAGACTACCCAGGAATTTAGTGGAGAACTTGTAGCATCTCGTAAATATTATTTGAAGCAAGTACCATTAAAATGATGATGAAATCAATGAAATATATGTTTGTTTTAGGATGTCTGCGTCAATTGAAGAAATAAAATTCGCAAGTGCACAGATATTGAAACAACACCGCCGCAATTTTCGCGTTACCAGATGGCAACGCTGGGCACTAATGAGTTAAAAGGAATTGTTCTAAAGTGAAAAGAAAAATGACATTTCATTAATATTCGCCCTCTATTCACAAGTATACTGAACGAAAACTAAACACAAAATATTTCTCATAGAGTAATTGAGTAAAGTGCTTCCGTCTGCAAGTCACTAACGTTTCATCCTTCCGTTCCACCAATCTAGACCAATGATGTGTCATTTGATCGCTTCGTAGAAAACTGACTATTTTATAAGACATTTGAATTGATTAGTAGTGGACGTGCCCGGAATCGATAAAGTAATTAGTCCCGTAAGTGTAGTGGAGAATTTTATTCCTCGGGAGGTGGCGGTGATCATCCCCCGCTGGATGGCGAGATCCGGCGCCGACTTACCATCAGCTAGCAGGATTTTCTCCAATACCACCGGCGGGAAACCCCCCAGCCGGGGCGAGCAGTAAGCTCGTGCCAAAACAAATCGATTGACGTCATTATTGTCAGGAACTTTTTAGAATATTGTAGAAGAATTCTAAAAAAAAATTTTTTAGTGGAAGGTCCAAGGTGACTATAGTGATGAAACACTTTAAATTACTAATCTGCCTTTTCCGGCGTAACGTGAATGCGATTGCTTACGGCACAATTCTAGACTGATTATCGTTAAACATAATACTGTGTGATGAAACATACTAATTTAAAATAAGTACTTCTTTTGATATGATATATAGAACAGACGAGTAAGGCAACTGGATTGTGTTTAAAAATATTTTTATTATGAACTTTGTAGACCAAAAAATCAGTTTCAACATTAAATGAATCTGCCGGAGGCACCACGCTAATATAGTTCCACGTGAATTATTATATATTCTGTCGAAATTTTTATATCTCTCATTGAATGAAGTATTTAGAACGCAGTCATAATTTATCATTCAAACATTAGCGCACTCTCATACTTGTCTTCGAAAGCAATATTTTGGTTTTTATATAAGAGAGATTGTGATGGAGTTTCTGCTATGCACAGAACAAAGAATTCCCTTTGGCTCACATATCATATCAGCGAAACGAATATATGCGGAAAGCGTTGAAATATTCGCCTTAAATCTGGCTCCTCCGTGAAGGCATAACGAGGCATGCTGAGGGGATTTCTAGCGAAAGAGGATTTTGGTCAGTCCGCCGGATTAAGGAGGGAGGTGCTGCAAGAGTTCTCTCAGAGTTACGGCGAAGTGGGCTTCTGGCGTGTACGCTGCTGCGAGCGTGCTGCTGAAATCTCATTTCCTTTCACAAACAAAGACTTACTGTTGACGATCCGTCATCGTATGACGCTTTTATGAGGACATGCGCTCTGAGTAGAAATCACTCAAGTGCACATGGTGAGCTGAAGAGTGCAACCTGATAAAAAGTGCTCGAAAGAATAATTTGAAAGCATTAATGTAATGGTAATACTCTTTTTTCATTTAGTGAACTAAATATATTCGTTCATTCCATGAAGAATATTTGATTATCTCTCTAGCACGCGTGCAATTAATATTCCACCGTGCAGTTAAAACTTCACCTCTATCAATCAGGATTCAGAAAAGGAGCGAAATCGTTTAATTAAGAAACTATATCACAAACGCAGCCAATGTATTTGCAGTCGGACGTGAAACATGAACAAAAATGTGTATCGCATATTACGAACCTACAACAACTACATATAAACAATGAATGAAAAAAAAACTAAATTGGAGAAGTAAACGTTAATCTAGCTGACTTATGAAACAACATAAAATATTGAACGTGAATAAATTAAATGCTTTACATGTAAACATTTGGTTTTAGGATTACGAATGTAAAAAATGTAAACGACAGTTGTGTTTACCTGTTCTAAAAAGTACGCTATAGCAAAACTGTGTCAGTGGTGACTAGTTTTCCCCCGTGTATGTTGTATTCTCTCATACCTGTCCTTACTTTTTGTGGTAAGTAATATTTTCATGAATTTGTCAACTTCTAATATTTTATTCGCAATATGTTCAGTACCTTCCATTTGCAAATAATTCGCTCCTAACGTCGCTCGTTTTCTTGAACGTACAATTATCTCTCTTTATACACTCGATTACTATAATGCAATGGTAATACAAAGTCATTAGTCTTTCTTATTTAACTTATAATATAATGGATATATAAAAATACTTTAATACTTAACCATATTATTTCAGATTTGACGTGAAATGAGTAAAATTTGGAATGGTTTTAATCACATTAGAATCACCGTTCTACTTTAAAAATATGAAGGTGTTGTTTTTCCTGCTACCACCCTATTCTTGTAGCTGTGTGACAATGTGAAAGTTTCTCTCAGGTAGAGAAAGACAAATAAATGGTGTTAGATGTGGCGTCCTGCTAGTCACGTGTCTGTTGAGCCCACAGCAGTCAGACTGGGATGCCATGGAAGTAGAAATGTGACATCGACAGCAAAAAATTGATGTTTCAAAACATGGATTATTCACTAAAACATCGATATTAAAACATTGATAGTAATAACACATCACTGTAAACAATCGATTAAACACCGATGTTGAGTAACAACTAACATATGTGGATGTTTATCAACTTATAATTAAGATTTAACTAAATGAAAAATAATAGGAACAATTAATAAACCAGTCTGAAAGCGCGAGCATTCAGAGTCATACTAAGAGTTACAGGTTCTCTGTAGAAGAGTGGGTGAAGAAGGGAAGGCTCTGCGACTACTGCATGTATGTTGAACCGCCCCTCCGCGTACGAAGCACTAGGAAAGGCGTAGGAAATATCACGAAGTCATCTTTCGGGGGAGACGACAGTAGCATAGTGTTCGCTTCGTTCAGATACACGAGCTGGCATTGGAAGGTTTTATCAGTCATTATTTCATTTTTTTAACTTTTAAATTCTGATTGTGAATCTATTTCATTAACAAACAAATATTAAAACATCAGACCATAGATATTAAAGAAAATTCAACTTTAATCAACCGATGTTTAAAACATCGTGGTTTTGGAAACATAGACGTAGATGACGCGTCTCTACATGACAGGCCCTTGCCTCATGAGAGTGTAGTGCCAGAGATCATACTTTATACGTACATACATTCATAGGGAATCCTGATGTTATATTTTTTTACTGATATGTTTGTATGATTAGCAATTCATCTGAAAAATATGCTTTTGAATTATTGTATCATTTGCATTGGAGTTGAGGGTAAAGTGATGAAGCAAGAAGGTACAATACATACTCACTACATACAATCTTGCGTACATACATTCATACATAACAAACAAATCTATGCATACATACATATATTTTTACTTACGTACGTTCATACATTCATTCATACATACATACATACATACATACATACATACATACATACATACATACATAGCACGTCATACGCAGTTTTTAACTGTTTTTTGACGTAAAATAAATAAATAAATAAATAAATACATACATAACATATATTTTTCTACTCTCATTCTATAATTCTGTCACTTGATGGCTAAAACCCGTTGCATAATGATATTCTTTACAATAGAGATTTCATTATGATACAGGTTCTCGTCCAATCACAATAGTTTACAAACCAAGTATTGACATTTATTGAATCATTCTAGTAAATGTTTCGTTCGATTGTGTACATTAAAATTGTTTTTAATATTTTATTATGCTTGTCAATTCTTTTATTATTATTTTACGTGAAAATTTAAAAAAAATAAATTGGATCGTAATTTCACTTTGATCCTCTTTGACTAGTGCAGTAAACTAAAGCCACCTGCAGTAGGGTAGGGAGGGAGCTGTCCGTCAGGTGGCTTTAGCTGAATCCTGCATGTCAACTGCCACGAAACGATTCAATGTAAATGTTCAACTTATAAAAGTTATCATAAGTCGTAAAAAAAGTATCGTATGAAACTCGATGTAATGGATATTAATATACTCGTGTGAAGTTTACCATACTTGCTCATTCCTCTCATATCGTAATATCACTCTCTTGTATTATAGTGAGATTTTTATATAGCTTCCACTCGAGACCTTTCTTCACAGTGGCATTATGTCACGGCATTTCGCGTCTTTCTCGGTCGTGCCGCTAGATGTCGCACTGTCGCGACCGTATCAAGCACGGCTTGATCACGCGACATCTAGCTGCACGACATGCGAGAGAAAGACGCGACATGCAGTAACATAATGCCACAGTGAAACAGACCTTGAGAGGCCGCTTTATAAAAATCGCACTATAATACCCATCATTACATCATGGTTTCATACTATTGAATTGAATTGAATTTGCCTTATTTTACGTGGCGAGACTCAGGCCATGAGGCCTGCTCTTCCGTCTGACCACGCCAATTTTGTTACACTCCTTTCACCAACCATGGGAGAAAGGAGATATTACTTGGGCGACGAAACAGGCGATTTGAATTTAGCTCAGAGGCAGCATTTAGGCTTGAGGATCTTTTACATGCAGTAAATGTACTAACATGTATTTGTACTATAGTATTTGAAGTGGTACTCACGCATGCTGCGCCAGTGCTTCTTCCGGGGCTTGCCCTGCGCGGCGGCCGCCGCCACGCTATTGTACCACGCGCCGTCGCGCGCCCCCGCCCCCGCCGCCGCCACCGTGGCGTTGGCCGAGCTCTTGCTGGTCACCTTGCTCGGGCCGGCGGCGGCGGCGGCGAGTAGCGCGGGCGGCTGCGCCAGCGGGCGGGCGGGCCAGCCGCCGGTGGTGGTGGTCGTGGTGGTCGTGGTGGAGGAGGTAGGCGCGGCCCTCGCCGCCTCCTGCTCCCGCGCCTCCTCCGCCAGCTCCGCCTGCAGGTCGGCGTCGCCGCGCGGGGGCGGTGGGGGCGGCGGCGCGGCGGGCCGCAGCGGCGGCGACTCCGCCCCAGCCCCCGCCTCCGCCCCCGCCTCGCTCGTCAGCTCGAACTCGCGGATCTGCGCAGCGCACAGCGCGCCGACCAGGTGAGTGGAAGTGGACACAACGCGAACATGTCGAGTGTTAAATGGAAGCACAAGCTTCCGCGACCGGAGTCAACAGTTGCTTGGCTGTTCGGGAGAAGCCGCGACCAAGACACAGCTGCTAACTGTGCCTAGGAGACCGCGTATCCAGGACAGGAAAATATCTACATAATGTGTTGAGTCAGTGGTAACAAGGGTCGGTGAGGTTGCTACATTCTAATTATTTGGGGAATGATGATACCATTTTTATTACTAATTCATCCCGCCTCATCCTCGCTCGTCAGCTCGAACTCTCAGATCTGCGCAGCGCACCGCACGCGGACCAGATGAGCGGAAGAGGACCCAACGCGAACATGTCCCATGCTAAATGGAAGGCTAAGCTTCCGCGCGCGGAGTCAATAGACACTTGGCTGTCAGGGAGAAGCTGCGACCTCGAACATCGTTGCTAACTCTGCCTAGCAAGTTGCGTCTCCCGGACAGACAAGTATCTATCTAATGTCTTATGTTATGACAGTGGAAATATGAGTCGGCGAGGTTGTTACATAATTATTTGGAAATGATACTATTTTCATTACTGATTGACTTTCGTTTTCCTGACTCCAATGTTTCCAGACGTATCCCAAAGATAGGATTGGAAACATTGGAAGTTAAACTGTGATTTATTTACTGTTAAAGAATGATGTGAAAGTGTTAATGTTAATCACAGTGAGCTGTTAATGGTAAAGTCTGTTTGATGGCGAATGTTAAATATTGCTTCATATTTATTTTAATTTTATTTATTACTTTAATTTAATTTATTATTTTAGTTTTATTAATTTTAGTTTTGTAATTGGTTTTATTAGAGAAATATTATAATATGAACAACAATTAACCAGGAACAATTCAGATAACACAATTAAAAATAATAGTGAGCGCGCCAAAGGATAATTTCGTTAGTCCCGTAAGTGTGATGCATATGTTTTCCTCGGGAGGTTGCCATGATCTTCCCCCACTGGATGGTGAGATCCGGCGGCAACCTACACGTCGGATAGTGAAAATTTTCCGAACCAGGTAGCTCCCATCTGACGGGCTCCGCCCGAAGCGGGACAAGAACTAAGATCCGAACTGGTCTCCCGGCATATGTGGTAGTGTAGTGCATGTGAATGTGTGTAAGGGTGGAGGGTAGGACAAGGACGAGGAAGAAAGGATCGCGCGCTGTCTGTGGTCCATTTGTTAGGGTACTGCTCCGGCAATCACCTGGTATCGATCGGAGAAACCACTAAAAACTACTTATAAGAACAGGTGGCCGCTAGAATTCTCTTTCAGACAGCTGCTAAGTTCGATCTAGTTATCTAGCTAGTGTCGAATCCCAGGACGTTTCGGTCAGAGGCACCACAGTCCCTTCAGTTGATGCCTTGAGACACCTAAGCTGGTCTTTCCATAGCGAGTGCGATGTCGCGAAGGATGAGCCGCGGCATGTTAGAGACGCTGTCAGTTCGCTGCCCGGCAGAAAAATGCATAGACTTTCACCACACAGGGGGAGCAAAGCCCAGCACGGTTCCGCGCAAGGGCCGAAGTACAGGAGAAAATCAAGAGCAGTGACTGGATAGAGGCAATGGTTGTCTTTCCAGCAATGTCAGGCAGAAACTGCTGTCAGGAGAGATGAGGGCTGGCTACTCGATGAGTGTTCTCGTCTTCCCAGGAACCTCTGTCTCATTGTCTGCTGATAAGAGCGCGATCTGAAGCGGTGGAAATGAACGGTCCAGTGGTGTTGCAAGAGTGAATTTTCAATGAGTTGAATGAATTTTGAGTGGAATTACTCTTGTTCCCGTTATGTAAAGAAAGTTGAAGAAATTTCCAGTCCCATAATCCAAAGGGAACAATAAATAATTAAATATTAATCAGCTGACAGCTTTTCGTCACTCATTAGTATGGCATTTTAATTAGGTGTTAACGTAAAGAAGTGGAGTTTAGCGGAGGGTTTGAGGTTTAGAAATATAATAAATAAATTTAAACAGTGTACTTAAACTTTGTATAAATTAAATTATTTGTGAATAATAGACGTAATATACAATAATACTCTTATTTTAGATTGCAATTAACAGTAATAATTTTGTATCGTTTGACATGCATTTTCGCCAAATTCGAAAGCCATCCATACTGCCGTCATTGGGTGTCCCGAGTAACGCGTTTGTCTTAAAATGTGATGATGATGATAACAACAACAACAACAACAACAACAACAACAATAATAATAATAATAATAATAATAATAATAATAATAATAATAATAATAATAAAGTTGAAGAAAACTATGATAACCACAACGATTACGTGAGTAATGAGAATGAAGATGGAGATCGTAGAATTGGAAGCGTGCTCTGAATCCAATTTGTCCTCCACAAATTCCATTTGGATAGGTCGAGGTTCGAACACCAGTGGCAGCGTCAAGCAGTCTACTTCTACTTCTTAGGTTGCTCCTAACAATTGTGCTTATAATTAGGGATAGGGTTTTTGAATTCTCGAATGTTGAAAAGGGTTCCAAATTCGAAAATATTAATCCTACCGATTTTTTCGGTATTCGAAAAAACTGTATTTTTTTAAATTACCGTTTAATTACAATATTTTTCGGGGTTTTCTATAAGCTCCCAGGTTCCGTAATTTTCTATATGAATAATGGATCACAGAGAATCATTCGATTAACATTGTCACAATTTCACATTGACACAATCTAGAACAGTGTTACTACTGTTATGCGGGTTGAGTTAATAAAAACAGGTTATCGATTTTTTACATATCTTGACAAAATTAAATAGACTTCAAGTATTCATTGAGATTTCTCATCAAACAGTACAATAAAGGACGCGTACATTCCACGTTATGAAGAAATTTCAAACTATACACTAACTTGAGAACCTTTTATTATTGTAAAGGAAAGAATGAAACGACAAATAACTCAGTGTAGCGGGAACTTGTAGGAGAGACAGTCTAGCATATAAAACGACCGTAAAGAAATCGAACGCTTGAAGCGGAGAAGAGCATGGTCCATGAAGACCGGTCCTGAATGCTTCCCCATTCCGAGAAAATCGAAGGCGAGGTCAAGCAGTAAATACTCTCGGAATGTAAAACGCAAAGAAGGGAAGGGAGGCAGGGAATCAATCGAGAGGGTCACGAAAGTGGACCGTTGGAATCCTCATTTCAATACTACGATGTCGAGTTTTATGGTCCCTTCGAGGATATTTTCATAGATCATCAAGGGAAGTGGGGCTCACAGAACAAAGGAACGTTATGCAAATTGGCGGGGACAACGCTTGAACCTGCAGTATCAATGAAATTGAACAAATAGCCCTAAAGGGCGGAAAGGATGGCGAGAATATTGGGATTTCCAGAGCAGGCACTTTCATGAACTCTCCACCACATCTGTACGATGTTGAAAACTCAATGAATATTGGGAGGATAATGGTGGAAGGATTAAAAGAACAAATTAAGAGCATAAAGAATTTAAATTATTATATATTCCGAAAGCGCTTGTCCCTAAAAATGCACAGTAAATTTCAGTGTTATTAAACCAATCGACTGAGACTTTCATAAAGACAAAACCAATTGAGTCTTTAATAAAGACTCCACCGGTTGTTTAATAAAAATACAAATATTCTGTGTCAGTAAAATTGTTTCGGACACTAAACAAACCTTTTTCTATAATCTTTCCTAATTGGATGGCATGCATAAATTTAAAAAAGTATTAAGAAATTCATGCGAATTTGGTAGCTATTCAGAATGATTCACAATCACCCCCACACCTCTGAAAACGAGCTGCTTCACTGGTCACGATACATCTCGTATGATATCCAGTTCTTGCAATGAAGCGTCCTTTACTGACAACTTGCGACACACACGGCACGAGGCCGTCAGCTCGGGACTACGATATTTCTGGAGAATCGACGAAAGTGACACTCAATGCTTCATAATTACGTTCGCATTATTGTGTGCGTGTCAAAAGTGATTCTCGGTAAGGCAAGTGAGTGGGAGTGAGTGAGAGTGGGAGTCAGTGAGAGAGAAAGTGAGAGAGTGAGATTAAGAGAGAGAATGAGAGTGAGAGAGATAGTGAATGAGAGTGAATGAGAATGAATGAGAGTGAACGAGAATGAATGAGAGTGAATGAGAATGAATGAGAGTGAACGAGAATGAATGAGAGTGAGTGAGAGTGAATGAGAGGGCAAGTGAGTAATATTTGTGGGCGCGCTACTGTTGCGGTCATTAGTCTCGTGAGTGTAGTGCATGTTTTAACTCCGGAGATGGCGTTACGTTCTTGCTTAAATATGAGATCTAGAGCAAACCTATACGTCGACTTGCGGGGTTTCTCTCTTCAGATTTTCCCCCAGCGATGTACCGCCTCAGTCCAGACTAACTCTGAGCTCACGACTGATATTCCGGTAGGTACGGTAATGTAGTTTATGTTGGCGTGTTTGCGTAAGCAAAGAGACGAGAATACCGATGAGGTATCATTCGTAGAAACCAAGGAAAACCAGTCGAGCAACCGGCCGCCACAATTCTCCTCCTGTCCTGACTTGAATTCTGTCTAGATATGCTACCAGTGTGAAAAAATGCCACTGTCGGATCTGGATGTCTACGACATCCCGGTCAGCGACGCGGCAATTTCATTGTAAGCCAGTGTTGCATGACTCGGCTTATTGCCAATATAGTCTTTCTCTGACGATTTCAAGACGATGGCTATTTCCATTTTTTCGCTAAAGTGGCATCATCACGGATAACTCCCTTCTCGTTAATCCGATGGCAATTTTGAATCCTCCTTTATACGAGATATAAAAGTAATGAAATATTTGTTGATATTTGATAATTTCACATGGATAGTGGAATTATGAATTTATTCGATTCTCCTACAGATGAAGTTTATATTTGCCAATGTTTATGTCTCAGAATTTTTTTGGCTAACAATCTCTTTATCTATCAATTTAATTGATTGGTTTGTCAGTGTTGACAATGCCGGCCCTCTCTCTGTCTTCCAGCTTTATTTCATGAACACATACAAGGCTTCTCGAACACCTGTCTGATCGCTTGTTTCGCCTCGCCGTTGTCCTGTAATGCCGTAACAAAAGACATTGGATCGTATCCTGCACAAAGACGTAGCGCTTCCCGTCCCGTAGTCCGAATCGAACGGAATCGAATCGCATCGAAAGCCTATTGCCAATCGAGAGAGAGAGAGAGTGCGAGCGCAGAGCAGGCCGCGCGTGCATAACCATGAGGTGGAAGCCTCCCCCCCTCGGACATTTACGCACTCAGCAGTCATTCAATGGCCCTTACCCCAATAGGGCTCTTGGGTACGGGGAGGTCCTGCCAGCGGAAACTCTCCGCGCCACTGGCCTCGTGGATCAGGCGGCGACGGAAGGAGGGAGACGGGTTTAAAGGAGGAATGGAGCAAAAGGAAGGAATGAAGGGAGGGAGGGAGAAAAGGAGGCGAGAGACGTAAAGGAAATCGGAGACATTAGAACGAGCTGAGGAGGCGAGGGAGCATAAGCACAGAGCAGAACGACGTGTGATTGGTAATGGAGTGGTGGGTGAATTGGTTGGTTGGTTGGTTGGTTGGTGGTTCCGGGCGCGTCAACAGCTTAAGCTATTATTCCCGTAATTGTAGTGGAGTAGTAGGAGATGGCGTTGATTGTCCCCCGCTGGATAGTGAGATCCGGCGCCGACCTACCGTCGGCTAGCGGGGTTTACCGCTAATCAGGACTTTCCCACCAGCGGGGCACCGCCTCAGCCAAAACAAGCTCTAAGCTCCCGACCGGTCTCCCGGAATATGGGGTAGTGTAGTGCATGTTAGTGTAAGTGTGTGTGTGTTTGTAAGAGGAGAGGTTATGACAAGGAAGAGGAAGGAAAGAGCGCGCACGGTCCGTTTGTTAGGGTACTGCTCCAATATTCGCCTGGTGTTGATCGGAGAAACCAAGGAAAACTACCGATCAGAGCAGCCGGCCACTGGAATTCTTCTCCAGACAGTGTCTCAATTCGACCTAGCTGGCCCAGCGAAAATCTTGCCGCCGCCAGGACTCGAACCTAGGATCGCCCGGTCAGAGGAGCTGCAGTGACATCAGTTGATGCACTGAACTACCGCTCCCAGTGAGTGGTGGGTGACGAGAGAAGAGGAAAAGAGAGAGAGGAGATGAGGGAATGGGGAGAACAAGGAGTAAGACGGCGAAAGGAAAAATGAATAGACGGAAAGGAAAGAGCCAGTTACCAGACCAAATTTGCGATTAGAAAACAAAGGATTGGATTAACTGAGATGGGCATAAAGAATAAGATACATTTGTACGCGTGTGTATATGTGTACGCGAGGGTAGTATGAGAGAACAGTGGGCGTGAGCACGAGAGGGAGAGAGGGAGAAAGAGACAGAAAGAGAAAGAAAAAGATAGAAAGAGAGACAGAAAGAGAAAGAGGGAGAGAAAGAGAAACGGAAAGAAAGGGAAAGAGAAAGAAAGAGAGAAAGAAAGAAAGAAAAAGAGAGAAAGAAAAAGAGAGAAAGAGAAAAAGGGAAGAAGAAGAAAGAAAGAAAGAAAGAAAGAAAGAAGGAAGAGACAACTTGAATAAAACGGTGAGTCAAAGCAGGGCAAATGCAAGGAAGATTGGGTGATAAGGTGTGATGGCAGGAACACGAGTAAGCAAAGAGACCGAAAACATTAATACAGGTGAGAAAGCGCAACCACGCCTAAACGCAACGAGAACGCTAGAAAACGAGAAGGCGGCCGCGAGCGAGAAGGCCCAGAAAGCCGAGCGGCTCACGCCGCGCGGCGCCGGCTAGGCGCGGAGAGGCAGGTAGGATTTCCGCGAGGCGCGAATCGGGCGCGCGGCCGATCGCGGGGGCCGGTCAAAGCGCCCTTTGTGCGGGCGGGCGGGCGCGCTCCGTCGCCCACGCGGCCGAGCCAAGTGGCTTCGCGGTCGAAGGCGCTTGCGTCCGCCCGCCCGCCCGCCCGCCCGCTGTAGAACGCAGGGCGCGGAGTGTAGCAACGCATGCAAAGGGTGGAAGGCTGGACGGGCACGACAAGCACAGAGTGGGTCGGAGCGGGATTCTGGAGTGTGGAGTAGGAGAAGGGGGCGAAAAGGCGTGGGAAGCGGAGGAGTCGAATGGGAGAGCCAATTGGCTGCGCGGTGGGAAGCCGCGTGTTGGGGATGTGAGGGGCGGATAAGGGCGGGGCGGAGAAGGGCGGGGCGGAGAAGGGCGGGGCGGAGAAGGGCGGGGCGGAGAAGGGCGGGGCGGAGAAGGGCGGGGCGGAGAAGGGCGGGGCGGAGAAGGGCGGGGCGGAGAAAGGCGGGGCAGAGAAGGGCGGGGCGGAGAAGGGCGGGGCGGAGATGTACGGGGCGAAGACCTGTGGGACGGAGAAATGCGAGGCCAAGTGCGAGTCGGAGAAGTGGGACGCGAAGAGGGGCCGGGCGGAGAACCGGGAGGCGGGGAGCTGCAGAGGGGGAAACTGCGGGGAGGGGGGAATGTGAGGGTGAGGTGCGGTTTGAACATATGCGGGGCGGGAAGTGCCCAGATTTAGTATTAGATATATTAGGGATTCCTGGCGCGCCAACTTCTATGGTCTTTCGTCTCGTAAGTGAAGTGCGTGTTTTGACATGTGAGGTGCGGTGTTCCTCCCTGCTGGATGGCGAAATGCGGCGCCGATGTACACACCGGGCTGCAGGGTTTTTCCCATCAAGGTATCTTTCACCAGCGGTGCATAGCCTCAGGCGGGACAAGTTCTATGCTTCCCACAGGTCTCCCGTAATGAGTGTGTGTGTTTGTGTGTGAAAGGTTACTGCTCGGGATTTCGTCTAGTGTTGATCGGAGAAACCACGGAAAATTACGATCAGATCAGCCGGCCGCTAGAATTCTCTTTCAGACGCGGCAGTGCTCGACCCAGCTACCGAGCTAGTGTCGAAAATCCTTCCACCGTCGGGATGTAAACCCACCCTAAGACTTCCCGGTCAGAGGCACTGCTGTGACATCAATAGGTGTCCTAAGCCACCTTTGCCGATGAAGTGACTGGCGGTGGGGGGGGGGGGCTCGGGTAGGTAGGAGATTGAGCGTGCTAATGTAGGCCGGTGTGGGACCAGCCGCAGCGGGGCGGAGTGCCCCCTTTGGAGAGAGGCGAGTCGCAGTAGCGCCAGTCAGAGCACAGTGGGAGGGGGGGGGGCGTAGGGGCAAAGGGAGGGGCGGCAAAGGCGGACGTGTCGGCGACGGAGTTTGCGGAACTCACAGCCAGAAACGGAGATTGTGATTGTGGCGGAGGTGGGATACGCGATGGCGACAATGCACCGGGACTTGGTGTTGCGAGGATGAGAGCGCTTACGAACGCAACTGAGATTTAGATGTAACAGGAAAGGAAGTAAGATTGAAATTTCAGATTGAAAAACACTTTCGAATTTCATACGAACCTGAGTAAAAATGAAATAAGACTATAATCAATCTTTGGAATAAGCCAATAGGAAACTTTATGAAACAATACTTTTGTGAACGAGGGCAAAATTATGTAAAAAAATTCAAAATGTGAAGAGAACAATATTTGCTGATATAGCATCGTGGTATGAAGCACTAATGAAGAAATCTGTGATCGTCGATAGGACTTGGTATAATGGAGTATTAAGAGAGAAACGGCGAAGACAGGGTGGAATCTACCCTGTGTAAAACTTGGAGTGCCTTGGGAAACCTGTTTTACAGCATAGAGAGAAGAGAATTACAACAAGCTCTGAACACATCAAGAAATGGATTAAGCGTTTTCTAAGAATCATGAAACAGGGACAAGTGATTTCCAGATAAGGTCTAATGAATGGTCATTTGAGAAAGATGAGATAATGCAAGGAAACTTGGAAGATTGGGAAACGGAAACAATGGATGTCAGAGAATGTGACGAGCTCTTCGATGATTCACCCGAGGGTGATGAAATCTAGGATAAATGGGAATGTGAAAGGCAGGAATGCAAGAAGTCAAGCTAGCGAGAAACCGAGAGAGTGAGAAATCGAGAGGGCGAGAACGCGAGCGAGAGAGCGAGAGCGAGAGAGCGCGAGCGAGAGTGAGAGCGAGAGAGTGCGAGCGAGAGTGAGAGCGAGAGAGCGCGAGCGAGAGTGAGAGCGAGAGAGCGCGAGCGAGAGTGAGAGCGAGAGAGCGCGAGCGATAGTGAGAGCGAGAGAGCGCGAACGAGAGGGAGAGCGAGAGAGCGCGAGCGTGAGCGAGAGAGCGCGAGCGCGAGCGAGATCGAGAGAGTGCGAGCGAGAGCGAGAGAGCGAGAGCGAGAGCGAGAGAGCGAGAGCGAGAGAGCGAGAGCGAGAGAGCGAGAGCGAGAGTGAGAGCGAGAGAGCGCGAGCGAGAGCGCGCGATCGTGATCGCGAGTGAGGGAGAGATATTTGATAAACGTAACAAATCAACGATCAGAAGAAGGTGGAAGGATGAGCGGGAGGGAGGCTAGATTTTGGTTAGGTTTTCGAACAAGTAAAGAGCTAGACGCGAATGTTCGTGAGTGGGTAGTTGACTGGTTGGTTAGTTGGTTCGTTCGTTGGCTTGTTTGTTTACTGGTTGATTCATGAGTAGGTTGGTTGATTCTATAATTGGTTAGTTGGTTTGTTGATTAGTTGACTCGTTCGTTGGTTGACTGGTTGGTTGGTTAAAAGGTTAGTAGGGTACTTGGGTGAGGGAGAGAGTACTTGGGTGAGTGGATGATTGGTTGGATGTGGGAGCGAGTGGGGAAGTAAATGCTCAGTTAATCCCGAGGGCGAGAGACGGCGTAGATTGGCGAGGTAGTAACTGCAATAGTGCGGGCGGACAAGGCAAATGGTCTCTGGGGGACCTTCAGTCGACGCTTGGGCTGCACTATGCCGCGAAGTTCACCTTGGGCGAGCGAGCGAAAGGGCAAACCTCAGTGCGGCGCAAAGGGTTGGTAAGGGTGCCTCCGTGGGAGGACGGCGACAGATGAGCTGCACTCGTTCGCCCTTCGGCCTCCGCAGCAGCCCTTCGGAGCGAACCGTCTCGGGCTTCTTTGCCGCGCCCGGATCTCCCCTCTCCTCCCCTTACCACCACCCCTCCACCAAGGCGACCACGGCTTCACGTGGCCTTTGCGCTGCAACTGGACTCTCCAGCGCCTCACAATCCTCTTTTGCGCTCTGCTACAGTGATCCGGTTTATTACCCGACTTCAAATACGGCAAAGAATACACTGGCAATATGCAGTTCAGTTTACGGATATAAATAATTAAGTTGAGGTTTTTACAATTTGTAAACACAAGCAATCGGAGCGTAGTGGTCAGCGCATCAGCTACCCTCCTCTGCATGCCGGGATTCAGATCCCACTCTTCCCATATGAAATTTTTGATGGATAAAGCCGGTTTGCGGTTTCTAGTTCTCCTGTTTTCTCTGTCATTCCACAAAGACTTCATCATTCATAACCGTGTATCTTTTTATCCATTCAGTCACTTACTCCAGATATGGTCGTGGGGTAGGTGTGAGAGGGTCTTAATAGAGATATATGCATCCTCACACAGGAACAAGAGTTTTATCTTTCTTGGTCTAGGTGTGTTTCTTGCTGTCTTCGTTCGTTTTAAGCCATTCAGAGTATTTTGTTGATCAGTGAACCCCACTATCTATTTTCATCGTGGAAGAGATGCAGTTTTGACGAAGTTAAATACAATCAATGTATTGGTCTAACGTCGTAATA
The DNA here is from genome assembly GCA_011170035.1 of Teleogryllus occipitalis. Taxonomy (NCBI): domain Eukaryota; kingdom Metazoa; phylum Arthropoda; class Insecta; order Orthoptera; family Gryllidae; genus Teleogryllus; species Teleogryllus occipitalis. Next base: position 193,934 of record BLKR01001187.1, on the reverse strand, counting down.
ACATTCAAAGTGGAACCTCAGTTCATTTAAATAACATTACTTACAGTTTTATAATAAAAACGCCAAAAGACTTGTTTTGACATACAGTACTTCTGGGTATCTAATGCCGTTGTGTATTTTTTAAATAAGAATTAATAATGGCTTACCATAAAAATTGAATCATTGGAAAACAATGCATCCGTTCAGGTGCCCAGTTTAACTCAATTAACTATTGAAATTGGTTCCGTATACATTCTTCAGAAAACTGGTAAGGTATTGTTGTATTTTTAAAAATAACTAAAATTGTTGATAATTTCGGATTATTTTGTTAATAATTGGTGTTGTTGGTTTGATGTGACAGATTCTTGACAGCCATGAAAATCCGATTATGGTGGGTTAGTCATTAATGTACCCGTACGTCAGATATGACGTCATTACTTCCACGATCTATGTCTTTTTTCAGATTGAAAAGATAACACGGGCAAATAAAAAGTCCTGAATAGATACTGATAAACCAGAATGTCTCTATTTGAAAGTGCACGGGGGGAGACAATTCCTGTAACGCAGTTTTCATGCAAAAGTTTTCCTTTGTTATTTTCTTGTTTTCCTGTTCAAGTTCTCTTGTTCTATCTCCGTGACAGAAGAAAATTTCCGCGTAAACTTGTTTTCGTTTGGTCTTCTCACTGTTTTTCCACAGTGATATTATTCTCTCAGAAACCTTACTCCTTACTCTATTATCCTAGTGAATTTCCATTGTAAGTTAATTTTGCTCACCTCCAGAATGTTTAACAAAAAATAATTCATATAGTTTACTCTTCGTTTCACAATTTTGTAATGCTGATATCTACGCTCGTTATTCAAATATACTCCGAAAAAATTGGTCGACATTCAAAAGCATGGTACAGAACTAATTAACGGCAGTTAGCCGCTGATTATCAGAGTTTTGCTTATCTCACCACATTTGCCTGAGATATCTGATTAATACAGCGGCAATGCCGATGACGAGTACTTTCATATCTCATACTCAATATTTTCGAATTATTCAGCGTTGGTTTACGTCAATACTTGAGCGATTTACATAATCAGCCATTATTATGTGCCTCATAAACTATTCCTCCGTAGTCCCGTGATTACAAAGTCGTTCAGACAATGTGATTGATTGGCGATTGAAAGATGAAACTATGTTGATTTGTAAGCTCATCACGAATATTGAGTAGGTATATATGCGTAAACAAAAGAACGAATGTATGAATAGGAGCTTCATTATAATAATAAATAAATAATAATAAATTGGCTTTGCTTAAAATAAAATCGTACATAAAATACTTAGTCTACTCAAAACTTCACAATTATGGAAATTAAGTAGCAGTTATGAAATCTATGGCAACACTGAAAAAATAACAGACACAATTCGGAAGAGAAGATTTCTTCCTTCATATCTTCAAACACAATATTGCTTGCCATGTTTTCTTTTTGTTTTCTTTACTATATTTCGTCGTCTATCAATCATTTCGTGAGCGTTTCCATTATTTTTCTTGTAAATGTGATACTTCTCTCTTTCTCTCGACCCTCTCTCTTCATAATTTTTACAGCTTCACACCCCTTAATCCTGAACCATCTGACGAATACCAAAAATCGAAAGGTTATATATAACTATGTAAGTGGATATGTAGGTAATCCATACTTCACATTTTTAAAGCAGATGGTATTTTATAAATGTGGAAGGTCGAATAATTGAATATCGCGGGGATATGGAATTGCAAGGGTGGGAATATATAAAATGCTTTTTATGAGACAGGAATAGTTATAATTTACGATGTGAGTGGTAAAAGTGAGATTTAATTTTGCGAGTAGGAAATGCTACGACACAAGACCGATAGGCCGAGTTACGCAATACTTTGAGCAAAAGAAAATCACTTTTATCGCGCGTATTCAATTTTTTTAGGCCTTACTGACTTTCCTTTAAAAAAATAAAGTATAGAAATCACTTAATGGTACATTAAGGACACCAGTAGCTGAAGCGGTTGGACGAAAGAATATTGTTTTCGTTCTTGCATTCAAAAAATTTACCTTTTAGCACGCTACGCAAGCCCTGATAGCATTTACTAATGGCTAACTAAAACAATATTTATTTAAGAAATAAAATAGAGACAATAATAAAACAATAGATTTACCTCAATGAACTAGTGGGTAGCCCATCACAATTTAGTTTAGAAGGCTTTTAGGGAAGCAAAAAGATGGTCTGACGCGGAGAGGGAAAGAAACAACAATTTCATCTCTCAAGCTCGTCGACTGTTTTCTGAAGTTTCAAAAATTGCTGGGAAATTTGAGCCAACAGCAAGCGCGATGGTATAATCAATGCGTATGGTTTTGAAGGAATGGAAAGGAAAAACAGTGTTGTGATGCGATTGAGATTAATTCGTGAAACTAAGCATGTTTTTTTGTGTCGATATCGCGTTTGCAGAGTTTAACAGTAATATAGAAGAAAATATTATCACCCATTAGGAACAGAATTAAATTAGCTGAATGAGTAATTTTGGAACACAGTATGTATTTCAAAGGCGAAAGGAATCTTGGTCGTCACCAAAACGTGGTAATGAGACGAAAGGAAAGTACGTGGTAATGAGAAGTAGGGAAAACGAGTTTTATGATAAAAAGTTGATATAACCCTTAAAAGCTGGCCATTATTAAAATATTAAGGAGAAGTCATGCACTACCTGAGCGAACGAGGTTAGATAGATAGATATTTATTATTCTGCAGGTAGGTATATACTATAGGTTATAGGTTATTTGAAATATTTGTGTATTAGTTGTGTATTAAATGGGAAATATTCGATTCGTTTAGATGGTTATTTTTCATGTTGATATAATTTCTGTGTTATGTAAATTATTACTAACGTAATTCGTTGGTTGAAATTTTAAGGCGAATTAACATTTTTATGAAACATTAGTTTCATTTTCTGAACCGAAATGGCTGTCTTCTTATTACCAATGGTAATATTTTTAATTTCAAAAAATTGAAAATGGACAAATGTCAGTTGAATTAAATTAAAACTCGAGTGCATGTACTAGGTGAGATCGTCAGCTCAGTGTATTTCAATTTTATACGATCACCATAAAAAACTCGAATTTATAATTATTTAATTTTGGAGAGATAATTAGTTGGCCAAACAAGCGATATATTACTTTTAGTTTACAAAGTAAACAGTAAAAAATGGTGGATCTTAATGTGTAAAAATACGAAAGTTCACTATAGTGTACGTTCATTTTTTCTATATCTTTCTTTTCTATTTACACCCACGTTTGTAGTAATAGATTCTCTTTATCATATCATTACACCTCTCTTCTTTCATTCATTGAAGCACTACAGATATCCATTCTTATTGTTTATTATGTCACTGAATATTTTTCCTCTAATGGCTCATTTTCATCTTAATTCGTTCATGACTATCTTTTGTCTTCTGAATTCCTATTTATTTCCTCATTACCCTTATTTACCAGATTTTTTTTATATTTTGTCTGCGATCGGCTACTTTTTACATTTGCACGCACATTGTTATCAGTTCTCATTTCCACTCCTTTAATAACATTCCTCATATTCCTCCTACTCCATCTCAGCCCCAGCATACACGCTTCTTTCCGCCACATATTGCCGGAGCCAGCCTCTTCCCGGCATTCGTCCGCTTCCCCTTCTTTCCCCCCTTTCCATCGCTTCCTTTCCCCGGCGCTTGCATCTTCGTCCACTTCCGTGCACCTCGCCCCCGCTCCAGCGCGCTCGCTCCTGTCGGCGCGCCGTCCGTCGCCACCCTTTGGGCGCGCCCGCTGGCCCGTTGGACGCGCGCACGACGCCGCGCCCTTTCACCGCTTCAGCCCCAGTGGACTTTTCCCTTTCAGAAAAACCGGAGGGCCAGCGCCGGACGAGGGTGACGCGCGGCAAGGGCGAGGGATGCAGGCATTGAGGCGGGACAAGCGCGAGGGCGAGGGCGAGGGCGAGGGCGAGGGCGAGGGCGAGGGCGAGGGCGAGGGCGAGGGCGAGGGCGAGGGCGAGGGCGAGGGCGAGGGCGAGGGCGGGGGCGAGGGCGAGGCGAGGGCGAGAGGCGGGCGAGGGCGAGGGCGAGGGCGAGGGCGGGGATAGGGCGAGGGCGAGGGCGAGGAGAGGGCGAGGGCGATGGCGGGGAAAGGGCGAGGGCGAGGGCGGGGTGAGGGCGAGGGCGAGGGCGAGGGCGAGGGCGAGGGCGAGGGCGAAGGCGAGGGCGAGGGGGTGGGAGAGGGCGAGGACGAGGGAGGGGAGAGGGCGAGGGCGAGTGCGAAGGCGAGGGCGAGGGGTGGGCGAGGGCGAGGGGTGGGCGAGGGCGAGGGGTGGGCGAGAGCGGGGTGAGGGTGGGGAGAGGGCGGGGATAGGGCGTAGTATGGGAGGGGCGTGGGCGGAGTACGGGTAGGGCGAGGACGCGGAGAGGGCGAAACCAGGGCGGGAAGAACGCGGGCCAAGGGCAGTGGGTTGGGGGCGAGGTGGGAGCTCTCCACGCCACCGTGGCGCCTGTCTTGTCGAGTGCAAAGCGCCTTCTCGGAGCGGCACCACGAGGAAGCAGCTCGTAGTGCAAGTAGCACAATAAATATTTTTTCTTTCTCTTCATGAAGCAAACTTTCAAGCGTATAAGCATTTATTTTTGAATTCTAGTGTTACCTCAACTCAATGGCGTTAACAACTTAATTTAAAGAGAATAAAGAATATTTAATATATAAAAATGCCTACTGTTTTGTTAGGTGAGAAAATAGCTAATGCTTTTTAACTGCGTAATACATTAGGATCCGCTGCTGATCCAGTTCTCAGTCACTTGCTGCTGAGCTCTTGCAATGAGACCGAACGAATATATTTTTCAACCCAATTCACACATTTTCAAAGAGAAAAAATAACGCAAAGTACATGGAAGGTGGAGTCTACTTTCTATAGTCGTGCTCTGTAATACATAATTAATGGATATCAGTGATGAAAAGGAGTGAAGTTGTTGCTGTATTGGAGCCCCTGCACACGAGCGTTGCATTGACGGGCGCTAAGCAACGCGCGTCGTAGAATAACACTGCCTTATGCGAAACGGCACATAAGAGGACGGAGTGCTTTATCCGTTCCGCATTAGATACAATGTTCATCTATGACGCGCGTTACCGCGCGTCAACACAACGCTCGTGTGACACAGTTGGTCAATAGCGGATGTGGCCGTTCACGCTGACATAAGGTCGGAGGCTGGAGATAGCGAAATTGAGAGCATTTGGGGGCTCTATGTGCAGGCACATAAACGTTAAAAGTATTATAAGAAACAACATAGTGTAATTAATTCTGTGGTCACGGGGTAAAAGTTCAGAAATCTTAGTTTGGAGAAACGAGGGTTTAATTATTGAGACGTAAGCTACAATAAGCCGATTAAGCTATATTTCCCAACGGATTTTTGTTGCTAAGGGGCAACATGAATTCGGTCGTTTTAATAAATCGGTCGTAAAATAAAATAAAGATACTAAACTTGTATTTTCCAAATTTTGCCAAAAATTGACTTAAGAACTTTTACGCTGTGACTACAGCATTTGTAAATAAAAAATATATTTTAATAATTATTAAAAGAGTCAAATGTTTGGATCGGGAAAGGCATTGCTTAGATATCTAGGGAAGTTCTGTAGAAAACACCCCTTCCCAAAAGTTTTGTTGTTGGATGTGAAGATTGATATGTGATGAATGCAGTTGCTTTGAGATTTATAGGCTGATGTTAACACGAATATGAAAAGGGAGTCAATGAGAAAAAATTACACAAGTCTGACAGGCAATAAAGAGGATTCTGATCCACTTGAGAGAAATTGAAGAAAAGTGGTAGTGGGTAATAAAAACGAGAAAATTACTTAGGAAGGCTGAGAGGAAGATTAAAGTTGGAGCAGAAGAAAGGGAAAAGTGAAAGGGAAAGAAAGGGGAAAACATAACCGAAGATTAGAGCACGAAACTGCAATAAATGAAAAAAAATTTAAAGTAGCGAAGCGGGAAATGAATCGAGTGAGTAAGTTCTTGAATGGGTCCTGAGATAGGGCTTCTGCGTAAGAGAGTGGATGGGAGAACATATCTTAATAATAGACTACTTCTTTTGAGAATGGTGGTACAACGAAATGATCACCATTTGATAATGGTACTGTATTCCGCGGGGCGGACCATAAGAGCGGAAATAGCGATGACGACGAAGGAAACAGCTGCAGAGAGGAAATAGACGGAGTCACAGTCTAACCATTCAATACTCACTCCTGCTGTTACGACAGCCCTTACTTGCTGCCCGTCTCTTTTAACCGCACCAGGAGAGGTTGCTCACGGCAGCAACTGCTTCTCGACGGGAGTTCGTAGGTTCGAGTCCCGAGTGTGGCAGCATTTTCGACATTAGCTATATAGCTAGTTGGAATTCAGAAGCAGTCTGGAGGAGAATTCTAGTGACAGACTGCTCTGATTGGTAATTTTGCGCGGTTTCTCCGATCATTACCAGGCGAATGCTGGAGCAGTACCCAAATAATATGATTTCTCCTTCCTCTTCCTTGACTCATCCTCACCCTTACTTACATATACTTATATTTACATGCTCTACACATGCGCACACTTACATTTACATGCGACCGGTCGGGAATTTTGTGCTTGTCTGACTGGAGTGGTGTCCGCTGATGGGTGATACCTGATTGGGGAATCCCCGCTAGCCGACGGGGAGGTCGACGACGGATCTCACCGTAAGTGGGGGTCACTTCTCTCGAGGAGAGAACGTACACTGCACTTACGGGACTAACGACCTTAGAACAGTTGACTAATGACCAGTTGACGCGAATCAATAATAAAAAAGTCACATCCGTTTCTACCCGGGCCCGCCGTGCCACCCTCTCGCCATTCCCGTCATCAGCCCCATCGGCGGCCGGCCCCGTAGGCCCCGCGTCGACCGGAGAGAGAGAGAGCGGAAGTGGTGGTGGAGGCATCGGAGCGGAGGCGGGAGAGAAGACGACGGAAGCAGGATGAAGGAAACAGTTACAGGCGGCGGCGATGGAAGTGGGAGAATCAACGACGGCAGAGATGCAGAGGAGGGGCGGAGGGATGCAGGGATGTGGAGCGGAGGAGGACGAGGGGTTAGGATAATGATACTGGAGTCATCGGTTGTGAACGATTGGACATGGATGTGAGATTTAGATGGGCAGGAGGGGAAGAGGATATGAAAGGAGGACGATGAAAAAGGGTGGCAGTGAGAGGGGAGGACGTTGGGAGGGGAGGACGTTGGGAGGGGAGGACCTTGGGAGGGGAGGACGTTGGGAGGGGAACACGTTGGGAGGGAAGGAGGATGGGGAGGACAGGGGGAGGACGGCAGGAGGAAAGGAGGGTGGTGGTGATGGTGGGAGGGGAGGACGGCGAGAAGGTAGGGCGGCGGGAGGGAAACACGACAGAAGGGAATGAGGGTGGCAATGAAGTTCAGACGCGGAAGTCTGTGATGGGGCAGCGATTGACGGCTGTGAGATGACGGGGATGGACACAGTTCGGGCGGCTGCAGGGCAGCAAAGGTTGCTTTGGAAACGGACGCGACGGCGATGGCGATGGCGGAGGCACGACGGACAGTTGCAGCAGCGGGCGCGAGGGCAGCGCAGCAGGAGTGGGCGTCGGCTGGAGGGGAACAGCGCCTGCATGCCGTCACGGAACAGCCCCTCGAGGCCGGGGCGGCAGGGTGGGGCGCGGTGCCCGGGGGCGTCTCGGGGGTGGGGCTGCTCGCTTCGCCCCCGCCGCCGCCTACCCTTGCCCTCACCGCCGCCGCCGCCGCCGCCGCCGCCGCCGGAAATCCGCGCTCCGCATGGACGGGCACAGAGCGGCCGCGGCGGAGGCGCGCGTGCGGCGAATTAATGGGCATCGACGGCGGCGGCGGTGGCGCTGGCGGCGGCCGCGGTGGAAGTTGCTGTGGTGAGAGGATGCTGTCGGGGGGCGGTAACCAGCAGCACTTGCGGGGGCGGTGAAGGACTAGGTGAGATGCTGAGAATGATGGGAAGGACGGTGGCCGCGGCAGGCGTGGGGGTGGGGCACTGGGAGGGCGAGTGTTTGGCGGGAACGCGAAGTCTGCGGCGTGGGCAATTTGTTTGGCTGGACGGCTTGGGAGGGGTGAACGAGTGCGGGCTTGCAGTGAACGTGACCGGAGCGGGGGGGGGGGGAGACGGCGGGAAAAGAGTTTCATAGGCTGTTTCCGTGGTGGAGGCTTTGTTCATGAGGCGATTGTTGATGCGAGTGGCATTCGCGAGACGAATGGTATCCATCTTGATGTACTAAAGACATTTCTTAACAAATGATAATACATTACAGGTATGTTAGTGTCGGCAAAAGTGACACAGCAACGCGCAGGGAAAAGTCGTGTCAGGAATTATGATTTTGGAGAGGTAAGTTTCACTGTGGAAGCGAATTTATGACTACATCAGGACTTCTTCAGGACATAGCTAAGTTAAATTTCTTGACATTTGATTAGATTTGGATGCTATGTAGATTAATATGTTAGTGCATATTTGGCTGATTTTTCCTGTTGATGCATGTACGTGTAATTATAGGAGCATATTTTGCATACTTCGTTAAAATTGAGACTTATCTCTTTAACCTTTCATGTTTTCACAGAATATATTTAATTCTGAGCATGCATTGATTAGATAGAGATTGTCACAGTTTGATTTTTTCTTCTTTTTTATAGATGATACTTATGCTTGTGAATGATTGTGTAAATGTTGGATATTTCTGGACCTCATTTTTTTTAAACCAGAGAGAAAAAATTAAACAAGACGTACAATGTACTTTATTAAGGTTCATATTTACTTCAATTATTTCTCCCGCGAAGTAAGCTAGATTATATTATGTCTACACAAAAATATATATTTTCATTCCATTTATGCTTCTTCAGAATTTTATCAAGAAAGATTTATAAAGGAAATGAAAAATTGTTAATTTTAATAGCATATTAAAGTGAATATTTTAGGATTTTTAGGTCGTAAATGCATATTTTTAAAACCATATTCCAAGATTTTTTAGGGCATAAAACCCTCCCCCTAGTGGCGACTATGTTAATGAATCGCGTTGCAAAGGCGAAGCACATGAAAGTGATGCGGGAAAGAAAACGACGCCGACAAAGTTTATGATGTTGGAATATGAAGCAGCGTTTAGGAAGCTGGTCGAAAAAAGGGTAAGATGACATCATCGTAAAGAAAAGAAGAAAAATGAAAGTGTCAGAAAGTAGTTTTCTGCAACAAATGTGACTACTGAATAGAAAAATATGTGGATATGGAAGTAACTGAATTGTGAAATTAGAAGTAAACAGTTACTTTTGTTAAATCGAAAAGGTACAGAAAGTCGATACGACGATATTGTAGAAACCACTTGTCTGGATTAATGTAATGTTTATTTTAACAGCCAACTCGGGAATACTGTTGGATTCGCAGTTTCATTTCATGCCATATCGCGTCACAAGAGACGTCTCGGAACACACATCGTATCAATCATTCAAAGTACTGAGTTCACACTTCATTCAAAGGAATCAATAGAAGATATAAGAAAATGGCCTATTATTCTCATTAACATCCTCGTTCCTCACGCATATTAAAATATCTTCGAGTTTTGAAAGGGATAAACTTGTATCATGTGTAGTAGCGTTAATATTGCGAAATAAACTCCACCGTAAACATTAAGTTGATGATTTTTTGCAATCATTGTACGTCAAATCGCACGCCAAGTTCCCCTTCTTCGCTTTGAATTTTTCGTAGATTTGAAGACAGTAAAACTATTGAAATACATTTCTCTTATTCACTGTGAAAGTAGCACCTTTCCCGAGAAAGAAGGTATTCAACTTCTTCATTAACAGATACAAGTATATTGGCACTAAATATTTTTATAATGTATCTCCAATTTTCTGCAGCATGTACTCGTGAATGTGCTTAAACTTTTAATGAAATTACGTTGTTGACAACACAAATAGATTTCTTCAACTGTTCGCCTCATTAGAGTTTTAGGTTTCAAGATGGCCTCATGAATAATTGTGTACTGCGGGGTACATTGCATTTTAGTGGTCACAAAATGAGTTAGACATTTTAATCCGTGGGATTTTGAATTGGCGAACGATAGAGGCCGTAGAAACTTATAAATCCAGCCGCACCGCTTCGGAATATACTGTAACTCCAGATTTTAAAACATCATCATCATCATCATCATCATCATCATCATCATCATCATGTCTTCAGGGATTAGGAGAGTCTCCTGTTCCGTCTGCAGCATGTCATGTTAATCTTGGACGGCCGACATACATTTTATCGTGAGGTCTGTAATGATACACTTCTTTTAAGATGCGGTCACTACTTCTTCTGTGTTGATAATGGGACCATCGGGTCCTGCAATCACGTACATTTTTTTTATTAATGAGAGTACTTTTAATTCTTCTATATCTCACTTTTTTTGTCTCATGTAGCGCAGCCTTTGACTAGTCTCAAGAACCTCATTTTAAACCTCATTGTTTATTATTATTATTATTATTATTATTATTATTATTATTATTTATAATAATATTCATCATCATCATCATCAAAAACCGACATACGTAGTATTGCACAATCTGTCTTCTCAAGAACCATATATTCAAATAAAAATGGACAGTATTCCATTTCTAAAAAGGAAGTTGGTCCAATATATTTAAAATAAAGTCTTTTACCAAAAATCTAATAAGTATAGCTGATGAGTACCTATGTTCTGAATCGTTTTGTAAAAATTTCATCTCATCCCTTTGCCTCTTAGGAAAATATTTGAAGTGAACGTTTTTATTAAGAAATCCAGTATTTTGAATTGTTTTCTTACCATACATCTCCTCGTCTTCTATAATTGTCTCTTTTTTCAATAATTCTATTAACGTTTAATCACCCTCATCTTAATGCATTAATATGTCTTCTAACTTAGTAAAACTTGTCTCTTTCTTTTCCAAGTGTTTCCTGCATTTCCTTTCTTTACCTCTACTCACATATGTCTCACGTCTCACTAATTCCAACTTTCTCTATTTTCTCATCATATCTTATCGCCCTCTTACTAGGTATCAGTTTCGTATTCATTTCACCCGTCTCCTTCTTCGCCAAGTATTGTGACGTACAACAACTGTCAAGACGTTCTCTCCATTTAATAAACCTATCTTCAATCATCTCACAATCCTCACCTTTCAAACTCATACCTCCACTTCCCACAACACAATTAAGCTGTCTGATATTCTTATTCCTATTCCCCAACTCCCCGGACACTTCCTCCTTAATATCCCCCTACACCTGCTTCAAGGTTGTTATACTATTTCTTCGTGTCTCAGCGACATGCTTGGATGAAAGAAGCATGGCGTAAGAGTGACTAGTGCATATGTTGCGAACGTTCGTTGTATATGTATGTTGGAAAAGCTGATGGAGGAAGGAAATTCTGAAACAGAAGAGCAATAAATATGCCACACAAGCGAAAGTGAAATGGAGATATTAATGATGACAAAAGGTTATAAGTTGGGATACCGTTTGCAAATGTAAAGAGTGAGGCCATGAAAAAATTGGAAATGATGTAGGGATGAAACAAACAGCTGACGTGATTGCATAGTTGGTCTTTACTGTGGTGGTATTTGTGTCTGAAATGATGATTGTTGTTGGTGATTGTGGTGTGTAGTGGTTGTATGGTCGGTGGTAGCGATGTCGGAGATGTCGGTAGTGCGATGTCGGTAGTTTCGGTAGTTTCGGTGTCAATGGTTTCGGGTGCCGGTAGTTGCGATGTCGGTAGTTGCGATGTCGGTAGTTGCGATGTCGGTAGTTGCGATGTCGGTAGTTGCGATGTCGGTAGTTGCGATGTCGGTAGTTGCGATGTCGGTAGTTGCGATGTCGGTAGTTGCGATGTCGGTAGTTGCGATGTCGGTAGTTGCGATGTTGGTGTTTCGGTGTCGGTGGCTGCGAAATGGGTGGTTGTGTTGTTGGTGGTAAAAGCAGGAGTAATTGTGCCTGCATTGATTGCGGTCATAGTGGTGGCTGTGCTTGCAATGGTATAGGTGAAGAGGAGGGGAGTCGGTGGCGGAAGGGGAGGGGCCCGACGAGGGACGACTGCGCCGCGGAGCGTGGTGAAATCGGCGACTGAAGGGCGGAAAGACAAAGACGGCCGCGGAGGAAGTGGTGGAGAACAAAGAAAGCGTCCGGTGGCTCCACAGCGCGCTGGGTTCGGCGTGGCCGTTGCGGTCACCGGGGTAGAAGAGCTTCAAGTGTATTGTGGCAAAGTTCCCAACCGCCAATGCACTGGACGCGCGGTCACTGAGGTTGCGTAAAGCTCTCTGAAAACAAATGATGTACGGGGTGCGAAACACTGAAGCTCTACATGCCCTGGGAGAACCCACAAGTGATTTCCATGAAGTGACCAACTGAGCGACAACGGCTTGTCTTTAAATTGCATGGAAACTCGTGTAATACAAGAACGTTCTATTCTAAAGTATGGAATAAGAAATGGAATGCAAATAATGTAATTTCTCTTAATGCTTGGAAATATTGAAGTTGAAGTGTTTGTTACCTCTTGCGCTCGATGAAACAAAATATGTTATAACTAATATATCTTAAAAAACTACAGGGTATTTAAAGCTACTTTTTTATCGAGAGTTTTAAGAATGATAGAATGTTCACTGGTTTACCAATATTCTTTAAGATGGCAATGCTAAGCATTATTAGATTTAGTTGGAGCTTAATTTAAGCTAACACTTTAGTCTTCGTACTATTCGAGCATTGATATTCGGTGACTGTATAAACTGGTCAATTAACAAACATTTTTATTCTCTAATCTTTCGATCTGGTTAGGGGAGTATATATAATATGGAATGAAACATTGCAGCCATTGTTATAATGTTGAGCTCAAGAGTCTTTGCCTGTTAACTTCTTGATAAATTCACGAAAGAAATACATGTTGGATGCTAATCATCAACTCTTGATAGCAAAATGCCTACATATTTCGTTAGGATTTCAGTAGTTGAAAAATACGAAATTTCGACCAGATTCCTTCCTTCCTTTATACCCCTGTTCGTGATAAAAATATTAGTCATTCCGAGGGCTTTGATTTGAGATGTATGAGAATTAAAGCGTTTGTGTGTGGAAGCTATCTAGGTGGGAAAATCGCACCATAAATGTAGCTTCACTATGCGCAGGTTTTGTTGAGCTCTCGTTTTACTTGTAGTGGTAGGGTAGAGCCGGGGGTGTGTAACAATTTTGTTAGCAATGCAACAAATCAAATACGCATTTCGTTTACTGATGTAAATAAGTTTATTATAACTCGTCAGCGAAAATGTATAGCTTTTCAAATTTTGCTGACCTCCTGCTTTTTTTAATTTAATTTTTTATCTTCTTATTTTTTAATTTAACTTTTATTCATCTTTCAACTATTTTTAGTTAAAATGTTGGGAAGAGATTCAAGAGCTCAAGATAACGTGTGCAGATGGTACTTATTCCCCCTACGTCATATACAGTTTTTTACTGTTCTTTGACAAAATAAATGAAATCAAATAAATCTATGAGCTACATAGAGTCAACAATCAACTTCAGAAACAACCTCACCGACTCGGGCATCGACAGTCCCTCAGAGCGGAGGTCCTATGGTTTCAGTTCCGATATTGGTGGACTTTCTAAACTAGTTAGGTCGAATTCAGTTTCTGACTGGAGGAGAATTTTAGCGACCGGCTGCTTCGATTTGTAATTTTCCATGGTTTCTTCGATCAATACCAGGCCAATGCCGGAGCCGTATCTTAACAAACGGGTCAAGGACCACACAAGATCTTTCCTTCCTCATTCTCAGGATAGATTAGCTCTATCCTCATTCTATCTACTCCTCTTGAACTTACCTATGCACTACCAAACACACACTTATACGCACTACACTTACCAGAAAGATCGGGATCAAATGGGGAACACAGCTACCCGACGTGTAAGTGGGCGCTGAATCTCACGTTTTTGAGGGACGGGGAACACGGCCACCTCTCGGGATATGTCGCGCACTAGGGGACTAAAGATCAAAAGCAGTTCTCGCGCTCGAAACCACATAATTTCAATCAATCAATTGAATTGACAATGAAATGCCAATTCAATGAATCAATTGAATCAATTGCCAATCAACTGAATAGGCCGATATAAACAAAGACCCGATTGATAAATCCATTGATTGATTAATGATTCCTTATGTGTCACCAGTTAAAGCCATTGTAGTGCGTGTTTTTATTGCCTGAGGTGGCGGTGATCTTCCCCAGCTGAATGGTGAGATCCGGCGCCGACCTACACGTAGGCACGCGGAATTTTCCCTAACCAGGTATTTCCCTCCCGAGGGACACTGTCCCTGTCAGGACGAAGACTAAGCTCCAGAAGCTCTGCAGGAATGGATGGTAGTGTACTGCATGTACGGTTAGAAAGTGCAAGGGGAGTGAGGATAAAACAAGGAAGAGGAACAAAAGAATGCGCGCAGTTCGTGACCCATTTGTTTGGTATTCGCCTGATGTTGTTTGGAGAAACAGCAAAAACTACCGTCCAGAACAGCCGGCCGCTAGAGTTCTCCTCCAGATAACGGTTGAATTCGAGATAGTTATCAAGTCAATATCGAAAATCCTGCCTCCGAAGGGATTCGAACCCTGGGACTTACACCCAGAGGCACTGCAGTGGCATCAATTGATGGGCTGAGCCACCTACGCCGCTACCAGCCAGATGCTTTCTATAATTTGCGAATGTAAAATTATAATACCATAAAAATCAATACCAACCTTTCTGAAGGTGAAAGCAGCGATGGGGGGCAGTCGCCTGAGCGACGGGTAGTAGAACGAGCCGGCCGGGTGCGGCGGGAAGCGGCTGGTCACCCTGTACACCGTGCCCTGCGGCTCGGTGGGCCAGTTGGGCGCGGTGAAGGTGAAGCCGTTGTCGGTGCCGGCGTCGAGCGGGTCGGCCTCGAGCGTGATGCTGTCGAGCCAGGCGCCGCCCACGCACAGCTCGAAGGAGTCGAGCCCGACGAACCAGTCGGGCGAGGGCGCCATGCGCGCCATCAGCGACACGCGCG
The DNA here is from genome assembly GCA_011170035.1 of Teleogryllus occipitalis. Lineage (NCBI taxonomy): Eukaryota > Metazoa > Arthropoda > Insecta > Orthoptera > Gryllidae > Teleogryllus > Teleogryllus occipitalis. The sequence goes on along the minus strand of BLKR01001187.1, from coordinate 178,870 downwards.
AGTGGTTGGCGTCGGCGAAGAAGAGCGCGTCGGCGCGGCCGGCGCCAGAGGGCAGCGCGGGCGCCGCGAACTCGTCCAGCACGCCCGCCGCGCCCTGCGCCACGCCCCCGGCGTGCAGCGCGTCCGCGCGCCCGGTCTCCGCCAGCTGGCGCACGCCCGCCGACGCGCGCGCGCCCACGCGGAACAGCACGAACGACGGCCCGTGCGAGAAACCTGCGCACACAACCACACGTGCTTTGGTTTGGTTTGGTTGAGGCCCTGATTCTTGGCTGTCCAGGATGGGACTTGTCGCAGTCGATCGAGCTGACGTTTCGGCCATCATGTTGTGGCCTTCTTCAGGGCTATACTGCTCTGAAGAACGTACTGCTGCCGCAGATTAGCTCTGGAAAAGGCCACAACATAAAGGCTGAAACGTCAGCTCGATCGACTAAGAGCGACCCATCACGAACAACCAAGAATCAAATGACTCCGGTCGCGGAAGTCCACAAATCCCCTGGTTGAGGCCTTGTTACATATCTAATGAACTTCAGCACACACTTTCTAGCATTATTTCAAAATTTTGTAATTTTAGAAAATTCAGAGTGTTCCTCGAAACTTGGACCCACGCCATTTTTTAATCGTCTCTTCCATCCGTGTAAAAAGTTTGAAGAAAAAATAGAGAAATTTTTTTTAATAAATTGTATGATTTTCAAGCACAAATTCCGGAAATATACTAGTTTATTCAAAAAGTTGTACATTACCTTTTTTAAAGAGATTTTTTACAACAGACTTTGTCTAAGGGAAAAATCTCCATCTTCAATATTTTAGTTGTAGGAAGACCTCCCCAAAAATTGCACTTTTGCATTTTTAGAAAAATCTGCGATTACAACGAACATGAGACCTGCACCATTCTCTAAATAATCCTTTACGCTATTCCAGGACAATGTTTAACAAAAAAATTTGGTGATTTTTTGAGAAAATTTTGAAAATGTTTTTGAGGCTTCATGTAACGTATTCTCGAAAATCAAAATATTTGTTTGAAACTTCCAAAGCTTCGAGTTCATTCAGATCGATTGGAGAGTAACAATTTTTGCGAGAAAGTAAAGTTAAACACAATGTAATAATAATAATAATAATAATAATAATAATAATAATAAATAATCATGTATTTGGCATTACTGGGTCGATAGTCCGACTTCGCCGGCCAGCTACCGGTGTACCCCATGCCTGGGCCTAGTTAAATTCCCATGCTTGGGGGTAAGAGCGACACGAGGAGAACATGATGTATTCTCTTCACCGTAACTAACAGGATCCGCGTGCTTGAGCTTTTCTTCATCATACAGCTACAGAAATGGGACGATTTTAAAGGAAAGCTACAACTATTTTTACCTCGACTGGGAATCGAACCCGGGACACAGCACGGGAAGCTAGCACGCTGCCCATGAGCCATCTCAGAGACATAATAATAATAATAATAATAATAATAATAATAATAATAATAATAATAATAATAATAATAATAATGTGGCCATACTCATCATAATACATAAAGAGTTAAGCGCCTAATATTTCGTGCCGATTGCATAACGCCTTCTCCGCCTGTAGAGGTGGTCGAGAGCTCATTAAAAAGCTTCGGAAGTAGGTCACTCTTTAAATTGAGTCACCACCCCATCCCACCTCACCCACATGGAGAGGGCAGTTCCCCTACAGTTTATAAATGTCCTTTTACATTTTTGTTTTCTTTTTATTTACTAGTTGCACATTGTTCAAACAGAAAGTGGAAATTAATTTTTAATTTAATTTTAATTCCCAATTATTGACGTGTGGGGATAGAAGTATTAACAAACCACGCTGCATGCATGAATCAAAATGTTATTTATAAAAACTCTACAAAATTTGAAAATTATGTTTAATTACAAAACTGTCAAAAATGCTACAGTGCAAAATGTGTTGCGTAACTGTTGTTGAGAACTGCTGTAGAAATTATTAGTTGCATAAAATGTTGTAGATCAATGTTGCACCTCCAATGTTTTGTCGACACATGGGGATTCCTAATCGATATGATGGGAATGGAGAAAGTTAAAGCCTTGTAAGAGGAAATGCCACAAATCAATTATTAACGTAGAAGGGCGTAAAGATAAAATATTGTTTCCTTAAGTGTGACAACGATGGCTGCTATTCACTGACGAACTACAATCATTAAGGTTTATCGCAGATCAACATTGTGTTAGGTGCATTAATTAGAAAAGATTACTTCAGAAAAAACTAGCATAATAAAAATTAGTTTGTTCGCGGTTCAAAAATAAATCATAGTTTCTAAAAAAAATCATAGTCAACAATACTAAGAAAAACATTATCTTGAAGAAATGAGAGTAGTATGTTCAAAGCCTGTCACACGAAAATCGTATTATCTCGTGAATTGGTATGAACTACAACTAATGATTAATTAATTATTTGGTTTTACAGTTCTTCCACTAAACAACATGGATTTCGAAAAGAGATTAATATAAACAACTTAGTCTGTAGAAAATAACAGTTATATCAGCTACATTCTACAGCGTCACTTATTCATACGTTAATTGTTATCTGTGCCACAAGTACATATTTAACGATTTATTCTAGGACAAATAAGGGATAAAGTTATAGTTTACAAGAGGGAAAGATAATATTCCGTTTTTCCAGTTAACATTTGACGTTCCCATTTAATGAGTGTGTGTTGACGAAATACATAATATGACATAGATACATAATATTGATAGAAGAAACAGTGAAGTATTATAATTAATTCGACAAATACATACAATTATTTTGACATACATTCTACAACCAGATGGGAAGACAAATAATCGCGTGGACACCGGGAGATTTTGGGTATCGCAGGAATAACTACTGGAATGCAAACAATAGGGGCGTCCCACATGACTATAATCACGTTCAAACAGTATCCGATATAAACACACACTTCATTCATACGCACATGAATGAGGGGAAAACTAATACGAATTTCACTTTTCGAAAATACCCCAATGTCATGCATGGCAACCAACCATGGCTGGTGCTCGCATTCATACGCAGATACAAAGTAAATAGGACGGTCTCGTAATAAATTCCTGCGGCGTACAAATTGCGAATGGGACGTTCCAAATCCATGTTGGAAGGGAAACACATTTCTCAATAATCAATCATTATTGACAACACAATGCACATCAGCGCCAGGATAATGGTACTAGGTATTTGACTTATTCCAACGCGTATCCCTCAAATGCTAAAAAGGTCATTTATCATAATTACGAATGACATCCCGGCTTTGCTCTAAACCTCAATGGGTGTACTTTCGTCTGCGTGTAAAAGGTAGTAAGCGACTGATATTAGCAGTATCAAAAAGAAAGAATGTATAGTCTGCTGTAGGCAAATCTTGCTTTTTTAAATCTTACATTGTTGCCAAATAATATTTCATATATTTATGTAACAATACAGAATATTCTGCCGCGAAAAATTGCTCGTCAGAGTTTGACATTTCATAATACACTTTAATTCTCTTCGAGCAGCAATCAATATTTTGCAAAGGCATTTGTTTTCAAATAATGACTGCATTACCCGATTAACGTGCAACAAAAAGTGACAGGACGTGACAAAACGTTCCCAAGTCAATCATTTACAATCAACACAGTTATTAATCAAATAAACTCGAAACCCACTGAGAAACAATGGAAAGTAATTAAAGAAAAAAGGAGTGTTTCATGTCGAGTGCCCGTATAAGGAAGCATAATTAATTTTCTTTTTAAACACCAAAAGTTTGAAAAAATCGTACGCAGGAATTTGTTACATCATCTGAAATTTCTACAGGTTTTATTCCCAGTGTGTTAAAAATGAACCAAAACTTGACCAAATAGATTTGAAATCTTTTCTAGAATGCAGAAAAACATGGTACAATCTTACATTTTAGAAATTAGATTGTTTCAAAGATAAATGTCAAAATTTGTATTTTATTTATTAAGTAATAATAATAATAATTATTATCATTATTTTTATTCATTTATTATTTTATTATTAAATAATTAAATTCATATGAGAATAATTGCATTAATATCTTCCACTCATCCTTCAATCTTCCCTTCCATTTTGTTTATTACTCACACAAAATACAATGGATACGTAAAATTTGTAATCATAATACTGTGAACGATATTCGGTTTGGAGTAAAACCCATTTGATCTTTAATATCGTTTTGTTCACGAGTACAGTAATTCCATTTCAATAGACAGTTCTTCGAACTCGGGACTAAAGATAATACAGAGATACTAGTCCGTCCGTCACTTGTCGATATTCTCAAATCCCAAAGCTTCTTTTGCAGATTCCCGTCAAACGCCAGCCACAAAAGCGTTCGAAGACCGCATTACAATGAGCCCGTCCATTTGCGGACAGCCTGCATACAACGCAGGCCGGGTGCTTCCCAGTTTTTATGGCGGTCGTGAACACCATTACTGTGCGTGGATGGTGGTGGGGGTGGCGGCGGGGAGGGGTGGAGTAATCGAGCGCGAGTAGTAAATCGCACGTGAGCGAGCGCCACCGCAGGCAGCGTAAAGGACACGGGGCGTCGGGGGTCGCTAAGCAGTTAAGTGGCCGTAGAAGCAGCCCGCCGCAAGGGGACGCAACCCCCGGCGGCGTCGCCGATTCCGACATCTTCCCCGCCTCCGTTATTGTACTTGCCCCCACTGCTGTCTACTTTTGTCTTTCTCTTCCTGCTGCAACCTTCCCTCTTCTCCTCCTCCATCTCTTCTGCCTTTTTGTACGACTTTTTCACTCTTCCTTTCCACCTCGCCATTATCTTCTTCCTCCATTTACGCCCCTACCGCTTCGATATTCACTTTTCCTGCCTACCGCCGCCACTACATCCCTCACAATCACCACTTTATCTCCTCTTCCTTTATGTTCCTAATTACTCTCTTCGTTCTTCTTCGTTCTCCCTACCGCCCCACTTCATTTTTCGGCGCTACCACCGCTACTACTTCCACACCACTGCCGTTTCTTTTCTTCCTCCTCTAACACCCTAATCTCCTTCCACCCATCCTCGTCCATCTTCTCTACTGCTGCCATGTTGTTTGTATACTGCGATCGTCACCTCCGTTTTTCTTAATGCTCCCGCCACATCCTGCCCTGCCCCTGTCATCATCCTGCAGTACCGACGCTTCCCTCCACGCAAACTTCGGCTCCCGCTGCCGCTACAAACCCCGCACCCCGCCTTCAGCCTCACCTTTCATCCACGCCTGAATCTCCCGCGCCCGCTCAATGCCAGTCTGACCTCTGCTGCTCGCGCAACCTCCACGTTCACATGTACTTCCCTGATGGAGGATTCAAACGGCCGGCTGCTCTGATCGGTAGTTTTCCGTGGTTTCTTCGATCAACACCAGGCGAATGCCGGAGTAGTACCCTAACAAATCGATAACGAACCGCGCGCGCTTCCTCTTCCTTGTCCCATTCTCAGCCCTTGCTTACATACTCTCCACTTACATGCACTACACTACCATATAAGCCGGAAGACCAGTGGGGAGCTTAGGGCTTGTTCCGACTGGAGCGGTGCCTTGCTGGTGAGAGATGCCAGGTCGTGGGAAACCCCAACATGTATATCAGCGCCATATCTCGCCATCACAGCAGGACGCGGTAAAACATTTCCTACACTTACGTGACTAATGACCTTAGCAGTTGACGCGCCCGGAATCACCAATCAATATACTCCCCCATGTTATTCCTCGATATTTCCACTCCCCTTCATGTAATCAGTTCTCAATGTCGCACGCCATGCTGACACCATACAATTGTACTTTCTTCTCTCTCCTCACTCCCACTTCCACAGTCACATTTCTGGCTCAATTGGAGTCGTTATCGTTTCTCGCAGGTTATCGGCCTCCTTCATTGCCTAGGCAGCATGACTCATCACATTTGTTTATTCTTTTTTCCCACTTGCTCTCTCTCTTCACTTCGAACTTTAAGCCGGCTTCAGCCGCCTCCGCGTTCTTCATCTCCTTCACCTCCTCATCCCCCACCTCCTTCTGCGCAACCTACACATTCTCATCCGCCTTCTCCGTCACCCCCTCAACTTCCTACACCTCCGTATCCTCCTCTACCTCCATCCAATTCTCTTCCGCATTCTCCGTCACGTTTGTTTTCATATTGACCACCTCTCCACCTCCATCTCCTCACAACTACCCTTTCCCTCACTCAATCCTTCCTTGCTCTCCACCATTACCTCTTGTGCCGCCTGCACTTTCACACCCACCTCTTCTAATTCTACCTCCTCCTGCCTCCCCCGCTTGTTGCCGGTGCGTAAGTAACAGGGCAGAGGAGCCCAGGGGCGGCGACCGGCCTCAGAGACACCTGCGGGCGCCGCGGAAGTAGCCCGGGAGCCGTAATGGCGCCGGAGGGGGTTCGCGGAAGGCAATATGCTGCCAGGAATTTTGTGGCCGGGCGCTGGTTTTAATGCGAGAGTTTCAAGCAGGTAGAGAACTTTCGTCGAGTCGGGTTCTCTTGTTGATTGCATGATATTCGTGGTCGACTGAGTTTCGGACGCTTTTGGGACATAGTCGCTTTTAATATTCAGGACGACACAATCTTGTCACCGAGGGATGATGTGAATGTCGTCATCTCGTCTGGACGTGACAAGAATAATTTAGCGTTATATTTACGAGGCACCATTCTGCAAAGATAGTTTCGTTGCAGAATGAAAATTAAGTCTCTGACATGATTAGATGTACTTTGACCACGATGTGTTTATTTGACTAGAGCTCTATGAACCACCAACTTCAATATCTTATGAGGCCGTTTCTGGAATGAGACAAGTACATAAAGTCATCTGCTACCTGCTAGGTTATTTCTGAAGAAGGTCGGTAAGCGAGTGAACGAACACTTCGCATCTTGCATGTAAACATATGTTTAAATTGCACTCATCTATTTGGGTCCACTATGCACAAAATGAACACACTACACACCGACATGGAATGTTTAAAATTGTTAAGATACTTCAAAAAATATGGTGAGAGATCGTTGCAAGGAAAGAAACTAGTGATTCTAAAACAGCATGTACTTTCTCGCCCGTATTTTCACGCAAAATTACGCGAAAAATTATTCAAAGTTTTGAAAAATTGTACGTGACTTTATTTCAATGTCTATCCTTAAGATACAGATTTTATTAAAGAAAAAAGTCTCTATCTTTAATATTTTAGTTGTATGAAGACGCCAAAAAAATTGAAGTTTTGCATTTTCGAAAAATCAAAGTTTCCAACGATCATGAGAGCTACACCAGTCTCTTAAACGTCTTTCGCACTATCCAACAACAAAATTTAATGAAAAACGATGGAGCCATTTTTTTGAAAATTTGGAAAATATCACAGGCTCCATGAAAAGTACCTCTACAATTAAAATATCAGTTTCAAATTCAAGGGGCCTAGACATCAGTCAGCTCGATTGTGGAATATCAATTTTGGAGGAAATAGGCTGAACGGTTTAGCCGCTGGCGGTGTTCACAGACGAACGCACGGACGGACGGACGGACAAACGGACAGACATACACACGGATGGGTAGAAGTTTAGCCGTCATTGTATTTTTCGGTATCTAGGACCCACAAAACATGAATTCTGACTACACCAAGTGTTAGAAGATTTTTTTTAATGTAGCAACTGTATTAATCCACTTTTACATTACCAGGACCCTGAAATAAGAGTTTCCTGCCGAAAATTATCCATTTTTCGCAACCTATTTCTTAACTTACTTTCTACTCCGTACCGAGAAAGTAAAAATCAGGGAAAATTTCACATGTGTAACTCTTTTATGTGAAATTTCCCACTAGATGCCTATTGGGAAAAAGTGACCTTTTTCGAACCCTTTACAAGTCATAGAAGTTTAAAACATTTATTCTGCGACATCCTGTGTACATTTATGCATGGACAAGGGATTTTTTTGCTGTTCCATTTATCGCACGAATCCGTATTGACACTATCAATACAACATTGCTCAGCGTTCAGATGCTACTCGGCTCTCAAACAATTGGGTTTATTTCTGACAGAATGCTAAAGCAAATATTTCAACGGCAATACTTCCGAGAATTGCACCAATCGACATTTTTATTTATTTAACGTCAAAAGCTGCAAACAAAAGCAGTAAATAACGTTTAGGGGTGGAGATAAGCTAGATTTAATATTCACAGGAACGCTAAGAAACACCTCAGCATTTACCAGCGGAGACAGAAAAGATTCCTTACAACTGAAGCTTATCAAGGCTTAGTCGGACGCGTCATAAATTTCTGACACATCGTTAGAATCGAACTGATCGTTGACTTAGCGGCGCGTGTCAAAATCCAATTCGCAGGCCGACTGCTCTAATCAGCGGTTCCTTTTATCACTTTTAGACGAAATGCCGAAGTAGCACCCTAAAATACGGGCCACTGATCGCGCGTCTTCCTTCGATTCTGTAATCTCATTCGCAATCCCTAAGAGCTGAAGGCCGAGGATGATGTGCCGCTCACCCAAATGCCGTTGATTCAGAAAATTTCTGATAAGCGTCTGAGATGCGATAAAAGCAGCGACAAGATGCGAGTCCCCATCTAGATTCTAAGTTTGTCTTGTGCTCGAAAAAAATCCAAATAACAAGAAACCCTAGTATTTGCTCCATGGATCGCACCAGAAGAAAAGTCGAAATGGTCATAGTGCCAGATGCATTTTAGAGCAGTAGGCATGATTGTAAGGATTACCACTAATTAACTCTAAGATGGTAGAATACGGGCATATTGGGATGAAATTAGTAGAAAATATTTAATTAGAGGAGATGTATACAATTAGAGACAATACTGATGAAGTATTGCACCGCAGCTTCTGGTTCAATGATCCCATCTCGATTAGGTTTTTTGTCCAGTTTCCCTGATTCTTTGAGAAAATGCAGAGATGGCCCTTTGTTTTGCTTGGACATAAATGCAGCTTCATTAACTGTGCACGTCTTCTACATAGTTACTCAAATTATCGTTCTCTATATTGTCGCGGCAAGAAGTATTATTTCTTCACGAAGGACATGACGAGGGATAAGAGCCGCAATGTATAGCTGATTTACTGTTAAAAATAGATTTTATTGCGTCGGAGCGAATATTTTGTGAAAATTCCTTGCAAAAAACGCGCGTTTCTTTTTATTTAAAAATTCAATTAGTATAAGGTTTAGGGTAGGGATCACAATTATGAAAATTTGCACAGAATTCACTTCTCCCCATAGCACGTCACACACAGTTTTCAACTTTTTTTTGACGTAAAATAAAAAGATATATCTACCATCAAGTGCTGAAGTCCTCTAGGTATCTAAGTTACGATGATATCCAATCAAGATAGTAGTGACGAGGATATCGAACGACCAGAAATAAGGAGAAGGAAAACACCCAATACACTAGGTACACTCAATCATTTGGGATAATGTGACAGTTTCAAAAACCTTATGAAACAAAATTGTGGAAAAGATTGTGCAAGAATGATACACAGATACACGAGATATAGAAAGATAAATGAAAGGAAATATAAAGAAAAAACAGAGTTTTAAACATATTGCTGCAATGACAAAAGAACAAATATGGTAACAAATTAAACAATTTAAGACAACTTAAATACAACTTACGTTTAACCAAATACAACTTGACATGGGAATTTACGTATTGATTTGAGAATAATACTAACAGAAAGACGGTCTTCGAAAATATAACACTGGAAAATTGCCAAACAGAAAGAGAGGGGAATCTTGTCTCTCTTGAAAAGATGGAATGAGTCAATGAAGAATAGGGATGAGTGAGAAGACTGGAAAATGTGAAAGCTTATATGTGAGAAAAGTCGCATAAGGCGGTTCTACTCGCAGTAAAAGATAAAAAGAACATGCAATCGTTCTTAGCTTGACCTACTATGTCGCACAAGCAGAGACAAAACTAATTAACGTCTCTTTGAAACTTTACATTCAAGATAACAACGCCTTTAATTGCTTAGTTTATCGCCCACTCCCGAGTTTCAGACATCCAGACAAACATTGCATACCCACTAAATCTTGAGTATTGAGTGGAGATACAATCTATGACAAGGACGAACGTCGCTGACAATTCAGGAACACTTTGAACATGTGCATGGTGATGCTTCTCTATCGTTTTATACTGAGAAATTTCTTACCTACTAAGAGAGTCAAGTAAGAGTAGAATTTACTCCAGTGCTCTGTCATATTTGCTGCCAGTCTAATGACAGGTCTATTTTCATTTCGAGTTCTATATTTACTTTCTCACTACGGAGTAGCGAGAAAATTAAGTAACGCGGCGCGAAAAAAACGCCAAATTATCGACAGAAAAACTTTTATTATAGGGCCCTGGTAACAAAAAAATGGATAAACCTAGTTGCTAAATTTAGAAACAAAAATCTTCTAACACGTGGAGTAGCCAGAATCCATGTTTTGTGGGTCCTTGTTGCCGAAAAACTGAATGACGGCAAAACGTCTGTCCGTCTGTGAAGACCACTAGCGGCAAAACCGTTCAGTCGATTTTCTCCAAAAGTGATACTCCGCAATTGATCTGACTGATTTCTCAGCCTCTTGAATTTGAAGCCGATATTTTAATTCTGAAGGGTACTTTACATGAACTCCTGAGACATTTTCAAAATTTTCAAAAAATGACTCCATTGTTTTTGATTAAATTTTGTTGTTGATTAGAGTAAAGGACGTTTAAGATAGTGGATAGGACTGATAGTGAATCGTCGAAAACTGATTTTTCGAAAATTGGAAAAGTGCAAAATTTTTGTGAGTCTTCCTGCAACTAAAATGTAAAAAATACAGATTTTTCCCTTAATAAAATATGTTCCTTAAAGATAGTTTTTGAAATAAGATCATGTACAATTTTCCGAAAATTTGAGTACTTTTCGCGTAATTTTGCGCGAAAATACGGACAAGAAAGTACGTGCTATTTTAGCACCACTAGTTATGTCACAAGAAGATTAACATTTATTGCCATCATCGCCCCATCCCAGATTGCATCCTCCTGCGCGTTTGCGGTCCGGGTGCCTCTGCAGGATTTCTCCCGCCTTCCCCTCCCTCTTCCTCCCCCTCCCCCTCCCCTCCTCCCCGTCGTGATGGACGCGACGTGCACCGTCGCCGCGTCCCTTGCCCCAAACGTTCTAATCTCTCTCCGCCGAATTTAGGAGCTAATAAAGAATTTGGCGGTCGTTTCGTCCGGTCGATAGGTTATTTCCCGGCGAGTTTACTTTTTCCCGCGGCAACGGCCACCGACGAAGACAAAGAGATCGGAGCGGGGCGTCGCGCACTGGGCCGAAATGGGGAACGCAGTAAATAAATAATAAATAAATAAACACGAAAAGTCGATAAACATGTGCGCTTGCGTACCAATACGTAAATACATAAAAATGTCCAGTCTACAAAAAATCGAGCTTTCAGATTTAAAAAATCGAGCTTTTACTATGAAAACGACCATAAAAAAAGTAAACTAACACAAAAGATTGCATAGCAGAGGCACATTCATGTAACGTTTCAGTAATAACGCAGAATAGCAAATAAACAATTTATGTGAATTAAATATAAAATATGATGAATTTCGAGGGGTCTCACTAAAGCGCAGTTATTGTAATATTCATAGGAAGTCGTAATTATTGATTTCTTATGATGTCATAAAGAAAAATAAAACTAGCAAAACATTGCAAATCTTATCTCAAAATGTTTCATTTACTGGACACTAAGAATCCTTGAACAGATGAAACAGTTTCTATAAATTATAAAATGTTGAACATTTAAAATCCTGTTACTTGTAATAGTAAACATAACTTATAGTAACCATAAATAATAACTTATAGTTACCAAACTTAATAATAAACATAAATTATTATTATTATTATTATTATTATTATTATTATTATTATTATTATTATTATTATTATTCAGTAAATTCATAAAAAGATACAAAATTTCTTTATGAAAATCTATACCCAATCAATAAGATAAAACGTCATTAACTTTTTACTACCTTTTTCCAGACGATACCGGTTGCTTTCTGTATTCCATTAAGTGCATTTTAAACACACACGGTTCTCCTCTGATCTGGGACAACAGAACTAGAGATCGATACATCGTGTGTATGAAAGACAAGAGACGAACATGCATGCATAGTGCGAAATTCGAACCGAAGTCCTTTGGTCCGAGGTGCTTAGTGGGTACATAGCCAATGTAAATTAACATTGAAAGTAAATAGAACTCGTAAGGAAAAGAGAAGTTGATATGGGCCGTGCTCAATATATATAGTTTTAGTTTTATTTACATATTATCTCTCTCCTCTATCACTTTTTGAACCAGTTGAAAAGTTTGCTTTGAAATACTAAATACGCCAGATGTGCTTTTGTTACTTTTTAGTTTTAGCGTAAAATTAAAAGTGTCATATGAGATTAGAAAAAATTACCAAAGTTATGCATTGGTATATTTCCGTTTCAAATAAAATATAATTATAATATATTGAATCAGAAAAAAGTATTTGAACGTGTAATGTAATTTCACTTGAGTTTTTTCATTAAAACCACATCAAATATTACTATTTATACTATTCACGCTTTCGATTCCCTTTATAAATTAATCGGAAAATGAGGTTTTTCCTTTCAAATCAGAAATAATAAATTATATGAGCCTTTGATGTCGTTTCGATTGAGGTTGAAAAATGAAATGTTTACAATAAAATTAAAGGAAAGGTGCAATAGTGGTGCGGATGAAAGTTTTACTCGGTGCTGGGGGAAACGAAAGAAGACACCTTGTCTTTATGAGTTTGTAATCAGCGTAATCATCAGGTTTGCATTCCCCTCCATGGTAGGGAAATTATGAATAGTCAATTATGAAAATAGATGAATGATTGTATAATGTTCATATGGTATGGCGTTGAGGTCGAAAAGCTAACGATGTTACAACCAAATAGCGAAAAGACCGCACGCGGGACGGGACCTTCGATTTCGCCTACTTGCACACGGCTCCAAGGCCCTACACCGTGGACGCACGTGTTTTGAAAATTAATTATTAAATTCACAATATTCATGCTTTCGGTGCCTATTGAATAGCAATTTGAGACAAATCCTCCATTCCGTTGCGTTGGAAATCAGAGAAACTCGTGCGAAACTGTTCATCCGTTTTTATTAAGTTGGGCGCACTGTGCGTGGCGGCGCGCTGCGTCGCTTGGGGCGCTTCGCTGCGGCCTCCGCCCCCACCGCCCCTCCCCCTCCGTTCATCCGTAAGTTATGAAGACCCAGATGCGCCGCGCGCCCCATTCGGCGCCCCCATGCTGCTCCCGTCCCTCATCGCCCCCTCGCCCCCGCCGCTGCTGCCACCCCCCGCCGCACGCATCGCCTTGTCTCCGCCCCTTCGGCCCCGCCCGCCTTCCTCTCCCCTCGCCCCGTGTCCCCGCCGCCGCCCTGTCGCGTCGCCCCACCACACCCAGAGCCTTGTCTCTGACCCATCACCCGCTTCTCCCCGCCGCCTTCACCACCACCCCTCCCTGGCGCGTCGCCGTCTCCCGCCGCCCCCACAGCCCTGCAGCCCCGCCAATCCGCCGCACCCATCGCGTTGTCTCCGCTGCGACACCACCGCCCGCGCCACCTGCCATTCTCCGCGACTTCCCGTACCGTCCCACCCTGCTGCATCGCCGTCACCCGTCGCCCCTGTTGCCTCTACCGTCCCTTTGCGTCGCCCCGCCGCACTCATCGCCTTGTCCCCGCCCTGTCACTGGTGCCCGTGCCTCCCTCCTTTCCCCGCCGCCTCCCACTTTCCCTCTCTACGACCTTGCCGGTACCCGCCGCCATGTCGAGTCGCTTCGTTTGCCGCACCCATCGCCTTGTCCCCGCCCTGTCACTGGTGCCCGCGCCTCCCTCCTTTCTCCACCGCCTCCATCTCCTTCCATATCTATCGCCTTGCCGGTACCCGCCACCATGTCGAGTCGCCGCGCTTCACTAGCCGCACCCATCGCCTTGTCCCCGCCCACGACGCCCGGATTTACCCGGCCGCCTCCCCCACCTTCCCTGTCTACCGTCCCGTCGTCGCCCGTTGACCCATCCTCCTCGTCCCACCGCACCCAAAGCCCTGCCCCTCTTTCCCCTGTCCCCACTGGAAAATCCCATCCCGTCATCTGCGCTATCTTCCTTCACCACCACAACCTCAACTCCCGTCACCCGTCACCTCGCCCCAACCTCAGCCACCGCTCCCTTCGCCCCTCTCCGCCCGCGCCGCCGGGTGATGCGTCCGTCGGCGCTGTCCGTCGCCCCTCGTCGTGCCAACGCCCCTCTGCGGCGCCCTCGTCAAGGCGGCTGCGGCGGGACGTCTCCATCGCGGGGCTCCGCGCTGGGCAGATGCTCCCAATGATCCCCTCGATAAGATCGCCTGCTGACAAATGTCCCGGCAAGGTTCCTGCTCCAACTGGAAAACACCGTGTCAGTGAACCGATGATACTTCCAAGTCTGAATTATTCGCGATGACTTGCAACTGCAACAATACGTCGCAATTTCGATGCTTGTTTCAAAATTAAACATTGAAGCTAAACAGTGAAGTACTTTCAAATTATTTCGAATTAATTTCTCTGAAGATTTGGGCTCCGTATTGTGCACAAGTACGTAGTGGGGTTGATTTGTGGGAAGAAATAATATATATTGAAATATTTTTCCAACTGTTACCCTTCTCAATTTGCACACATGGAAGTGGTCGTCTATGATCTGACAATTCGAAGGTCTTTCCCAGGCTTCAAAGAAATTAAATTATCGATGAACTCTCGAGTCGGCTCCCTTCTCTTCAATTCTACAACCACCGCTTCTAAAAACAAACTGTGGGCTGTCATATTTTGTGCGCATCTGAAATTTACGTAAACGTTCCCTCAATTCGCAGGCGCTACAGCCCTCATAGGTGATCTGTTCTGATATCGACTACTTGCGGTTCTGCATACGTCAGAGGGGTGCGAATAGTTAGGGTTCCAGGATAATGAGAGGTCTATCCTTCGCCAAGGCGTAAGTGAGGGAGTGGGGATAGGATGGTATTAAAGAGTCCACACGAGGACTAGAACCATTGTTTACGATACAATTCATTAAGGAGAATGGTCCTCCTGCATCTAGGAGAATGGTCGCATCAAACCACGGAGACGACCGATCTGAGTATCCGATCCCTACAACTCAATCCGGGCAATTGTCAAGTAACAATCGGGTAGCTGCTTAACTGGTGTCAAGACCAGTCACTCAGACTACAAACTACGATCTCTCGATTTATGAAGTATAAGTGGCAATGTACACTCGATAACAGAGCAGATCTTATGCCATTGTCAACTCCTACTGACCACATCGCCATTAGAGATTTCGGTCTAGGCAGATGGTCCGTTTTCAAGTTCATGAGCCGAGACAAGACCTCTCCGACATTTAGAAGAAACAAATAGAATGCTTCATGTTTTTCTTGTTTTGACTGTGGACAGCCTTTTGAAAGCCAAAAAGTCCATGTTTGGCTTTTCCACTCCCCCTCAAAATCTTTCTGCGTAAATTAAAAAATTCCAAATGCGCCCTCGGAGCCCCTCTTCTGCGACCCTCGCAGGGCTATCCACCGCACGTTTCATTCTTCCATCCTCCCTCGTATATTCTCTGTTCTTTGTCTTGTGATATGTCTGCTTTGCTATCGCGTCGAGTTGGCGTTGAATCGTCTAGGTTGTAGACTGTTAGGTGTAATGTAATTATTACACTGCCTAGATATACAAGTATAACGTATTTTGGTGACATCGACTCTCCTTTTCTAAACGCAAAAATATTTTTACGACCTTTTTTGCACGAGTCTTCGCCGTTTATTTTCATTATACAATATCACATTTCATGTTTGTTGAAGTTTTAAGTTATGGCCAAAAAAAGTATGATCTCACTACCAGTTAACATATTAAACACGTTTGTGTTATGTCAGTAGTTTTTCGCGTTGTATTGGAATTGCATTGAACTTTTCGTCGCAATACTAATCAAATAGTATTAGTTATGAATTCTTACAGATTATAATAGATTTTATGAAGAGCTGAATAACTTGAACGTTGAGAGAAGCATCGCGGAACTGAAGGTTTAGTACCAGATCTGGTAAGTCTACGTAAACGAGGCTGCATGAAACAAAAGCAGATTTAAATCAAATATTACAAGAAAAAAAACGATGATTCCAGTCAATAAAAGTATATTTAAAGCAGACGTTTCGACCTAAATTGTAAGGCCCTCTTCAGTGTCTGAAAGGTCAACACACCAATCAGTTACAATCTTACATAATATTACTATGATAAAACAATTAAAAACAAAAACAATGAGATAAAAACGTGGTACCTGTAAGTTGCTTAGGTTATGTTACACCATGGAGTCGAGATATAATATATAACCAGGCACTTCTGATCTTAACCAATGGTGGTCTAAAGGACCATATTAAACAGGCATAGAGAAACGCAATTGTTTATCTTGGAAGATCTTCCAACTGGAAATTAATACTTTAAGGTATCGGAGCATGTTTGATACACAACGGTTCAAGGTACTGTGTGTGTGTAGGTGGTGCCAACTTCGGTACAGTAAAACAGCGTAAGTCTTAATGAATAAGAAGATAAAGTGGAGGGGGAAGGGGTTACTCTCTATGTAAACATAATATCAGAGAGAGGAGAAAAATTGGGCTAAACAAAGAAAAATTGAAACCAATGTGTTGAAACATTATTTACAAAAGGATTAAAATGAACAGGGAATAGAGGGGGGAGATAATCACCTATCATGGTGGTAAACCAGGGAATAGAGGGGGGAAAGAATCACGTATAATTGAAACGTAATACATATTAAGTTTCTCCGAGAAAGTCTGACCACTATAAACTACGAGAAAGTCTGTGCCATTCTGTAGCATCACATGTTTTATTTTGTGACTTAGAACTATTGAAACATACTCTTTAATATAGCAAAATTCTTGTTTTTCTACGAAATTTGATTTTACAGTAAACACGTTTATTTTAGTTTAACACGAATTCCAAGGGACTGAAATTATTGGAGATCGTGTTATAAAAATTTGTGTTATCCGAGTATAATAAATGTCCGTATTACCGTAATCCCTTGCCGGAACTGAAGTTTGGTTCATGTTACTGCGAAGTTCGTGTTAAGCGAGTTCGTGCTAACGAAGGTTTAGCGTATTCATATTTCAAATTTTTACGAAATCTAGAGTTGGAGTCAGGTCACATTTTTCGAGCCGGAAGTAGTGAAATAGAAGAAATAAACTTAAAACTTCAAAATATAAGAATATAAGAATGTGTTTAGAGAAAGAAGAAAAAATAAAACTTATAGGTATAGAAAAAGAACTCATGATTGTGGAGCTTTGTAGCTCATGAAAAAATTTAAAGCCATTTACCAGATAGTTGACTTTTTGAATGCAAGGGATAAGCATACCTCCAGTTCTTCACGAGATAGATCTGGAATACCTTTTTTGTTCTAATCTAGATATGAATGGTTAGTACATGAACCAAAATTAGATATTGGGACTTTCGTTTAAAAAATGGTTTTTAAAAATTAAAAAAAGATTTCGAAAAAGTGGTAAAAATATATATGCATTTTGGTTTATGAACTAGTCCTAATCAGTTGTATTTATGAAATAATGGAGTTGACATAATTTAGGCAGCAGTCGTAAAGTTATGATATCACTACTCAGGTTCTGTTTCTCAAATTGCAATTAAAAAAGTTATTTATGTTTTGTTAGTTATTGACATGTTTATGCAATAAGCATATGAAAAATGATATAAAACAGTATTTTAAAAATTTGCATTACTGAGGTATAATCTACCGTAACAATATATCATATTTTGGTTGTATATTGAACATGTAGTTTTACTTGATGTGTAGTTATCATACGTCACGGAAAACTAGAATGAAATACAGCATCATGTTATATTTGTTCTCTTTCGAGCGACACAAATCCTTTTACATTTACCTTTGTTTTGTCCATGGAGAACAATGTAGAAGAGGCAGGTGCAATGTCAGATATATTTTATTTTACGCGCCTCATAACGAAATGCCACACGCGGCGGAAAATTCTATTGTATTTTTATATGCAAATGCGCGTTTGCGAAATAGTAACCATATACAAATGTATTTAACAGTTTTGAATGTAGGCAGTAAAGCTATTTGTATAATTTCAATTGTATTTTCAATTTAAACCAATGACTAAATGGTGCTTATGATAGAGAGGGGAAGAATCTGTTGTATCAAAGCTGAAGGAGATATCATTTAGCACACACTCTTGCTCCATTACTATCTTCAATATTCTATAAATCTTGAATTTACCCAGACTAGCATTATACATATTTTTTCAGCTGAGTACATTCTACATGTAGTAATGTAGTAGTATGTATGAAACAACTTAGAATACTACTGGTAATTTTAGAAATTGATTTTATGCACCGAGAAAAGTTACTTATAAGTATAAAAATGTGTAAGGTATATTTTATTTTTGTGGGATTCGTGTATTTTATTTAGGGATTGCCAGGAGCTATAATTCAATTTTTCGGAAACATGCGTTTTTTTAAAAAAAAACTTAATTAAAATATATTTAGTTTTACAATAATTGCATTCAATTTTGTATATTGAACGCCAAAGTATATTCGTTGCTGCAGAAAATGCGCAGATACATATTAGAATGTACCCTGTACAAGCATTATGGATTCAGCAGCAGAGACGTAGAACAAACAAATGGAATTGCTTCTTAGCCGCGAGCGAGGCACGTACTTCTAATTTTTCATTTTTCCAATATCTCAAATGGAAGATTTCAGCAACTTTAAAAGGAAATGAGACCATTCTCACATGCATTCAAGGTAAAAAATGTCCAACATCTTTATTTGCTTTCTTTAAATCTTCCTCGCTAGGAAATGAAACGCATCCGAAAAAAAGAGAACAAAATGTAACAAAATTCACATAAAAATTTTACATGCAGACAATTAAAAAGCATTCCATTACAGCGTCTGACCCGGTTTGAAAATCCTTGTAGCAAGCTTCGAAAACACGCCTTGCGAATTAAGTCTGAACTCACGCCTGGTTCCTTCAGGAGCGTCCCGGTGTAATTGAAATAAATTGTTCCTAACGTCCTGCAGCCGCATAATCGTATTTTATGTCTCGCGGAATTTAAAGCTCCGCCATTCGTTAGATCGCGTCCGGCGCCCCTCGCTCCCCCCTGCAAACTATCACGCTCCGCGGGGGAGGGTTGGAACTTTCTTGACGAACTGAGGAAATCCGCGTTTTGTAGCGTCCATTTTTCAAGGCGCCGACGTCGACCGGGGATGAATGCATTACTGTGGCGTTAACGAGCCTCGATCACGAGCGCACCAAGGAAGGAAATGGGGGCGTGCAGCGGGGGAGAGAGGAAGAAGGAGGGGAGCATACCGGAAGTGGGTAGCGGTGAGATGAGAAAGTGTATGGTGGGGTGGGGTGCCTGGGAAGACATTGAGAGGCGTGAGTGGGGCTTAGGGTTTTGATACATTTCATTCGCTTTGACCAGCCTAAATGGGGAAGCGTAAAGCCGAGAGCTAGTTTAATTCCTTCATTTTTTCAGTTTCATTTCCTCTATTTTATTGTATAAATAATTTTTACGCATGCCATTTTTTGTATTTCGTCAATATAAAAGGAATAATTTATTTTTATAACTTTTGTTCTGGGTTGACAAAACAGAATCCAATGTAATATCTAATATACAATGTTCCTAAATGTTCCAATTCAGAGCAGTAAATAATTTTCCCAACAGTCTGACTTATAATCACTCTTCCTTAAATTCTCTTTCGTAATACAATGTATCTTTCTTTAGTCATGAGAAACGCGTTTGGATGTGGGAGGTTCCGAGGGTGTAAGGGACTTGGGGGACTGGGGTGACTTGCGAACAAAGAGCATGAAAGGGGCTTGGAGAGGTGTTGAGGGAGTCACAGTTAGGCTCGGATGAGTGGGGGAGGGAAGGACATTGGAGGGTATGGGGCTGGGACAGGTGCGAGGGGTGTATGCGAAAAGGTGCATGGGGAAGTGAGGCGAAGGGAATTATGAGAGGCAGGTAGGTGCGGTTGGAGTGAGGAGTGACTAACAAACTGGAGGAGGGTTCTGAAAGTTGGTGGCGGTGAGAAGAGGTATGGAGAAAAGCGGAGAACGACAAAAAATTGTAGCATAATCGCTAAGAAAAAGTGAGCACGGAACAATAGTGAAAAAAGACATTGTATTACGAGAGAAAATATTAAGAAGGGTGATTTTGTCATGCCGGAATAAAAGCTTTTAAAATAAATTATGTATTTCATATCGAGAATACACAAAAGGACAGTATGCCATTTGTACAATAAAACAGAAAAAATGAAATTGGTAAATTGAAGGAATTAAACTAGCTAACGGCATTACGTTTCCCCATTTCGGCTGGTAAAGGCATAAAATGTATGAAACAAACGAAAACGAAACTATTTAACAAACGAAACTAAATTAAACAAACGAAGAAAACAAACGAAATTTTTTTATAAAAAGATTAGGCGTATATCTTAGGCCAAGATAGCAGCGGCGCAAACAAGAAGTAAGGAGGGTATGTGATATCCGAGGCAAAAATAAAGATTTATAGTTAGATGGCTTTTGCTACGTTGCTTTATGGAAATAGTAAGTGTAATATATACGAAAAGAAGAATAAGAATCCTCCATAACTCTATCCTACAATAATGTGCGAGGATGCGAAAATTGAAACGAGAGGAGATGTAAGAAGACTAGGGAGAGGTAAAGGTTTGAAACTAAACGAAAAAAGCTCAGAAGAGAATGACTTGAGGTAGAAATTTTAAAAAAATGTTTGAAGGAATTAAAATGTTGGCGATAAACAATAATAATAATAATAATAATAATAATAATAATGATATTAATATTGATAATAATCTTTGAATGTTATTGACAATCAGAATATGAGGCTATAATGGGGCAGAGAAATACGAATAGATATTAGTACCAGCCAATCGCCCTGACATTTGTTCTTGGACAAATGTAGATAAGAAGTGGATATTATTGACACTGCCATCCCTGTCACTCATAACATCAGTACAATACAAATATTAGTGAATAGAAGGATTTGGCAGATGAGATAAAGAAGCTCTGGAAGGTAAAAAAGGTCACTGTTCAACCTATAGTAATTTCAAATACTGGAGTAGTGTTAAAATCGACAAAGCGTCAACTCGAGACATTAGTAGCTGGAAAATTCTAATGACAATGCAAAAATCGGTAATTCTGGATACAAATCATTTAATAAGAAAGTTCCTGAGAGAAAACCACGATTAAATCTACAGAATCCATCAATAGTGCCCTACTTGCTTGCTGGAGCCGTACGAGTGAACCTTGCCGAAGAGACTACGGCAGGTGAATGTTTCCCCCCGCGAGGGAGAAGTGAAATAATACTAATAATAATAATAATAATAATAATAATAATAATAATAATAATAATAACAATAATAATAATAGTAATAATAATAATAATAATAATAATAATAATAATAATAATAATAATAATAATAATAATAATAGTACTTAAAAAATGTGCGAAATTTGAATGTGAGTCAAATTACGAAAATGATCATCACCAAATTTGTAATACAATTTAAATATTGAAAACTATCCACCTTAAGTAAACACAATGGTAAATAACAGCATGACGCGGATAGAAAAAGGAATATTTGACGAAAGAAATGGTGAATGTGGCGTTTCAATTCCAGAAACATTCTGTGCCTACTGGCAAATAAATCTTTTTATCCTAACGCTGTCTGAATACTCTACTGAGTGATAAATTGTTCTTGGTGATAAAGATAAACAAAGAATAATCGAATGTAGGAGGTAATTGATTGGAAATGAAGAAAAATAGTGCCCAACAGAAACCCGAAACGTGATCGCAGAAATAAATGGGAATCTGTTCCAACTGTGTATCACAAGAGCAGCAGAGGAAGAAAAATGGAGGTAAACTACGTTTGAAACACCCGAAAAAACCTAAATTAGAAAAAGAGAAAATGATCCTAAACGAAAAGAAGCAAAGCGACAGAAGGAAACTCGTACAAAAACCCTCAACAAAAATCAGGAAACCAAAACGAAAAGAGCTCGCGGGCAGCACAATGGAGCTTCGGTGACGGGCGCCGGCGGAAGCGGGCAGAAGGGCGTCGCGACGTGGGGGCGCGCCGCGGCGCCGCGCCGGAGCGACGGAACGGGGTGGAACTGGCGGCGACGCCGGTGGACGGCCACGCGCTCGGAAACGCCCAGCAACTTTCACCCCTCTCGCCCGCCCACGCCCACCTCTCGCCGTTCGCTCGCGGCCGACGTGAGCGATGGCGTAAGTTCGGATCCGGCCGAGCGCCCGCATTTTACCACTGACAGCGACCGTTGCGCCGTGACGTAGCGCGGGTAGGCAACCCTTCGTGCACGTGCACACGGCGGGACGGCCTTTGCCAGGGGCGTCCCGGTCGACGCGCGCCGGCGGCGGGAAGGAAGAGAGCGACATGCACGGCAGGGGAGTGCAAGAGGAAAGGGGAGGGGCGGGGGTGGGGAAGGGAGGGGGAGTATCATTTTGCCACGCACGGCAGGGTTGCGTCTCCCTCGCTGGGGCTCAGCTTTGTTTCCTCATAAGAAGCGGAGCGCGAGGCGAGGCGCACGCGGTGTCGAGGGTTTTGTGTGTTCGCGGCGGAGGTCGCAGCGGGAGCCGGTGCTTGCGAGAAGAGACGCCCGCGGGCGGAGATAGAGAGGCGTTATATTTGACAGCGGTAGAGGCGGAGCCCAACTAGACAACAGTACAAGCTTATTAGGTGTAGGTTTAGAGAGCGAAATCGACTAAAATGAATTGAAGCAGAAATCTAGGTTGCGAGGATTGCTGTTCAAACCATTTGCAGGCAATGCTGGAAAACGAAGCGAAGAGAATAAATCCAGATTTATAAAGAGATTCTGTAATACAAAGAAACCATATATAAATGTTTGCGACCACACAGATGTGTGGACGACAAGAATGAATTATACTTTAATGTACTGTAATACACGAAACTCAGATTGAATCAGAAGAAGAGAAAATTTAAAATACATTTTCATAAAAATGTTAAGAAAAGTAATGAAGAACAGAGAGAAATATTAGTGATTAAGAAACAGTTAAGTGAACTAAATCTGATAATATTCGATCACAATTTTTTGTGATTGATGAATGTTTCAAGGGATTGTCACAAGATTTACTTTAACTGATTCTTGAAATACACGTGGTGTCTCCATAGACTTTTAAATGTGGAATCTGAAATCTCAGATGTGTTTTAAAAGGGGGAGAGCATTGCAACTGGATATTGATATTATTGCGACTTCAAGACTCAAATTATAATCAATTATGTTCGGAATTTACATTTAGCAATTCTGAAAAATTGACGATATCGTGGCAAAAACTTATTAATAACATGGTGACGGATAATTACATTATCCAGATTGAGAGTTGGTCTAAATTTTTGCTAAAAGCTGATAATTAGTTTGTACAGGTACACTGAAAATATAAGAACAGAAATACAATTTGAGATCATTATTTTCAAAGTAACTTATTTTTATAACATCACATCTCATTGAAATAAAAAATTTCCCATTTTAATCAAATTTTCTGTAATTTTTAAATTTTACAACTGAAATACAATTTGAAACTATTATTTTCAAAATAACTTATTTTAATAACAGTGCAACTCGTGGAGAACATCATTTACTCTTAACAACAAGCAAGCAGACATTGTGATACACGTGTATCACCAGTTTACATTCTTCTTGTCTGAGTTAAAAGCTCTGAACGGTGATTTCTATCTCCGATTCTCTCCTTCCATTGTTGCCATCGCCGACGATTCTGAAACTGTGGAGATCGCCCGTATACTTTTAAATTCGTAATTTTAAAAGTCATTCAAAATCACGTAATGGAAACTATGTAACATGGCCTGCGATATGCCATTTTGCCTGACATATGGTCATCAACATTGCCTGTCTCTACGATATGAAAGAGGGAGTCACAGTCGTGTGGGATATTTTACATCTCTAGTTTGCAGTTTTTATATTTGCGTTAGTCTGTGCTGTAATTTTCATTTCTACCTCGCTCCAGGTGTGGAATTTTCGCATAAAATTTAAATCCGAAATTTTCAAAATGGAAATGGCATCACACATAATGAAAAGGCAGGAACACCTAATATGTATTGACTTATCTTGTGCCCAAGTATCGGAAGTGCTACAAGGAACAATGTGTATCACCAGTTCGCTTATTCAAATCTGAGTTATACGGGGTTATCTGCAAGTCTTATCTTAAGAAAATGAGATTTTCACGTAAATTATAGGTACAAGATACCTTCTTTAAGAGAAATGTTTTAGTTTACATGTCACTCGGAATGAATTAAAGATTTTAATTTTCCATATTTTTTATTTTTTTTATTTTTTTTTATTTTTTATTACCATATTTGAATATAATTACATATTTTTACATATTTTGGTTATTAATGAATATTTCTTACACATTTTGTTACTTTTAATATATTTATATGTAGAAACAGAATATTTCCGGTACAAATTTTCAAATAAACGTTCCTGGATTCGTATTTCTGTGAAAAAATAATACTTCGCTCATATGACCTCCGGACCATTGCTGGTCAAACTAAACCCCTGTTTCTCGGAAATTGCGAACTCGGAATCAAGGTCGAACAGATAATTATAAAGCATAAGTAATTACAACCGTGTTATTTTCATGTTTCTTGCCTCCAACGCTGGAACGTGAGATCCGGCGCTGACCTACATTGTCGCCTTCCGCATTTATTGTTCCGAGTATCTCCCAGAAGACAGTGGGAACCAACCACCAGGGGCAAGCACTAAGCTCCCGGCTGGTTGTTCAACATACGTTCTAGTGTAATGAATGTATATGTACGTGCGTGAAGGAGTGGGAGAGGAGGGAACTAGAATGAAGGAGGAAAGATTGTGCGCGGTACGTGAACCATTTGTTAGGTACGGATTTGGCATTCGATCACTGCAGCCGGCCGTTAGATTGATTGATGAATTTTTTCGTGTTTCCGGGCGCGTCAACTGCTTTGGTCATTAGTCCCGTTAGTGTAGTGCATGTTTTTTCTCGGGAGATGGCGGTGATATTTCCCCCGCTGGATGGCGAGAACCGGCGCCGACCTACCGTCGGCTAGTGGGGTTTCCCCCTAACCAGAACTCTCCCACCAGTGGGGCACCGCCCCAGCCGGAACAAGTTCTAAGCTCCCGACCGGTCTCCCGGAATATGTGGTATAGTAGTGCATGTTAGTGTAAGTGTGTATGTAAGGGGAGAGGATAGGATGAGGAGGAGATCTTGCGCGGTCCGTGCCCCGTTTGTTAGGGTACTGCTCCGGCATTCGCCTGGTTTTGATCGGAGAAACCACGGAAAACTATCGATCAGAGCAGCCGGCCTCTAGAATTCTCCTCCAGCCAGCGACTGAATTCGATCTAGCTGAAAAGCTAGTATCGAAAATCCTGCTGCTGTCAGGACTCGAACCCAGGACCTCCCGGTGAGAGGCGCTGCTGTGACATCGGTTGACGCACTGAGCTACCGCTCCCGGTCCGGCCGTTAGAAGGGAAGGGAGACCGAAAGACGAACCTTGTGGGACGCCGTGTACCTCGAATTCGCGTTCTTCATATCCGAGTTAGACCGTGATTCGCACCCCGCCGAGTCGGCGTGGAATCCGCGCGTGGCGTCGCAGGCGCCGGTGGTAGGCGGCGCACGTCCGCTCATCCATCACTGCGCCACCTGCACCGAGCGCCGCACAGTGGGCCCAACGGCGACTTCTTACACACTTATTTTCACTTTCTCATCTTACTATGCACGTGACCCAATTGAGCCTAGCGTGCTCATTTCATTGATAGATTGATTAGTGATTCCGGACACGAAAACTGCTACGATCAGCTCCACAAGTGTAGTGCATGTTTATTATCGGGAGGTGGCGGTGATCTTCTCCCGCTGGATGTTGAGATCCGGCACCGACCTACCGTCGGCTAACGGGGTTTTCTGCTACCCGGTATCTCCCACCAGCGGGGCATCTCTCCAGCCGGGACAAGCTCTAAGACCCCCAGCGATCTCCCGGTATGTGTGGTAGTGTAGTGCATACTAGTGTAAGCGTGTGTGTATAAGGGATGAGGATAGGACAAGGAAGAGGAAGGAAAGATCGTGCGTGGTCTGTGGCCCGTTTGTTACGGCCCTGCTCCGGCACTCGCCTGGCGTTCATCGGAGAAACCACGGAAAACTACCGATGAGAACAGCCGGCCGCTAGAATTTTCCTCCAGACGGCGACTGAAATCGACATAGCTGAAAAAGTCCTCATTTGAGGGCGCACATTTTTGGTCAACTGAAATTTGGTTCTTTTGCAATACTTCATTGATTTTATTTCATTAATAGATGTAGGCATCCTAAACAAAATAAATAAGCACGTTTTTTCGTATCCAATTCCCAGATGTCGTTTTAACCTTGATCTCTAAAGCATGGTACACGCCTGGCCAGGATGTATTCATGATTTGCGTCGGTTTGAATCTTCATCGAAAACCGTGCTTAGCTACTGAATGAGACTATAATGGTTTAGTGATATTTCGGATACACAAAATATATCCGAATCGTAGCTATTTCTATTATGTATCAAATATAATATATTGCAATAATATTGTATTTTTATGTAAAAAAGTTATCCTGAACAATTTTGTTTTTAAAATAAAAGACCAAATACAGTCTGACCAATTTGTAAAATTTATTTGGTGCCTTTTCAGCCTAGACATTTTTGCTGATTTTCCTTCGCGGCAGAAGCTTCTTGTCAATCCTTGTTCTTACGAAACAAGATCCAGCTTTTGATATACATTTACACAAATGTGAGGTCATGTATTCCGCGAGACAATTCAACATGCCTGTACAGACAGCTGCCAGAGCAGCCAATTTTTTCCCTCTGCTATGGCGAAGTTGGTTAAAAGCAGTAAATCACGAGTCCTTGCAATTGACTGTTGCTATTAACTGTCGAGCATTACATTCTGTTGCGTAGTTTTGCGAGAAGAATGAACCGCTGTATATCATACATTGCTACTGCAATAATCATTTTAAGGAAAATCCATGTTATTAAACATTATGTGGAAGAAATAAAGAATTGCTTCCTTCCACATAATGATGATGCATATCGGAAAGTGTGCTATTTGACGTGATCACGCCGTTGCATTTCAGTGACATCGCATGCCGTTTATCCACTGCCTGCCGCACCTTTCGGCCCAGTGTGGGACGCCTCCCTCCGCCGTGCGACCCGCTCCCAAGCCTTCTGCCTGCGGATCATCCCGCTCAGTTGTCTCCGTCGCTGTCTCTTGCCATCGCCTCCTCGACCTCGTGCTGCTTTGTTGTTTGTCGTACTTGTATTAACTCTGTAACTGCGATTCAGAACTGCGTAGAATGGCACAAGTTGGGACAAATGTAGCAGTAGGAATGGAAAAAGACATCTTGCCAACATGAAGTTTTGCATCATTTCCTGTTCGTGTTCTGCTATTCAGTACGTTTGTTTTGTCTTGAGCTTTTATGTTATGGCTCACAAATACACTGTAAAGATGCAAACAAATACAATCACTAAAGATCAAGCGAATGACGCTTTAAAATCATTCGAAAGAGGTGATAATTCTCTTGGTTCACCTACCACATTTGAGCCTACAGCGTAACACAGAGGATGAGTGTGGAATACGAAAGATTCTGATAGGAGAATTTTAGCATTCATATTTTTTCATTATGTTTTATGATACTAATACAAATAGTTTTTAATGTTTGTGTTTGGAATATGTTTCTCCGGTGCTCAACACAAATATTTACATAAAAATATATTGTATCAGATGGACCTGGGCGAACATTCTGCATTTCGATAACATTGTATAAAAAGGTGAAAATATCTTCATTCTGGGTCGGAACTTCGGTCAGCCCCTGGGTATCTGAATGTTAAAGCAATCTAGACGCGACGTGACTACTGTAGTGTCAATGTAATTTTACGAGGATTTCGAGATTCTTTTCGATTCTGAACACCAAGCGGGGTTGCCAAGAAGAGCTAAATCTCTAAACATCTTTCCATATGTTAACTGCATGTTCCCGCACATGTTAATCTGAAAATTAATCTGCATGTTAAAACATCACCATTTACTTCAGGTTTTTTTTATTACGAAATACTTTTGTAAACGTTAGGGTAGTGGATAGTACAGTGGTTACCCTTCCTCTAATAAAACGAAGTTCTGAATAGCTAAAGCACACAAAAAAGAAATCCAAAATCTTTCGTAGAAGATTACCAAAATGTTTTCACTGAAAGTTGCAAATACACCACATTTTTAAATCATTGTTTTAAAAGTAAAAATATATTTACACTGGAACCCAACTTTTATCATTGTTAGAGGTGAGGGTACCTTTCAAAAACGGAATAGAACGGCAAAAAGGTCTCATTTTGTCTATGACTGCGGCATATAAAAGCATAACTCGTGTCCGTCATAGGGAAACGAAAAACTTGTTTTAAGATCCTAGGACGTCTTATGGGTGATGATGAATCATGATGTGTGTTGCGGGTTGCGGGTACGCCTGTTTCCCCACTTGTGCAAGAATCTGGGAACTTCTAATTTTCATCTAAAATGTATTTGTTGCACTCCGGGGGAAATCCTATCCAGCAATATAGTATTACTCTTCCGGACTTTGTGAATTGTTTCTTATAAACAGTCAAACCCGGTATCTTTACTTCACGTAATACATTAATCGAAGTAATGTGTATTAAAGAAATTGAAGATACCCTCTCATTCTTCGCCCGAATCGTAGTATTACTTCACACTTGCGTATTAATACCCATCTTTACATCATTTTTTTTCATAATATACTATTAAACAAGCATTATAGTATATTCGGTTTTTATTACATAGTAGATAAAACGTATGATATTCGTATCCAAACACCTTACTACGATAGTTATTTCGAAAATAACTATTAACATTTTATTTTATGCACGCAAAAATCAATCAATGTGGAATTAAAGAGAGGAAGTGACATGCTCATTGAAACATTCGTGGATGCACGTGCCCGTCCCCCCCCCCGCCCACGCGCCTCTGGTGTGAACGAGCGCCGCCGCGCGTCGCTGGCGGCCAGGGGCCGCGCGCAAAACCTTCGCTCGCCGCACCGGCCGGCTTCTTGCGCCCGGGCGCCGCGTGGCGCCGCGCCGCACAGATGCGAGGGGAGGGCGTGGCGCGCACGTTGAATTCGGCGGCCGGCTTCCACCACGCCTAGCTCTTCCCCCTTCAAGCCCAGCCCAGCCCAGCCCCTCCCCGCCCCCGCCCCCGCCCCCGCCCCCGACCCCGCCCCCTCCCCGCCCCGCCCCGCCCCGTCCCGTCCCGTCCCGTCCCGTCCCGTCCCGCCCCACCCCACCCCGACCTTCCCCACCCCGCCCTGGTCCACCCCACCACGCCCAGCCGCCCCCTCCCCACCTTACTTCGCTCAGTCCAGTCTCGCTCATTCCTTCCCCGCCCCGCCCTGTCCCGCCCTGTTCCCCCGCCCCGCTCCACCGAGCTCCGCTGCGCTCCGCCGCGCTCCGCCCACTCCACCTCATCCCACCCCTCCGCACCAACAAACGAAATGACGCGTGTAATTTGGGGACGAGCTCCATACTCTAGACCTCTCATTCTCTCTGGAGCTCAGAGGAAGAGCATGGTTAGAACGGAAGCTATTGTTAGCTTTTTATGTATGTCATAAATGAGCTTTATACACAAAGGTAATTGACTATATTAATTTGAAAAACAAAAACAAATTAGTTTTTTTTAATATGATGCTTGTTTCGTTAAAGTTGATTGTAACGTCATTACATGCCTAGGGTGATAATAATAGTGTACCGCTCAAGAGAAAAAGTCTTCAGGACATTTGATAGATGATAATATGCTACTTTAGTGGTAGTACACAAAAAGACATTTCCGTACCACAACGAATTTTCAATACCATTGTAAATGTTATAAGTATTCCTATTTGCTTCCTCGCTACATCATTGATGACGACCAGCTGTTATATCAGAGCCAGGAGTACCGTCTCTTCAAGACTTCTGACCGGGGTTCAAGACCAGACGGTGACTGATTTTCGACACTAGGGATATACATAAGTGGAACACAGGTGCTCTGTGGCGGTGAATTTTAGCGACTTCTCATGGGCAGTTTCCGTGGTTTCACCGATCACTAAACAGGCGAATGCCGCAGCAGAACAAATGAGCCACGGGCTGCATGCCATCTTTCCTCCTTATTCTTTGTTCTTCCCCTCTCTTTACACACACACATCAACTACACACACACATCAACTACACTACTATAGATATGGGGAGACCAATGGGAACTTAAGAGACTGAACCAGCTGGGGAGTGTGGGGGATGGGGGGTACCTTGCTGGGGGAGGTATGTGAAAGGGGAAATTCCCTCAAGCCGGCATGGTTGTCTGCGGCGGATCTTACCATAGAGCGCAGGTTGTACACCGCCACTTCTGATGTAAAACATTCAAATGCAAACGGGACTAACGACCAAAGCCCTGAAACATCAATCATAGGTTGATGAATGACGTTGACTTTCAACTTAGGCTTAACTCCAGGTGTTACACCTCAACTAAGGTGTAACAACCTGAACTTGTTTCGCAGCCTCTCTAACCTTCGCGGTATCAAAGTTCAGAATCCCCTTGTCGATCATAGAGCCGACTTTCCTTACATCAATGTAGCTCGTCTGTCCATCGATACCTACACCGTTTTAGCAGTAAGGAACCGGGTATGGATGAGTTCGGGCAGAATCTGAGTTATTGTCAGATTTGTTTGTGTCTTCCTATTTACACTGTGCGACCTTAGACGCAACAATCTGGTTATTTTCACGAGTCTCCCCAAGCCATCAGGACGTGTGACTCGTAAGCTTGTGTTCAATTTGGCACCTATTTATTTTCTGCCCTGGTAGCTCGTGCGCTCATCACTGCTTATACGAATTTGGAGCAGGGGTTTCAGGCGCTAGTAGCAGTGATACGTTGTCCCTTTGCACCACGCACATCAGGTATACTCATACACAACTGATCGGGGAAATGAATTAGGAAAAAAGGGTTCAGAAATGATACATTGTGTACAAGTACTGTGAATGCACATCACATGTGAATGCATCTCACCTAGATGCCCTATGCTGAATTCGAACCCACAGCCTTCATGAAACGCGTTCTTGGGTGCCATACCCTTAGCCCCAGCACTGCTAAGTCGACAATGCTAGATCGCTTTTGACGGGAGGTCTTTAAAATCGGTTAGAAGTGGGATCTGTTGGTGAAATAATATGCAAGGAAAACATGATACATTGATACAGCTTATTTCTTTCCAACTTACTATTTGTGTTCCTTATTTTGGTATCTTTTTATAGAAGAAAGAAGTCATTACTGCATTACGTGTTGATTGAGTACATAACACGTTTTGTACTCTTCGTATGACTTAATAAAAGTGAAATTTAGCTTTGCGAAGTGGCTTCATCGAGGCCCACATCGTAGGAGTTGGTGGAGCACAGAAGTATATTTGTCTTTTTTGGAATAACTCGCTTCATGTGTCTATCACTCTGAATCCGGTGTTATGTCATTAGTAATGATGCTTATAAAGTTGTTTTGTCGAAAAAACTGTACCATTTATATACAAATATAATTAAAGAGAAGGGAAAATTAATTTCACGTCACAGCGTGTGACGTTAGTCGGCTGATGTAAAACCTATTCAAGTTTCATTGTGATATTCGTGTAACATTCAAACTTTCAACATACCAAAAGCGCTTGGAAACGCTGAAAATTAAATTAAAAACTTCAAATTAAAAAAAATAACAGAATCACTCTGATTTTGATAGTGATTTCAATTGACAAAATTTCAATTGAATTACTTTGCTCTTTTGGTTCTTGAATCATTTCCCTAGAGTTGAGATTTTATTGTGCTGAATTGAAGTTCTTATTTTGAAACAATATGTTGCACAAAATCTTTCTCTAAAACTGAACAAGTTGTTTCGTATTTTTTGGCTTCTTCCAAGTGTTCGAACGTCAATATTACAAAAAGAGAGAAATTATTAACACAATTACATTAAATTTGAAGTGAAGAAATATTTAAAATGATTATGTTTGAATGCTAATAACGTACTATAATGTGAGATGAAAAAATGATATTTTCTTCGCAATTACCATGTCGGATCTTCCCATACCAAAGAATACGAACATTGAAATAATTTGCGTGCCTTATCCAGTCTTTGTTTATCTTATCCAGTATCCTTGGACTATTCAAATAATACGAATTGATCTTGATTCTTTATGCAGCAATGTACAGAAGTTTTGACGTTTCTCGCTTGCTGGTTCTCCTCAAAGTCAGGTTGGTGTGACCTGCTAAACGCAAGAGCAGGTGAATCATGCTGGCTTCTCTCGTACTGCGCAGAATGTGGGTCAACACGCAAACCCTTCGCCCGACATGTTTAAGCCTGCGCGCTGGCCAACAGCCACGGTAGCTCTCGCCGCTCTAATTGTACTGACAAGCACCTGCTAGTAAAAATACAGAAGTTAAAACAGAACTAGCAACATATACAGAGTTATGCGCGAGACAAACGCAACCAACGACAATGACAGTAACAACCAAATTATTGCTCACCATAACCCTTTAAATACAACAATGGTCTCCCCGCTTTACAGTTTAATTTCGCATTCTCCATGACAGTCGAAACTTCTCCAACTTACGAATTCAGTCCTCGTCTCTCATTGTCTGCTCTAAAATTCAAAACTAAAATGACTTAATTGCACATAATTTCTTTCTGCTCCACCGAATCGACATGGGAATGAAAACGTGTGGAATTGCGGTTGCGTCATTATTGCCAGAGGTTTCGACGGCGGTCGGACAGAAATACAGCGGGAACGTCTTACGTGAGGTTCTCCGCGCGGTGAATGCTTGCCTGCTCTCCAGCAATTACGTTGGGAACTGTCAAAAGGAACGCTCGCGTCTAGAGTTTACGAGTGCGCTTAGAAGCAGGGTTACGTAGCGCTGCCAAACATTAACATTTATTTATAACTACGCCGCGGCTAGAATTCGTGCCTCTTGCGAACCCAGAAGCCAGAGAAGTAACTATGCCCACACAACTTGTTGTCAAAGTCGCCTAAGACGTAAATTTAGCGCAAGAAATATATCCGAATGTAATATGTTTGGTTTGGTCGACAGTCTCTTTGTTTTCGAGTGATAAATTTCGAGCAAACGAACAATAAGTTTGAGTTTAAAAATAGGCAGAGGGTGCCCTTGTTAACGAAGAAAATAATGTTGCTATTTAAAGTTCATTGTCAAAGATATTTCAAGGTTCCAAACCATGAAATTGGATGGATAAAGACAAGAATCGAAACAAAATAGTTTATTTTGGCTTTGGCTAAACAAACACACATGGAGTTTCGAAAAATATTACTAAATATTTCTGGTAAAAGAAAATCTATCAGGGTACACGAGTTTAAATGTATTACGTATTCAAGTATTGAATATCCCTGTATGATGTATTCTGTTGCGATACCATTTGAATTTAATCTGTCGACGAAATCTAATGAATGGTGTGAAAACCGAGACTAACAGATTTTGAAACTCGTGCGGTTTTGTATGGTTTTCTAGCGATCATTTACCCAACTCGAATACTTGTTTGATCTCGTCCCCAAATGCCATATTAAGTTGTTCTGTTTAATGATATTAATAAAATAAATAATAATAATAACAATAACAATAACAATAATAATAATAATAATAATAATAATAATAATTTGAAAATCGTAATTGATATTATTAACTTTGTTCTACAGTTCTCAGATATTTAAAGTAAAAATATGCAATATACCAAACTAACGAACGGAAATGCAGTAAGAGAATTGAATACCCTATTGTGAAAGGAGTCAAAACAATTGCAATCCAGAAGTACGTTATTGTACAAAAATGTTTTTGTTATGAAAAATGTTCTTAATTATTGAAACAGAGTTTGACATCTTACAAGGGAATTATATTTCTTTCTCGGAAACGCCAGTAAGGCTCTGTATGAAAATCACAAGACTGCATCCCGCTGAGAGCCATCCACCTTACCAGTTTCCTAATTAATCCTCTTTCACCTTTAGCCTCCCAGAAGATATAGCGTGATTGTATCCCTAGCGATGTTTCCTGGAAGAGGAAGGCGACGTATGTACGCTTAGTTAATTCTATATTCAAGAGAAAGGCAAATTGATGTTCTTTAATCGGTAGAGGCAACGTATCTGAAAGCAGGTGAACATGGCAGAATCTTCTGAAATGTTAATCCGAAGAAAACAGGGTAAGAAGATTGTGGCAATTGGAGCTAATGACTTTTTTCCACCAAGTTTCAAGTGATGGTTTTCAACGGTGGTAATACTCTAATAGTCGAAGTTCGAAGAATTCGTATCTGGGCGAGTTCACCCTTTTAGTTGGTCAAAGGAAGAGGATCACCGAACGGGGTGCAATTGGGCGATCTACTTGCAAAAGTGTGACATCATTGGAATTCAATCGAGATGTGCCTTTTTGCGGAAGGAGGTAATCGACTTTCAAGGGACCTTTAAATAAGTTCAGGTCGAAATCTAGCCTCGTACTTTTTTCTATAGATAAATATTTATTATATCTGTATGCTGTGAAAAAATTAGCTGCCATCTCGCACTGGAAGCTACTGAAAAAAAGAAGAAAATATCACACTTTCACGACGCAAATCGCCAGTTGCGCGAGGTTTGTGTAGCCCTTCCTACAGCTAAAGAAATTTTAAAAATGAAACTGAACTGCAACAATCGAACTGTATAATTGTAAATTTTAAGTAATGTATAGAATCATTAGCCTAAATATAGTCGATTTAATTGTGCCGATTAATGTAAAATTACAGATGGTCGTAGTAATCGTGACGAATCCCCAGTAACTAACTGAAAAATAAACAAAATAAATTCACAGCTCTAGTTATAGTGGGTTACAATGTTCCTCGAAATGAACTACTATTTTCCACCCTGCAAACAATAAGACATAACCGGTAAGTAGTTATCCTAGCGAGCAATAATAGCACAAACGTGAGTCGTTCGCGGTCACACTGCTCACTGCAGCAAGGGTTCCCCTTGGCATTATCGAAAATAGAGTGACCAATACTGATCAAATTCTTTGTTTTTCAGTGACTGACAGTGCGTGACGGCAGCTAATTTTTGGCACTTTGCGAATCATTGTTTTTAATGCGAGGATGAGTAATTTGAAATATTGTAATACAAATAATTAACGAAGAGTTATTGTAAGCACATTTTTGAAACTTGAATAATCGAGATTACGAGTAAGCAGAAAATAAGTTACAACTTGTGAGTGAATTAAGTACATAACATCCATTTTTCTTACAGCATGAGAAAGGAGAAAAAGATGATAATGTCCCTTCTTTTTCATCCATTTTCTTCTTGAGTCCATTGAGTGTGGAATCGATTTAATTCCTCGTTTTCATGTTAAGCACGAATGCGCGCAAAGAAATAAATTTGAAATTGACCGTTTACATTTTTCAACCAATGAAGGAAATTTCTACATCAATTGGCGAACAAATCAGATCCTTGCAGCTGAATTTCAGCTAATATTATTATACCGTTAGTGTCTGAAGGTTAGACAATAGCGCGTCTATGTAACATGTCATTTCCCAAGCGGTGTTAATCGAATCATGACTCAATTATTTATATACAAACTCGCGATAATATGACGCGACTAAATTTTACAAAACTTCAGATGTTTTATATCTACACACGGATTATGCTTTCTATTTTGGAGAATGTAAACCAAAGAAATGTGGAATGATAGCATGTTGCAAGACTGTTTTTCCGTTTACAATTAACGGCCTCAGAATTACAAGATTCTATCTTAGAAAAACATTTTGAAAGTGCGTAAACATTTCAGGTCTCATTTAAAAATTTTGGATGTGTCAAGTAAAGATGCATAAGTTGTTTATGCGACCTTTATAAATAAATTATATTAAAAAAATGCGTAAAATACAAATAGAATTATATAATTTTGTCTTCTACACGTCTGATTTGAAAACTGTTTAAATAACGTGCGACAGGAAAGTCTCTCCGCACCGAGAAGAATCAGGCGTTCTTTTTAAAAATTGCACTTACGTTCGTAGCACTGGGAAAAGAGTGATGGAGTTACACTTCCAACATTTATTATGATAATGGTGAGCACGCAATTTACTTTTTTATTCGTCACAAGCTGCAGTTTCTGCTACGAGCAAAATTTCTCTTGCACTCTCACCAGCCACTTGTGCTACAGCGGAGATACTTTCTTTATCGTTGGCCCAGGGTTGCCAGATTAGGGAATTTTGACCCCAACATGGGGATTTTTTCCTTGTGAGGAAATAGGGAACATAAATGGACGGGGGGATAAGTTTGGAGATTTTTTGAGGAAATTATTTTCATCTGGATTAGAGATAGAAATATTATTCTCTCAATTATTGTGAATAAAAAAGAAACAATATATGTTGTTCTTTTTCATTTTTATGTAACAAAAAGACAAAAGACCGACATAGAGAAAGAAAAACAAGAGAAAAAGGAAGAGGAGACATGGAGCAGCTCAAAGGACGATGATTGTTTGATTTGAATTGTTTGAATTTAAGGGGCCGCCCAATGCAATCGTCAGCGACTAATAATGTCGGTGGTCCATAATTTGGAGAATATGTTTAGTTTCAAATTTGGGGAATTTTGTTTCGTTAGAGAGGTTATTTGGGGAAATTTCGTATTAGTTGTGGGGAAAGAGTTCGCAACACCTCTGGCAACCCTTGGTTGGCCTAACAACAGAGACCTCGAAATTGCCAAAACATCATTTTCGTCAAAAATGTAAAATAGAACTTTGTCATTCCTAGACAACGAATCGCCTCTCCAGTCATGTGTTGTTCTCTTCCGCAGCGCTCTGCCCCGCGCAGCCTCCACCCCCACCCTCACCCCGCACCTTTATTTTGGCGCTCGCGACCCGCGCGAGGAGACAATGGCCACGCGGGAAGCGTCTAGCGTGATTTCATCGCTAGAAATATAGCCATCCAGCAGCCCGAATAAGCAATATGCAAATAGCTCGTTTCGGGGTAAACAGAGCAGGCAGCGACGGGGCCGGAAACGTGGAAATAGCCGTGCCCCGGGCCCCGCCCCCTCCCCCGCCCCACCCGCGCACAAAAAATGGCGCCGGGGAGCGCTAAAGAAGAGGATAATGGGCGAAGGCAGCCGTTTGTATTTGAGGGCGCTTCTTTGCCCAGAGTTTTTACAGGTTACTGCGGACGTTTGCCTTTTACTAAATGTGTGTCGCGAGGGACGATTAAGTGTAATAATTGCTTGGGGTTGTTTTATGGATTGAAGCGAAGATTAAACCCACATTTGTTTCAGAAATTTGACGAAAAAATTTAGTTTCGAAACTGGCTGATATGATTTGTACGTTCGAATGTTGCAATAGCTTTTTTGGCGTGTTTCTAAACAGGCTTGTCTAAACGTTGAGCCAGGGTCTACGTGCCGGTGTTCGTGGCAAATGCAGCTGTCGAATTTAAGTTATTTCTTCTGTCACGATTGAGGCGATTGTCAGGATTAAGGCTTCTGTCGGGGTTAAGGATTTAGACGAAGAATTCTGAATACAAGGCATTTTTGCACATGTTTCAATTATTCAATTATATCAAAATGAATTATAATTCCCAAATTAGCTGTCCCCATTATGTAAATTACCTACTTTGACTCAATAAGAGATTAAAGCAAGCATGCGTCTATGTACACTTGAGGAGATTCTTGCTTAGTGTTTTTTCAGGTTATTGATGTGCGTCCAGGCGTTTCCGCCAAATACAGCTGCATCTACACAATTTCGTATTATTGATTTTCTTTGTTTTTCGGATTGAATTCTCAAAACAAGCATTTTTCGGAAGTTTATAAATTTGAAATATGGCGGAATAAGATAGAATTTCAAAAATATCTGCAACGATTTGTATTTGAACTAATTTCTTAGACACGTCAGTTAATAGATTTTCAGCAGGATAATTTTTGCTAATATTTTTTTACAATGATTCGAAGAATTCCGAATTGTTTTATCTTTTATTACCACATAATTCAAACATTTTATAAAACAACACAGGACAAGTTGTTAAAAAGTAGAAGAGTTATGTGAACAATGACACTGAAAATAAACGAATTATGAAACCATGAAACCAATGAATACAGATCGAAAAAATAAAATTAGCAAACAAATCATAAAAAATATCGCAATTATTTAGTGGTAGCAAGTAGATATCAGTTATTAAGACAGTATATTAATATAAATTTAATTCAATTAAATATTCTCGTCTCTATGACGTTTCATTAAGGATTGAGTAAGGCTGTGATATGAATTCATTTACATAAAATTATGCGGAAAGCATGACTTTTAGACGAGTAATAACTTTCAAATTTCTTTAGATGAGTAATAACCTCGAAATTTTATACCATACATTACAGCGACAAATGATTCATTTCCTCTAAACACTGTTTCTTTCGCATTCATATTAAAAAATTTACAATATTCTCATATGTTTGAAATTGCACGTTTGCAGATGCATTTTAAATTACAGAGATATTTACGAGCGGGATAAAAAAATCCATCGGAGCACTTGCAATGACTTTTCCATTGGTCTAATTTACGACTTTCATCTGGCAAAGCGTGGATTATAAATGCTTGGTAATAATGGTTCTAAAATGATGTCGCTGTGAAAAGACACGAAATACGCAGTTCTTTCATGCTGCTTCAGCGTTGGCGTCCATATTTCATTAGCGTAATAGAATGAATGTTTTAGAAAAAGAGCGAGTTAAGCCTGTAATTACCCGAGAAAGAGAAGCAGAATTATCATGAATAGCAGCTCATTGCTTTGGAACAAAACTAACCACAATAAACGAAATCTTTATCAATTTAAAAGCTTCGCTATATGAATGACAAGCGACGACATTCAAAGACGACTTCTACAGAAATCGTACCGCCCACACATAGCAGTTCTGGGAAAGCGGAGTGAATGGCAAACTCCACAGGGTGACGTCAAGCTCCATTTTCGGTCGCATTTAGCAACTATGAAAAATTCAGCTGTCACGCGGACTGTGGATGGGGATGATTTATGGGGCACAATGACGTGTGTGTCGCCATAAAACACAGTCGGTTTTCGCGAAACTTCATTAAAAACACGTCCAAAGGAACTGAATGCTCGCAATTTGTACGGAAGAGATTAGTAATAATCGAAACTACCAACATTCCGCGTTCAACAGCACTCCACTTTACGCGCGTCTCCTCCTCTTGAATATTTCGCTACCTCCCCTCCTGCCGGCCGTTTGCATTAATAATGGAAACGTCACGTATAACATAACGTAAAACAAACAGACTGTCGTGTAGCAGCCCAAATTTATAGATCCATCTCGCCGGCGGGCAGGCATAGGGCCCGTGCAAATATTTGCCTCTCGACCAGACAGCAAATTATTTCGAATTGACATTGCGCGACTAATGCTTTCAAATCGCTGCTCGTGAATCTACAGGAGAGGTAGAGGAAGGGAGGGACTCTGAAACAACACGGGTACGAAGGGAGAAAAGAATCGGCAAACATTGCACGCTTCGAAATTTTAGACCCGCATTAAAAACTTCTCTACGACGGTGGGAAAAGTTTGTAAACGGCATATTGACTCCCGCTGACGCGACAAGAATACCCAACATCAAATTCTGGGAGCTTCCATCAAGTCGGATAACGCGTCTTACCGTCAGTGAAAACTCCTTTAAACTACACGCATATTCCGCGAGGAGGGGAAAAGACAACACGCTATTCGTTACCGCAAAATGCAGCGTCGTCGACTTCAAATTAATTCAGTTTTCCCCCGACAAAGCTCCACACGCGGAGATAAAGTCAGAAATAAAAAAAAACACAGAGCGCATCTTTTACGATTTTTTTAGTTAATTAACGACGTACCTTATTTGCGGGGTCGGGTCTTGCGAGAGCACGAACGATGTCGCGACCCCCTCAAAAATGAATCAGTCCCCCGAGAGGGTGTACCCGATTTCGTATCAAAGGGTAACGGTATTTTTCATCTCCGTTCCGCAACGACAAAGCCCATTACCCGCAGAGCGGAATTACGCGTCGCGTTTTTTATGAAGCGATTACGTATTAACGACGCAGCCGGTCCGCTCGCCGCAGTGTCCGCTGCCACCACCAGCCGCGCCACTGAGCATCCCCTGAGTACGCCTATGGTAGAAATACATCTAGGGGTGACACGCTGGCTTGGATGGGCAGAAACCACTAATGGGATCACTAGCCAAATTTGAAAATCACATAGTGTTGTACTCGGCGTAGGTATCTTTATCCTATGTCATACCATGGGATACTGATCAATTATTTCCAATGCATTCAGAATGACTGTTTCATGAATGATATTATAATTATCCTTACAGAAAACTCTATATTTCTGCAATACATTAAAAATAATAATTCTACAAATGCAGCATCAATGAGCAGCACAAAACACCATAAAGTGTTTCTAGACACGTACTTGGATTTGTTGAGAATTCAATGGCTTGGTTGCTGACTGAATCATTTTGGCAATTTCATCGAAAGACTTTGCTAATTAACGAACGTCTTGTTGATAGACATTGTCTCATTTATTTGTACAATTGATTGAATATAACATACGTATTAGAATTGTCCATAAATCGTTAAGTGAATCGATATATTTTAGTAATTATTATTATTATTATTATTATTATTATTATTATTATTATTATTATTATTATTATTATTATTATTATTATCGCTATCTCAAAACTCTCTAAATTCATAAAACATTAAGTGTATTCTTAAATTACACAGTTTTTTAATTTTTTTCTCATTGCGGATAGATCACTGGAAAAATATTGTTCCTACGGAACTTCTCAACTTTAGTAATATTTTATTAAATACAGAAATATATTTTTTCAATTCAGCTTTTTCCTAACCCGTTTGATTAAACTAATTTTTTGGCATTGAGTGTCACGGTCTTGACAAGTAATTGCTGCCTAATGGTTTTTGAAGGAGTTATGTATTAACGGAATATTCGGTGGTTTACATGCCATAGTAAAGATTAGAAGTTGATGAAACCTTTGATTTAAGTCTATTGAGAAATTTTCTAGCCTTGGTGTGATTCACTGGGACAATTTTCAGTCGATTAATTTTCTCTTTAATAATTATTGGCACACGTAGCGCTACCTTTACTGAAGGATGGTCGGATCTGTGAACGTCAACTTTTAGAATACGGAAATACGTTTTGGGGTTATGTGGGTGATTCGCCAATGTTAATGTTTAGAAAACAGAAACTTAAAAAACCCTTCTCAGAAAGAATGCAATAGGCATTTCAAATTAATAAAGTTAGATAGCTGAATTTATTGAAATCCATGTGCAGGGAGAGGACCAAGGGAATTGAAATAGAGTGGAAGAGCTGATTGTATACATGATTGGATAATAAGAAATAATGTGTTAGTGATACGTTGAATTAAGTCGTGTATGTTAGGCAGAGCAGGTGGCAAGATAATTCAAGGGGCTTAATGTAACTATGGTGTCAAGTGTTGACTCAATTTGATGCAGATTACCTGCATCAACAAATGAAAACTTTGGGGTTGAACGAAAATGGTGTGGGATTGGCGGGTTCACTACTGGTATTGTTTTTTGTGGCTGAGTAGAAAGAATGCAACGTTTTTACGTTGAAAAAAATGTTTGTTCAACAAGAAAATAGGGATAGTCTGAGGGTGGTTGACGTTACAGTAATACATATTTGAAATATCTTTAGTACTGTGACAACCCAGACGGTCTCGTCAAAAACTAATAATTTAATGTATTCTAATAGTCCAAAAGCCACATGTTTCTAG
This sequence comes from Teleogryllus occipitalis, assembly GCA_011170035.1. Lineage (NCBI taxonomy): Eukaryota > Metazoa > Arthropoda > Insecta > Orthoptera > Gryllidae > Teleogryllus > Teleogryllus occipitalis. Next base: position 136,943 of record BLKR01001187.1, on the reverse strand, counting down.
GAAAAAATGACGGAATTTGGAAGAGTAGTGTTTATTTATTACGCCGCAGATGAGGAACTGGGGATAAATAAAGAAAGGGAGATTTTAGGGCGGCAAATATTTAGATGTATATTAGGTTTTTAAAAGAAACTCAAAAGGAATATTAATTTTCGAGTGACAGTCGAACACTACACACCGAAAACCTGATGTAAGTAAAAAGTCAAATAAACTGAAAAGAGAACAAATTAAAGAGGTCATCTTCGTCAACATATTAGCTTTATTAAGATAGCCGGCTTTCGACGGCTTTGCCGTCATCGTCAGTCTACAAGATACAGGAAGATATGACAAAATTATAAATAAATACACAATAAGATAGAAAATTAAATTACAATTAATGGATACATCTAAAGTATTTAGTTACAGATAGCAGATACAATTTAAAAGAAATTATAATTTTGTTATATCTATCTGTATCTTGTAGACTGATGATGACGGCAAAGCCGTCGAAAGCCAGCTATCTTAATAAAGCTAATATGTTGACGAAGATTTAATTTCTTCTCATAAGAACGTCAAGAACACCAAATCAGAATTCCCACAATAAACTGAAAAGACTGTAAAATATAGACAAAATAACCAGAAAAATATTAAATTTATTTACGGTAGGGAGCGTATCAAGTGTGAGCGAAATTTAATGGAAAACTTAATTATACCCCATAAAAGTAAATGACGAACGAGAGAGACTGCATTTGTTTCTTGAACTTTACGAAAGACACAGAAACGGAAAGTCAGACTGATGTTAGACCAGGTGTGCGAAAGATCGCAGATGGAAGTCATGATTTCTTTTTTAATGAGTTATGTTGAATCATAAGTGAAGTACTAGCAAGGGCATGAAATGGATTTCAAAATGGAAAAATAGTAATTTTGTAAGTCAGCGACGTGTGTGCTGATTTTTCTGGTAGAGTTAGGGGTGATAGACGTCAAGGGAAGTGGACACTTACATTCTCTATTTCGATTTAATAATATGAGAAGGCCAAGAATGCTTTGCAGTGGAGAGAATATTAAAGTTTCAAAGTAAATGGCCTTATAAAATGGGGGAAAAAATGCGCGCATATGTGAAAGAGTTTTCTAAGTATTGTTACGTGTGAATGTGTTTTACAGTCGACTCCGGTTATAATGAACCCTAAAGTAAATGGCACCATTACAAATGGAAGGGGGAAATGCGACGCACGAAATAGTTTTCTATAGTATTGTTACTGTGATTGGCTCATTCCTTATGTCTGACATAAGCATGCTTGAAGCTTGCAACACGTCTTACGTGTTATGCTTATCCGGTTAGTTATGAATGCCCCCTTAATAGTGAACTTGTCACTGGTCCCGTTTCACTTACATTACAAATAAGAATAAGAAGATTCGGTTATAATACAGGAAATACAACGACCTAAGATAAGTTGACGAAAGACCATCGACTAAGATAAGTTGACCAATCGTCTTTAGTCGGTTCTATCCTACCTTGAAAAGTGTCCTCCTTGAATAGTCTTCCTTTTGTCGGTTCTATCCTTCCTTGAAAAGTGTCCTTCTACCTGTCTTCGTTTCCGATATTTTAAAACTAATGTATTAATCTAATGTTCATGTGTTAATGTGTTAATCTAGTTAATCAAGTGAGAAATCAAGATTGAATGTTGATATTCTAGCTGCAACACTCTAAAATCTAACATAAAGGATATTTCTTGTGCCAAAATTTCCAGTATATTGTTAGATCGGATATTGACAAAACATATTCATTCAATGGAAAAATACTCGTTAATTAAATCATTAAAAGGGATGTAAGCATAATAATTATATTTTTGTTTGAATTAATAAAATGTTTCATTTATTTACGATGTACTTTTTTATTAAAATTTTTCGTTCTCCTTTTCATTGAAAAAAAAAAGTCACTTTAATAAAGAGCCACTGAGGTTGATACGACTTTCCTCTTCCGTGTTGATGCTCTGAACAGTGGGGTAGAGGGGTTTGCTCCCTGCACGGCAGCTCACAGTCTTGAAACACCCTGTCCATTCACTTCACTATCATAGAGCACTAAGCTGTTTTCAGCTTCAAGTGCAGGGAAACCAGGGAACGTAGCTCACTGGTCTATACCCAACGGCTGTTCATATCAGAATGTGATTATTAACAAATCTCATAACATAGCCATGAAAGTGACAAGGCATACTTTTGTTGTTTATACAATGATCCTCGTATCATTGCGAATATAGTTTTCCTTATTCCAAATAAGATTCAATTCACAGTTCTTGTAAATGGTAGAGGAAAAATGTATTTTCATGGAATGGAAAGAACCGTTCTTGGAGAAAAATATTTCTTTTTTATGATTCGGAGAAAGCAGATGAAATAACGGTGGAGTTCGTCACTCGCTTGTATGAAGGCTTTGCTCAGAAAATGGAAACTGCATAAAGCATACCGCAATTTTACATACATACGAGGATTTCTAAGTAGAGATTTGCACATAAAGGTTTCATGACTGAAAAGACCTAATTTACATTCACCATTTCGTGCATTTATTTCCTCTGAGAGAATAACATACAAATGGTGTCCTGTGACAAAGTAGTGCTACAGCAGAGCAGTATCAGCTCTTTCATGTGTAACGACTATTTGTATTTCTATATAAACAATAAAGTACATTGCACTACTTCAAATGTTAAATATACTACATACAAAATTACATTATGCACTCATAATTAGTTTTTGAAGCTAACAGAGAAATTAATGAACTATGTAGACATAGGATATCAGAATTAAAAACCAGGATATTACAATTATTAAAATGTGATGGAATCGATACAATTGCTGCACGAGAGGTCAAAATATCTATATTCACACTTTTCCAGTAGTTGTCACACAGTAAAGTACTTATATACAATTCCAAATTAGAATGGAAGAAGTGTAGCCTTGTGTTATAACGCAAATTGTCAGTTGACACTGTATCTTATTGTTAATATCAAGTACGGAGGAATCAAACACAACGGTAGATTGTGCCTAACATTCAAACAAGATATAACTATTTGGAGTATTATTTAGGAAATATTTGAAAGTGACGACATCACTTTGGTAAATATAGAACGACATTAGATTAGAACAACCATCACAACTATCAATCTTACGAACTTACGATAAGTTGAAAACTGATGGCATGATATGTAATTGCAATATTATGCCTAAGAAATGATTCGAAAGGTTCAGATGAAGAATGGCGCTTCCTTGAAAACAGAGTTCTCATAATTTATATGATCATCACACATATAACAGTACAATTAGAAGGCAAACAAGAACCAGAATTGGCCGGTTGACCCAACAGTATATTCTGAAGAAAGAGTATTGGAAATTTTATGTCCAGACACTTTACCCGCCATAATTGGAGATGACTATGATGAATAGGAGAATAGAGTTCTGAGATTGGTCTTGATATGATTGGGTAAATTAGGTTGAACACAGAATGTTGTGGCTTTATGCAGGGTACTGTCATAATTACTATTTACTGTGCTTGCTGCGCAAGAAAATCATCGCTTTTATTTAAAGAAATCGGACAATTGACTAGGCATCTCTGTAAGAAATGTCAACCGGAGGTTGATAAGTCTCTTGTAGTGGTAATCAAACCTTTTAGACTAACGGCAATTGCTTTTGGCATGGAAAGCATTCTAGACCCGCATAGTAGAAGCGAAACAATGTGTATTTGCCCATTCAAGGCTGGTAAGCTACTGTCTACACTATTTCAATTTACAACAATGAACCAAGGATTTTTAGCAGTAGTTCACATAAAAAACATTGGCAACTTTTTGGGATGCAGATGAAGAACAAGGAATATTTTTCTTGTCATTCTATCTGCGAATTGAACTTATTGCGTAAACGTAATCAAACCCACAATTTTCCATTAAACTACAAAAGCTATTGCTTACACAACATAACTAAATTTCTAGAAACGATAAATTTTAAGTAATATATTGCACATTCTACTCTACTATCATGATCATGATGATGATGATCATCATCGTTGGGAGCGGTTTAACCTCAGTTTAATCCTGTCATCGCTTTCCTCCAATATTTTAAGGCTATTATATTAGTTTTATTTATTAGTTTTCTGTAAAAAACGCTACTTTTTCTTCAGTATTACGATACTTCCTCTGTACTGCGTAGAAGTATTCGAGAAATTATTATTATTATTATTATTATTATTATTATTATTATTATTATTGTATTATTATTATTATTATTATTATTATTATTATTATTATTATTATTATTATTATTATTATGGAAATAACATTTTAATTCATCTTTCCGTAATACAATGTGTAAGTCTTGAAGGATAATATCATATTTTTACACTATCAAATTATTTTCAGGACACATTTTATACAATCTCATATCACAAAGCCATCTATTTGTGACACAGCCTTTGAGAAGTACTGGCCTATTGGAGGCATGGATACTACTTCAGTTTGTATCAGCATAATAATTAATAATAAAGCAAGATAAAGGAGTAGATCAACACAAGTAATACGGCATAAGAAGAAACTGAAATATAATGTAAAGCAATTCCCTTACTCACATATTTATTATAAGTCAGGGTGAGAGAACTTCTGTGTAGGAAAGTAGCAGTTTTTATTTTAAAAGAGGCCAAGCATCTATCAAAGTGGTATTTAATAGTCGAAAAAATAGGTGAAAAAATAAAAATAAGATATAGTTCAGAGAGAAAAATGGGGAAGGAAGGGAAAGAAGAAAAGGCAACTTTCTCCAGATCCAAAGGTTAATCGTGAATGAGTTACACGTCACCTTCAATCTTATTTCTATTGTTATTTTCCATCCTTTTACAGTTTGGTCTGTTTCTGTATTTAACCAATATACATTTTCAAAATAAATTTTCTTTGTAAAATGTACTGATGATATATATTTTTGCAATGAAAATTCAAAATAATTTCAAACAACAACAGCCAGAATTTTGTAGTAGTATTCGATTTCTAGACGTTTCAGTGGAGTATGCTGCTGGCTGTGTTTTATGATCATTGAAATAAAAACTTCGAATCGTTGGGAACTAAAAGCAATGTATTTAGATCGTTCACTTCATTTCTACACGTTCAAGTGGAGTTCATAAAGACAAACGACGGTTACATGACGCCCACATTTCCATTCCCGCTCCTCTCTTTTTATTCCACCAACGCCACCGCATTATTCTCCGCTTTCAATCGTCGGCTTTCAGCGCTAGAGGTCGTACCGTGTCCGAAGAATACATAAATCTCAAATGCGGTCTTCACATTGGGGCAGGAAAGTTAAAAAGGAGAAAAGTAAAAGCGCACATCGGCATTCCACTCGCGGGGCTGCCGAGAAGAGAGGAAATGATATTCCGAGCTTAATGTATTATTAAGTGTATCGCCGCGAATGCTCGGAAACGCTCCGAAGCAACCTCGCCGCGAGCGGTACTCGTCGATTCGGCTTCGCGTATTTGCGTAGAGACGGATGATAAACGGCTCGGAATTATATTTTTTCTCGTTTTCCTTTCAATTTCCGTGGAATATATTAAATATATACTCGCAGACTCTTGCCAAGCGCGGCGGTTGCGATTTTTTTCCGCGCCGGCGCGAGTCTTAATAGCAGAAAAAATAGACCGGGCGCTGAATATCGCACGCTCTGTATTTACACGCGGCTGGACTCTGCGAGTACAATGGGCGGTGGCGTGTCACGTGAGCTCGGGTTGGGGGCGGGGCTGCTGACGGTGACGGTGACGGTGGCGACGAGGACAAGAATGGGAACGGCGGTGTGATGGGAAAGGGGTTCCCTTACGGGAATGGAAAGGAGGACAGCAACAGGAGTGGGGAGCGAGGTGTGGATGTGGGGGTGTGGACGTGGAGGTTGTGGACGTGGGGGTTGTGGACGTGAGGACGGTAGGTGGGGACGGTGGTGGCGGAGGGTGTGGGGACGGGGATGGGAACGGGGTGGGGAAAGGGGAGTGACGGTGATATGGATCTGAATGGCATCGGGAGTGGGGATAAGGGATGGGAATGGGGACAGGGATGGGAATGGTAGAAAGTCGATGACTAAGACCAGGACGAGGTTGGGCAGAGGGATGGGAAAGATAATGCGGTGGGGAAGCGGACAGGGGTGGAGCGGGGAAAATTCGGGGTGGAGAAGTGGATGGAGACAGAGATAAGATCGAGGGTGGGGATGAGACGAGCAGCGTGGGCGGGAGAGGGAACGCGAACGCTGGCGGGTGTCAGTGACGGTGGCGGTGGCGGGGGCGGGGTCCTGCAGGAGCTGAACTGGGGCAAGCGCGAGGGCGGGAGTGCAGGCGGGGCGGGGCAGCGGGGGCTGGGGGGCGGAGGGTCGCGTTGCGGTGCGCTAACGAGAGGCGCCGCCCACGCCGGCCGCAGAGAGCGCGTTGCGGCGCGGGGGCTGCGTGTGGCTGCCGAGAGTTGGAGAGCAGCTCGTGCAGGGGTTGCCAGTCCGCGGGGGTTGTCAGTGGGGCGGATGGGGTAATAGGCGGGAAACATCAGGTGGAAATTGAATTGTGAGTTTCGTGGCAATGAAAACACAACAAAAGGGAAGGCTTCCGTGGCTGGAGTTGACAGATACTTGTCTGTCCGAAAGATGCAAAGTCCAAGGCACAGCTGTCAACGTATCTGCCAACTTACTGCAACCTTCCTCAGGGTGAAATACATTCCGTCTCCTGAAGATCCAACTATCTGTGATATATATTCTTTTAAATTGACGCGGCATCGAATGTAACACTGAATACAGTGAAAGAGATGGGGATGTTTGAACTATGCTTCTATCTGTCGCAGTGAGTGTTTTGTCTCAGACGTAGGAGCTGAGAAAATTAGGAAAATTACTAGAAATGGTTTGTTATATTATACGAAGAGAAATTATAGAATGAGAAAGTAAGTTGTAAGCATATATCAAAACATACATTTGGACGTGTGTATATGTGTGCGTGTACGCCGTGCGTGTATGCGTGTACAATGTGCCTGCATGCTTGTGTGTGTATATGTTTGCGTGTGTGTTCATAAAAAGCCAGCACGAGTGTGCAAGTTCCGTGTGAGTTCCTGTTGTTATTTTAGTTTCAGGTTCCATGAAATTGTCGACGAAATAATATATGAAACCATGCGACGACCGCGCTTGCCGTTATTAATTAAGGCGGAACTTATTCGTCTCCTAACAGAGGTTTTCCCTTCATATTTTCCCGCCGGCATAATTTCTATCTCTTCCTCGTGATATTGTGCTACGAACAGTCACTGTACGATGTATTGCACAACAGTATCGAGAGCATACGTTGCTTGCTGGCATGAATGAATTAAAGGTAGTTCATGTTATTGGGACAGTTAATAGCGTCCAACTCGACACGAGGAACGTTATTTTACTCCACAATGAACTGAGATGAACTACTTTTTAATAAGATAGTACGGAATGTGGAGTGTGTAAGGGTCTAGGCTTGAGAAATTCATTAACTTTTTCTTCAATATAGAACTAATAAGTTAAGTTTTGCAACACATGTACTTTTCTTGCATCGATGCAGGTCAATCGAGTGCTGTTAAATAAAGAGATTATGAGAAAGCATTAAAAATAATGAAGGTAGATGAAATAAAGAACACACGACTTTAAAAAGTAGTCACACAGATAGGGAGAGAGAGGATGAGAAGGGAGAGAGAGAGAGAGAGAGAAGGGGGAAAGAGAAAGAAAAAGACTGAGGGAGAGAGAGGGAACGAGGGAGAGAGAGAAAGGGCAAGAGAGAGGAGAAAGAGGGGAAAGAGAGGAGAGGAGAGAAAGAGTCAGAGAGGCGAAGAGAGGGAGAGATAGATGGAGGGAGAGGGAGAGAGGAGAGTGAGAGACGGAGAGTGAAAGACAGAGGAGTGTGAGTGACAGAGGAAAGAGAGAGACTGAGGAGAGTGGGAGACAGAGGGGAGAGAGAGAGATGAGAGGCGAGAGGCAGACAAAAGGAGAAAGAGAATGCGACAGAGAGATAATACTTTCGGGCAGAGTCTGAATACGAGAGATCTCGAGCGCAAACCCACGCTTGCAGTGGAAAGTTATTGAAGCAGGGCCGGAAGCTGGGACAACGGAGCGGAGGACCTGCGCGCCCCAGCGGCTGAGTGGGAGTGGAAGTGTGAGTGGGCGTGGGGGGGGGCGACACCCAGACGCGTCCGGAGGGGGCCGACAGATGCCACTCGCGGGGCTGCGCGGAGTGAAGTGCGGCGCGGCGATGAGACGGGTGAGAGCACGCCAGTGGGGCACATCTGCACCGCAGTGGAGAGGGCGAATGCCGTTGTCATTGCGGGAAAGAAAGCATACGATGATTGCACAGATAGTACCGAATTCATAACTAGAGAGTTTTGTTTGTTACGACCCGCTGCGAGTAATTAATGTGATTATGAAAAGCAAACAAAAATAAAATGCGATTAAAATACTATTATAGTATACTACTGTGAATAATAAGGCAATAAATGAGTCTTCACCCGAAAAGAGAAATATTATGGTAGTACAGTGTTTAAAACGTAGGTCTAATTTCATTTTGATGTTGAATAAATAAAAATATTTTATTCTACGACCTATATTTCTTCTGAATGTGAATAGTTTGACAATCCTTCAGATTCTTAGAAAAACTCGGAGACAGTTATGGATAATTTAAACAGAAATGATGAATTAATACAATTTAAACTTGTATTTAAATCAGAAAGTAACACTTCTTTCGTGTAAAATGCATCCCATGGTATACGTTGCCAAATAGGTAGAGTATTTTTGCTTGTGCGAGTATGTAGCATGGCGTTGCAGAAATGTAAAAGAGTGTGAGGCCGTGTGTCATGGGGGAGGAACTGACTAATGGGTTCATTAATTAAATACATTTCGAAAATTTCCCTCCCGAAACGATGCAATATTTAAGGTATTAGTATATTGTATAATAAATAATTGAGTAATGCGAAGGGATGCAAGGTTAATAAAATATAGATACAACGCATCAAAAAATTAAATACACTGGATATTATTATATTACATATCCGAGCTTTCCCTCTCCCATGAATAATCAATACTTTGATAAGAGGTTGATCATGACTAAAAAGAAATGTAATGAAACAATGGTGGAGTGAGAGGGAAACGAAGTGGACGGATTCTGAGCAAACCTGCCGACAACACATGTGGGTCACCTCAAACACCACACGGCGGAAGGCCGGCTCCGGCACCCTGGCCAGGCCAGTTAACTCGCTTGCCGCTAAGGCTAGCCTAGGATTGCCCTCCAAGGCTGGGTAGAGTGGCGGCGACAGCTCAGACTTGACTCGTCCGGAAAGCTGCTCCATCGCAAGATCTCTGCCACCGCACGCAGAGTGGGGAGGTGACTGGAAGCGCGGAGGGTTGGGGCATGGCTACAACCCCCTGAATCACGGAGCGGGCCAGGACGGGTCGCACTCAACAGAAGGAGAAGGGTTCGACGAGAAGGACGAATAAGGGCATGGCCAGGACGAGCAGGAAGCAAGGAAGCTGAAGGGAGCAAGTAAGGCGCGATGCCGTGAGAGGGGAGATAAGATAAGCGGTGAAGTGGGTGGCGTGGTGGGCGACACAAGAAACGAGGTGAAGAACTGCAGATACGTCGCGAGAGGCAAGTGGTGAAAGAGGGTAGCGACGAAGTGGACGATGAGGGGGACGACGAAGGGGATAACGCGAGGGACGTCGCGGGAGGCGCCACAGAGGACGACGCAGGGGACGACGACGGGGGACGGCGAACGGGGATGTCGAAGGGGACGACGAGAGGGAAGACCGAGGACGCCTGAGGAGGGCAACGGGAGGGGAAAACGAAAAGGAAAAGAGAAAACGACGAGATAGAAAACGAATAGTGTGGATGGAAAGGCGGAAATGGGGATGAAGAACAGGTAACACCTTCACACAACTAGAGAGGCGGGGAAGAGAAGACACGAGAGGCAAGTGTCGTCGGCGTCGGGCGGTACGTGAGCGAGGGGCAAAGGGGGCGTGGCATCCCACGCGGCGTGGGCGGGGACCAGACAGGGCCGCGGGGGGACGACAAAGGGAACGACGAATGGGGACGACGAGGCGGACGTCGAGAGGGAAGACCGAGAACGCAAGAGGAGGGTAACGGGAGAGGCGACGGGAAGATCGGAGGGGACAACGAGAAAACGAGAAGGAAAAGACAGACGAGAGTGGAAGGAAAGGCGGAAACGGAGATGACGAAACGGGTAACACCTTCACACAGGTAGAGCAGGCGACGCAGAGGAGCAACGAGAGGTCGACGACAAGTGTCGCCGGCGTCGGGCAGTACGTGAGGCGAGGGGGCGAGTGGGCGTGGTCGCCGGCGCGTCGTGGGCGGGGAGCAGGCGGGGCGGCGCGGGGGCTAAGCGGAAAGCCGTGTCGAAAGGCGGCGGCCGCGGCGCGGGGGCGCCCGATGAATTGCAAAGCAGCGGGACAAATGGGCAGAGGGGCGGGCGCCTGAGTGGAGTCGTGGATCTGGGGCGGAGGGGGGGGGAGGACGGGGTGGCGCGCGCCGCGTGGCTTGCGCCACCCACGCCGCTTCCGCCTCCCTCTCCAATTACTCCACCGACTCCATCGCCGCTTCCCCGACCCGTTGCTTGAAGTACCTTCCAACGATCATAGTACTCATGGCGATGCATCTGTTATTCTTTCTGATGAGCTATCGCTGCAGGGTTTCGAAACGAATGTTCCGAGGAGAAATCGATGATGATTAAAGGGATTGGCGGGATATGCAATGCTGTGACACTGCTTTCCGCTTCAGATGAACATGATGGAAACGTCCGCATGTGTTTTGAATAGGATTAGAGAGTTGCGGGTAGGTTCAGTGAGCATTGGATGGGGAATAGCTAGGGAGCACATTCACGGCGCAACGGCGTCGGTTTTCTGTTTATCACGAGCTCCATTTAAGTCAATGCAACCGGAATCAACGCAGACATGATTATTGCGTGCGGTCTTCCCTGCCCTGGTCGCGCCCGTCACCCTCGCCCCCGTGCACTCATTGCGTCCCTCACCGCAGAATCTACATCACCGTGCCGCACCCCAGCGCCGCCTCGTTCCTGTTTCCGTCGTTAATGTCCGTGCCAATGCTGCCCCCAATGACTCCCCCCACTGTCACCAACGTCATCACTCCTCGTTCTCATTAACACCATCACTGCCTCTGGCTGCAAACCGCAAATCCTCCTCGCGGCCACCATCACCACCGTCTCAATTGTTTTGTTTGCATCGTCGCCAGGGCCAACGCCACTGCAGCTACCTCCCCGCTGATGCTAACAACACGCCGGTCTATTCAGCATTCATGCGTCTCTTTCATCCAGTATTTCACCTTGTGTCCGACCCTCGACGTAATCGGCAGCTAGTGTTGCCCTCGTCGTTTTAATTCCCCTCGCGGTGCTTCTCGTCTCTCACTGCGCACCGGCGTCGTCGTCGCTGCAGTCGCTCCCGTTCACTGCTCTCGTCTCTCTGCGGCTTCTCAATTGCCAACGCGTCACTCGAGGTTGACTCTCCATTCTTCGCCCTCGGCGCCAGAGAACTAACTGCCGACACGCCAGAGCCAGCACGGCGTTGCCAAATCTAGTACACACCGGTTGGGTTCAAACTGAGCCCTTGATTAAGGTTCAGGTTAAGGTTAATTGTAGGTGTTGGGACGAATATTTGTGATTTCCTTTAAAACTTCGCAGTGATAATAGAATACGTAGTTAACTAATCACTTAGTGAAAACGGGAAACTTGAGTGGAAAAACTGAGATAACGATTATTTATTTCATGATTTCAAAAAGTAAATAATGTATAGCTAATCTAAATTTGTATATACGTGTTAATTTCATTTGTAGAAATCTTCAGAATTTTTAATGCAGAATATTATACAACATTCGTACTGCGAATAAATGTACTCAAATTATTAGAAATTCACTAAAAACAAGACATCGTATGTAGATATAAAATATTCATGTAGAACAGTGCTAATTTACTGATAAAAATACAACTTCAATCTGAGTAAATGAGAGCCAGGAAATAGTTTACTCTCCCTCAATGAGTCGTGCGAAACGTAATCCACTTTCTTCAAAACTTTCCAGTTATTGTGATACACGCTATTAGAATTTGATAATGACTGAACTGAACGTGAGAAATTAATTGATTTTCATCTTCAAATTCAATTGCCTCTCTGAGTACTGCTGAAGATATATTTCTCTCAGCTAATAAGAGGTCAGAGATATTTATGCAAGTATCTTTAAAGATCGATTCTCAGAGATTTTCATTTGGCAATACACTCTTAAAATCTTATTCCTTCTGAGTTAAAAGCTGTAATTTACAGGCTAAGTCTGAACGAGAAACGTATTATGATATTCTTGTGTAACAACATTTATGATTTAACAAGAATCGTACACGTGGACATTTCGTATCTTCTCTGTACACCTACATTATTCCTCATATATTTTTAGAGTTTTAATAAATATCCGCCGATCTGAATGGCCGAGGAGGCTAAGAGCGTGTACTAACTCAGAGCTTTGGTCCGAAGGGTCGCGGGTTCGACTCCGCCTAGACCATGGTTGTTCGTCTCTTATCTTTCATGTATGTGTTGTCGCGGAGGTCTTCGCGTTCTGCTGTCTCCAGATCAGAGTAGCGCGCAAGTGTTGCTGTCTAATATGGTCCAACATGCGCCCCATGACGTAAATGGTAACCGTCTGTCAGCTGGATAAAAGACCGGGCAAAAAAATCAATATCCCAGAAATGTTTGTAAAATATCAGTGATGTTTCAGCCAGTAAATAATATTGTTCTAATACGGGAAATTCTAAAGCATCCCTTTACTAACAAAATAGCTTGAAAAAAGGAAATGGTTTATAATTAACAAAACAATTTAAAAACAAATGCAATAAAAGACATTGTTTAATTTTCGGCTTCGATTGCAACCTGAAAATTAGTGTCGTAACAGTTGTCAACTTCCGCCCTTAATTAACACGACGAAACCCCGCAGTTTCCGAGCGCGTTCACAGGTGGCGGATCCCGCTCCAGCAGAAACAGAAGGTCCCGCCCGCGCGCGGAGGCAGTGGTTGCGGCGGCGGGCGGGGGCGGGGGCGGAGACGACGTCTCGAGTGCGCTTTCCCCTCTCAGCGTCCCTCGAGGCACGCGCCGCGCCGCGCCGCGTCGCGCCGCACTCTCCACCGCTGTTGCCACTGGGGCGACTCGCATTTCACTCTGGGGCCTCGACCTCCCCGCCCCGATCCCTGAGAACGGTAGTTCAGTGCATCAACTGATGTCACTGCAGCGCTTCTGACCGGGAGGTCCTGGGTTCCCACTCCCCACGGCCGCAGGATTTTCGACACTAGCTTTCCAGCTAGGTCGAATTCAGTCGCTGTCTGGAGGCGAATTCTAGCGGCCGGCTGCTCTGATCGGTAGTTTCCCGTGGTTTCTCCGATCAACACCAGGCGAATGCCGGAGCAGTACCCTACCAAACGGGCCACGGACCGCGCGCGATCTGTCCTTCCTCTTCTTGTTCTCTCCTCTCCCATTACACACACACTTACACTAACATGCATTACACTACCATAATTCACAGCGACCGACAAATAATTTCAATTCGCTCCAATTTTCTATGAACATCTCCCTCGGGTTTGTAGAGCATTTCAATCTGTCTGACCCCTTCTGACACGCTCCCACCCGCTCAGATGCGCCCCGACTCTTTGATACATTCCTTCAGATCAACTCTGATTCACTGTAATCCACTCCGATTCGCTCTGATTCACTTCGATCCACTCCCATTCACTCCATTCGGATTCTTTTCGATCACTCGGATTCACTTCGATCCACTCAAATTCATTTCGATTCAATCCGGCCCACTCGGATCTACTCCAAAACGCTTCAAACACGCCACGTCGTGATTCTCTCAAATCTGTTTCAATGAGTTTCAACCCGTTCTGATGAGCTCCGCTCCGATCGGCTTCGATGCCCAACTTTTCCACCTGTTACTAAATTGATAAATGGAAAACGCGAGAGATGGTTGTAAAATGGGTGGCGATTAACATAAAACGTCTGAGATTACAATGAACGCATTATTTCCATTTTATTCCAGAATGCAGACACGGTAGTTTCCCGGCACACGTGGTAGTTTCCGTAAGATTCTGGCCACACTAAATTCTATTTTGGAAAAAAATACGTAACTATTCAACTTAATCATCCTTTACTTCAACATAATTTTCACATCTGTATATTAACATTTTTTGGACTGAAAGAAACCCCTACAAATACTTGTCAGACAAATGGTCAGAAACTGATTCTTTCGCCTGACACTCGACTAAAACTTTTCTTGCCCGATGGTTCTCTTCAGTTTTGATGTGGCAGACGTTGCAGTGTGCCCAATCTGGACTGTAAGAGTCGCTGGTCCAACTCCTTAGAGCCAAAGTTCTTCGCAACATTCTTTGCAATCGAGGAGTAAGCACAGGAGCTTTGTCGTGAAGAAGTCAGACACCATGAGATTTCATGTATGCACTTTTCTAGTACCTTTTCCACAAAGCTGAGTGAGATGTCGGGTGCAAAGTTACATCATTTCATTAATTAATTAAAAGACTATACTGCTCAGAAAGTTTTCATACAGATGAGAGTTATCTTGGTCAGGCCGAAAACTTATGGAAATACACATGTACTTCCCCCGCATAAATATTACTAAAGTATTTCTACTTAAATAATGCATTTCTCACGGGTTGTATTTATCCTCTTGCTTTTAATACTCGCGTCTCCACAACATGTCGCAGCCGCCCAAGCGTGAGCCAAGGCGGGGTGGGCGTGCCTCCTGCCTAACGGCCCTCGCGCACACCGTTGCGCATGTAGTAAATGCAGTTTTCCTTTTCTTCGCTTTACTATAGTATACGGAAGAAAAGTATTGGAATTACCTCAGCAATGCAATTTAGAATTTACGGTCCAAAATCTATGTATAAGAATTTTTTACCTGCAACTTTGCAAACACGTCAGGAGTAAGATATATTAGAGCTATTTCAAAGATGACTAAGATTGGTGCAGGTGAAGATGAGATACACGCAGTTCTGTTCCTGAAAATAGCAGAGAGAGATAGAGACAAAGCGAAAGGGAGGTAGGGAAAGAGAAAAAGAACGAGAGAGAGAGAACGAGAGAGAGAGAACGAGAGAGAGAGAACGAGAGCGAGAGAACGAGAGAGAGAGAACGAGAGAGAGAGAACGAGAGAGAGAGAACGAGAGAGAGAGAACGAGAGAGAGAGAACGAGAGAGAGAGAACGAGAGAGAGAGAACGAGAGAGAGAGAACGAGAGAGAGAGACGAGAGAGAGAGAACGAGAGAGAGAGAAAGAGAGAGAGAGAACGAGAGAGAGAGAACGAGAGAGAGAGAACGAGAGAGAGAGAACGAGAGAGAGAGAACGAGAGAGAGAGAACGAGAGAGAGAGAGAACGAGAGAGAGAACGAGAGAGAGAGAGAACGAGAGAGAGAGAACGAGAGAGAGAGAACGAGAGAGAACGAGAGAGAACGAGAGAGAGAGAACGAGAGAAGGAGAACGAGAGAGAGAGAACGAAAGAGAGAGAACGAGAGAGAGAACGAGAGAAGGAGAACGAGAGAGGGAGAACGAGAGAGAAAATGATAGAGAGAGAGAGAAAGAAAGAGAAAAAGAGAAAGAGCGCGAGAAAGAGCGCGAGAAAGAGAGAGACAAAGAGAGAGACAAAGAGGGAGACAAAGAGGGAGACAAAGAGGGAGACAAAGAGGGAGACAAAGAGGGAGACAAAGAGGGAGACAAAGAGGGAGACAAAGAGGGAGACAAAGAGAGAGAGAGCGAAAGAGAGAGAGAGAGTAAAAGAGAGAAAACGAAAGAGAGAGTAAAAGAGAGAAAACGAAAGAGAGAGTAAAAGAGAGAAAACGAAAGAGAGAGAATGGGAGAGAAAGAATTGGAGAGAAAGAATGGAAGAGAAAGAATGGGAGAGAAAGAATGGGAGAGAAAAAATGGGAGAGAGAATGAGAGAGAATAGGGGGAGAGAATAGGGAGAGAGAATAGAGAGAGAATAGAGAACGGGAGAGAGAACGAGAGAGAATGAAATAGAGAGAATAAAATAGAGAGAATGAAAGAGAGAGAATGAAAGAGAGAGAATGAAAGAGAGAGAATGAAAGAGAGAGAATGAAAGAGAGAGAATGAAAGAGAGAGAATGAAAGAGAGAGAATGAAAGAGAGAGAATGAAAGAGAGAGAATGAGAGAAAGAGAGAGAGAATTAGAGAGAGAACGGGAGAGAGAACGGGAGAGAGATAATGAGAGAGAATGAGAGAGAGAATGAGAGAGAGAATGAGAGAGAGAATGAGAGAGAGAATGAGAGAGAGAATGAGAGAGAGAGAGAATGAGAGAGATAATGAGAGAGAGAATGAGAGAATGAGAGAGAGTGAGAGAGATAGAGAGAGAGAGAGAAAATATGTATAAATATGACATAATGCTGATTTTGATTAAATCTCAGACATTAAGAAAATATTTTAAAAAGTTATTACACTCAAACAGAGGATTTTCGTTTAGAAAGAAGTCTGAGCTTTGTACTCAACCAAACTTTGTAATTTTTGCTTTAAACGAAAGGTTGTGGGCCCAAGATGTTTTATTGTTTCCTATTATTAACGAGATGTTTAAAAAAATTCTAACCTATTATCTCGAACTGATCGTGGATTATATAGAGATGTTTTTTCATGAACTGTACGCTGAACTCTACGCAAAGTGAATTGCACATAACTGAATACATACTGACTCAAGTAAAAACTTTTGAATTTTGATCACCACAGCAATTGTGTTAAACAATAACTAATTTCATCGTTGCCAAAAACAATGATCATATTACACAATTTTTTCGAAGACAATACGTATAATAAAAATTATTGATAGAAAAGGAAAACAACCTACCAAAAATAACTCAGAAAAAACTATTGGTAAAGGTAGTCATTTCGGGATATGCGAAGTGGGAATCAATATTATAATATTCCAAGGAACCTTCCTAAATGTTAGGTCAAGGAACGTTATATAAAAGTTACGAGTTGCATAATTTGATCAGGCAAGGCCACGTACAGAGACTATTAACAAAAAGCAGGTGACATGGAAAACAATGGAAAAAGAGGAAGAACGAGACTGAGGGACCCCGAGTAGATACATCACGAAGAAGCTCGCTTGAATTTTTGGGTGTGGAGTGGGTAACATCGTTTTTAGATATAGATTGGGAAGCTGTGGAATATTATAACCACCAAAAAAAGGAAAACTAGTAGAAGGATATATTGGACATGAAGTGGAAGAGGGAAGAATCCACGCGACAACGGGACACGACGGGGCGGCGGGCGCAAGAGCAGAGCGTGTAAGAAGATTGAGAGCGCGCGAAGAAATAAAAGCAAAACATATATTAATATATATGGTCGGGCCCAAAAAGAAAAAAAGACAATGTAAATATATTTTTATTTGGCTGCCAAAATGATTTAAAGTAATTTATTGATTGTTACATCCAATATGTGAATAAACGTTTTGTTCGTTTTTTTGTTATGAAAAAAAAGGATGATTACTGAATTATAGATTACAGACAATCCCATCCCCATTGATAGGGGAATCTCCAGAATGTTTTCCGCATCTTACGAACGAACCGTTAACGTGAAGGTAAGCTGAATCGAACTCAGAAGGATAAAATTTGATTAGAATGTCTTGGCGTCATTAGGAATGGACATGAGCTGAGCTAGGCAGGTGTGAGAATGAATTAACGAGAGTAAGATTGAATTAGTGTCAAT
Organism: Teleogryllus occipitalis; assembly: GCA_011170035.1. NCBI lineage: Eukaryota > Metazoa > Arthropoda > Insecta > Orthoptera > Gryllidae > Teleogryllus > Teleogryllus occipitalis. The sequence goes on along the minus strand of BLKR01001187.1, from coordinate 119,201 downwards.
TCGATACATTAAATTTCTCATTGGCATGCCCAACCTTGGACATTTATTTGTTTATAGTAACGAGTGCTTTGCGTATTAAAAATGTAATAATTATTATAAGTATTATATATTATTACACTGCGGTGTTAGGTAAAAATGTTTATCCACGTTTGTCTGAATGTGGATGAATAGGTGTAGGTTAGTGGGTATGCGAGGGTTCCTTAGTCTGGCTATGTATCTACACGTGTATGTTTTCATTTGTAGTAAAGGAATGTAAATGCCATCTGCAGATCTAGGAAATGACAAAGACAATTTGTTTTTTATATTGATTTTTTATACATTTTTATTTTATTTGTAATTGTATTTGTAATTGTAACTGTACTTTCGTATTTCGGCATTCGGACATCATCTGCCCAATTGTGGAATAAATTTCTATCTCAATATCAATTAGGAAAGTGACAGAAACATTTTCTTTTATATTTTTACTATCGTATTCTATTTTAATTAATTATTATTGTTTATTTAAAATGTTTCTTATTAGAATTTAAAATATACAATATATTGCTAAGTCCAATCTCTTTCTCGGTAGTTTTAATGTGTAAAGATAATTTGAAATAGATATTTGTTATTTTATAATTGGAATTGATATTCTCACTTCCAGGAGTCGTTGCCCAATTTTAACGAGAATAAATGGACCACAATACATTATCTTCGCGCTTATTTTTATTTACTCTTCTGTAGAGCACGTTTCATTGCATCCCAATGCGTTTCAAGGTGTGTAATCTCAGAAATTCTCCCACCCTCTCTTCCCCCATTTCAGTTCATTCGCTCTCACTCCACTTATGCCCTAAGCCCTCACCCGAACTGGATGCTCTAGTTTCACTTTGCGGTTACATTGTTTCCTCATGCCTCATTCCATCAGAACTCCACAAACTTGTGTATGCGCTGCATAGTCACTCCAAGGGCTTCCTCAATATTGCAATGCAGTCACAGTGAATAGCTTCTTCATATCGTCCGTGATTGTGCGTTATTCTCTCTCTCTCTCTCTCTCTCTCTCCCCTTCTCTCTCTCGCTCGCTCTCGCTCGCTCTCGCTCGCTCTCTCTCTCTCTCACTCTCTCGCTCGCTCTCTCGCTCGCTCTAGCTCTTTCTCGTTCTCTCACTCTCTCTAGCTCTTTATCGCTCTCTCACTCTCTCTATCTCTTTCTCGTTATCTCTCGCTCTTTCTTGCTCTCTCTCACTCTCTCGCTCTCTCTATCTCTTTATCGCTCTCTCTCACTCACTTTCGCTCTCTCTCTGTCTCTTTCTCCATCCCCCTACATTCCACTTTTTCGAAGTCTTGCCTCTCCTCTCCTCCAGTGTATTGCCGCGTAAACCAAGGTTCGCTAACAACGCGCCCTTTGACCAGACATCCATAGTTCTCCCAGCCCTACCTATTCTTGCCCGTAGCCTTCGACAATCCATTGGCTCTTCCGCTCCTCTGTGACTCCGCGACGCGTAAATCACACTTGCGAACATTGCCACCGAGGTCGCCACTATCTTCCGTCCTGCAAATAATCCGATTTTCACGATCCTCTCTCTGCGTTTTATGTTCAAGCTATGGGGCAGAGTTTATTTTAATTTGCTTTACTTATATTATTTCTAAAGGAAATAAAAAGGTTTCTTTAGAATTCCATCTTATAATAAACAAATAAAGTGACTCTCTTTCTCTGGCTCCCTTCCTCACTTGCACACTCACTTTTTTCTAACCCTTTTCTTACTCTCTTTTACCCTTTCCTCACCCTTTCTCTCGCTCCTTCACTCTCTGCATTTCTCGCCCTTGCTCTTTCGCTCTCTCTTTTATTAACCTACCACTTTTTCCCGACTAGTCTCCTATTTTTCTCATCCACTTTCTCTCTCTCTCTCTCCCGCCTACCCTCTCCCATTTTTCTCGCAACCTCTCTTTTTTCAGTACCAATTCACATGAAGAGAGACTAGCTAGGCGGCCGGTAGAAGTCTCCTCCAGACAGTGACTGATTTTGACCTGGCTGAAAACCTAGTGTTGAAAATCCTGCCGCTGTCGGGACTCGAACCTAGGACCTCCCGGTCAGAGGCACTGCAGTGACATCAGTTGATGCCCTGAGCCACCGCTCCCGGTCCGACGTATAGGTAACGTTCTCATTTATGCAACGCCCATCCAGTCTATTCGGCTGGAGTCGCCGCCGACAGATCTCGAGCTAGTATCTTTTCCAAGTATGAAGATTCAAATCTGCACTACCACCTTTGCTTCATGCGACGAGTCTGATATTCATCCCGCAATAAACTTATTCCTACAATCCTAATATGGTTCGGCAGAAAAGACGGGGAATCTATTTTATTCGGTCTACCGCTCCTTCCCAAGAAAATCGTCAGAGTTCACCAGAAATCGATTTTCTTTAAAAGAATAATGCTCTCCTCTCTCTCTTCTTTTCTCCATCTCGCTCGCTCTTGATGGCTCTACAATCCAGGTCGAGCTCTCGTCTGGTATCCGCGGGATAGTGCCGGAACCATTCCTCAGAAAGAGGGTTTGTTTTTAAGGTACCTTCTTTTCTAGCATTTGGCTAAAATTTAACAAAGAAAATTGCGGAAACGATCGATTAAATCCCCGACACTATAAAATCATCATGCATGTGGCATAGTCAGACTCCACTACTTAGCTGGCGACAAAAACTGACACCGTCGAGATACTTAGTCCACGATTCACGAAAACTTGGGTGGAGAACTCGGAACTATGAAAACGCACTTATTCACGAATGAATATACAATCTCTATCTTTTTAATGAGAGCGTCTTACAACGAGCCTCCTATGATTGAAAAGTGTACGACAGTTGCGGGTCCCCGGTAATTGCTCTCTGAGTTTTCCTAAAGTGCGAGTATGAATAAGTGTAAGTCTGTTCTTAGACTTCATGATTATTATAAAAACAGTTTTGATGCCACCAGGGAAAGACGTTCTGAGACACTCATTTCTGCTATAACATGGGAATATAGTTTCGTTAACAGAAGATGGCGATATTTAAATACAACAAATTTGTGGAAATAGACCATGATCACTATTGAAGGAGACACTAATAATTTACAATTAGAATGGAATGCATTTGCCTATGCAGATTCAATTTAATTAAACACATTATAATTAAGTTACAAAACATTATAATTTAAAAACTTAATTTCAAAATATAATACTTCAATTAATTTAAACAAAACAAATGGTCTATCAGTTTTTCTCTCTCACCAGCCGGGGATTTTGCATAGTTATCTACCGCTGTGTACATGTCGCAGCTCAATAAAATTACTTAGCTCCCCTTTTAGAATCATTATTATACTTTATTTGGTCGAAAACCGTCGTATATACTGGTTAACAAAATTATTTACAGCTTCGTTTCTTTCGCTTACTATATTCCACGTCACCGTTATCGAGTACAGAGTACTCCAATGTCGCAAAATTTGATACAAGTCTAGCAAAAGTGAACATCACTCATCCCTCCTCTGCCCTCCTGCCCTCTCACGCCATTAACACTTCTTTACCCCCTCTTCTCTCAATTCCAAACATTCACAACCAACGCAGACGTTCTTCAACCATGAGTTACAGCCTTGACGTGTCAGTGAATCCGCGACTCCCTTGCTCTCTCCCCTCTACCTGTCACTCGGTTGAACTCGGCCCTACATCACAACCACTCGACAAACAGGGAGCGCTGCAGCCACACGAAGCGTGTCCTTTCCACGGACGTCCACTTCACCCGCTCTCTCAGCTCTTCACGAGCTCTGCTTCCTCCCAACCGTCATCGTCCTACTTCCGCTATTGCTTCTTCATAACAGTTGTCCGGTATTAGAAATCGCAATTACGAAAACGCACCAGCTACACGAATAAACATACAATTGCAATTTTTCTCTTCTCTCCTTATTCACTTTTATCTCTAGATTGTTGTATACTAAAGTAACGTCTGCATTGCCAGAGAAAAATATGTATTGGTGCGTTACTTCCCACGTCTATCTCCCAGCGACAAGTGCGGGATGTCCGCCTTCAAACTTCACCATCCTGTCTCCTTCCCACTAAATTTTTCGTCCAACTCCCTTTGTCGTTGCTTCTTCACATTCCTACACAACAGTGCCATGCAAATCACAGCCTCCCTCCGCCCTCGGAGTCCTTGTCTCCTCTCGTCCTGCCCCTCCGCCACCCGGGACGTCGCCCGGGGCTACACGGTCACGCAGAGTCTAGTCCCCCGTAAGTAAATTAAAACACAACGCCAAGAGGGGGAAAGAAGAGTTTTATGCCCCGTAGTCTGCTCAGCACGGCTCGTTTCATCAACTTCCGGTGGAGGACGGGACAGAGAGGGAGGGGAAGGGTCGCTTTACAACGTTTCCACAATTTCACCTTTTTTTCGGAAAAGAGGCGTGCACGCGCCCCCTCCGCTCATCCTCTGCCCCCCTCCTCCTCACGTAAAGCGGCCGCTTAGCTGCCTCCTCTCGCGAGGCACAAAGAGAATGCCAGCGCCTGCGATGCGAGCGCTGCCTGGGGGATCTTACTCGTACTACTTTCTTCTTGCGCGGCCCTTGCCGCTCTCAGCGCCTCACATAAGGGAATTTTCGGCACATTAGAACAAACAGTTGGACTTTTTAATAACAAGGAACGTTCGCGGAATGGGGTTGTACGTTGGATAAAGAGGATGTATCCTCTTAAGAGGGGAATAAAATGTCTCGGGAGGAGTGGTAAAAAAGAAACGAGTGGAAAGAAATGAAAATAAAAAGTGAAAGAAAATGGAATAAAATTAGAAGAACTAAAAGAGCTAAGCAGAGAGAATATAAAACGAAAGAAAATTTTAGATCATGGGGAATTTCACAAACTATTTTAAAAGAGTAATATTGTATTTCGTACTAAATGGAAATATTACATTTATCTTATTTCGTATAATTTAAGCGTAATTTAGAATGTTTACCGAACTACCTCATCATGTCTTGAAATATAATGAAAGTAATTAAATTCATATGTATGGATGTAAAGGTCAAATATTAACTTTTAGTCGTTTGCTTCCCACATAAATATCATAAATATCAGTTATAAAACTCTAGTTAAAATCTTGAATGGTTTCATTAATGCATTTACAAAACAACAACACGCAGCAAGATGCACTTAAAAGTGACTTACTACAGAAGCTCTTCTTCTTAATAAGAGTAATTTAATTTCATGTTTGTATATTAGCATCGCCATTTTACTCATATTTTTTTGACAAATAACACTCATTACGCAGTATTGTTAGTTTGTTAGCATAATGTCTAACAATGAAGTTAACGTTTTGATAAACATATGTTTTAACAGAACGTGATGAAAACGTTACCTATCACGAAGGTTTTAACGTCTTAAAAGGACGAAAATTTTATCGGGGAAATAATAGAAATGTCAAAGAGGTCGGACATAATATGAATTCATTACATCATACATTAAAATATATAAAAGAAAATACTGCATACGACCTATGCCCGTATGTACGTATAAGACGTGTATATTAGGTACGTAATGACACAATCTTACCACAGTTAAGTTTGCCTCCTCGAAAAATATCCCTATCCCTAACTGCGAGTGTGTGTGCGTGTGTGTGTGTGTGTGCGTGTGCGGGTGCGTGTTTGGGTGCGTGTGCGTGTTTGTGTGCGTGTGCGTGTTTGTGTGCGTGTTTGTGTGCGTGTTTGTGTGCGTGTGCGTGTTTGTGTGCGTGTGCGTGTTTGTGTGCGTGTGCGTGTTTGTGTGCGTGTGCGTGTTTGTGTGCGTGTGCGTGCGTGTGCGTGTGTGCGTGTGTGTGTGCGTGTGTGTGTGTATGCGCGCGCGGATCCGTCACTCACGGTGTGATCACTTCCCGAGCACCAATCGAGACATGTGATGAGCCATTCGACGCGTCTCGATCTCCTGGTGGGAACTGATAATTTGTTTTCGGATCCGGCGAGAAGATTCTAAGAAATTTCCAAAAACGTGTTTCTGCGATCTTAGTGGTAGACGAAAAATTAAACCAACGCCACCTAAATAGATCTATAAAAGCGACGTTGATTAAATCTCAGTCCCCAGAAGCAATTTCACTCCACGACGCCACAATTTTCTTCAACACTGATTGTGCGTGAAATAAATGTACGTGCGCTTGTAAAACATACGGCAGAACTGTCAAGAATGATGCTGCTTTCAATATAAGAAGTGAAAAGTTTCGGCCATGAAACCGTGTTTTTAATAATAAATTTGCAAAACCTTCGTACATTGGAACTTATTAAATTTGAAGAACGCCAAGTGAATAATAATAATAATAATAATAATAATAATAATAATAATAATAATAATAATAATAATAATAATAATAAGTCTTTATTACTGGCGAGGCTCAGGCCGTAAGGCCTGCTCTTCCGCCTAACCACTTAAATATTTAAACGTACGGAGAAAAAAAAAACGTATTTAAAAATACGGAGAAAACCAGAAATGTGACTAATGTTAAGAACCAAAGCATATGCGTATTGCACTTCGCACATTTACGTTCTTAAGCGTTCTAATGCAGGAGAAGAATTAAAGGTAGCTGTAGAAGATTTTGTGACAGAATTTTCAAAACTAATTGAGAATGATTTTATATTAGGAATAGAGAATCACTCTGAAGAATAGCTTACAGGTTATCTTTTATGTGCATTTTCGTGCATATTAGCAAAAAGCGTACACAATGTAGCTGTAATAAATTCTCATCATTCATATCTGCATGTATTTTTTACGGCGATAACAATTTTGAAATTCCGATATTACCAGTTCATATCCCATATGAAGGTAACATGCAAGGTCGTTGCGCGTTGGGAAGTTTTGAACAGGAGTATAATATTATTAGGTACTACGATTCATTGGTATGTCCAATGCCAACGATTGTAAGAACTTGCTTGAATAAAGGCATGGCATGGCATTTAGAAATTTTCATCATGTGGAAAAAACTTTTAAAGCAGTTTACAGCGATGGCAACGCTACATTCAATTAGTATGAAGATGTGTGTGTTCAATGAATTACAGAATGAAAGTATTATGCAAAAAAGTTCGAGCAGGATTTGTTATGACGACATAAAACAATATCCTCAATATGGTAATTACGGAACGAAACAGCACACATTGCTGACCTAAGATAGTATTAGTATTACGAAGTTATTCATTTATATTATACACTCTCTAATACATTTCAACAGTTTCATTGTTGACAATTGTATACACACAAAAATATGTGTTCCAAATACACTCTTAAGGGTGTATTTGGAACACATTTTTTTGGACATAAGTAAAATACCAAATCAAACATCGTGAATAATGCATTGAATGTTGACGGATATAAATATTAATATTCATTAGCGTTGAACAAAGGTATTGTTTTCAATTTAAGTGACCGACAAATTGAGTTCTAAGCAACTTCGTTCAGTTTTTATTAATCTCATTAAAAAAGTAATATACAATTAATGCATTTTTCTTGTTAAAATACCTTATTGAATTTCAAATGAAATGGGTCTTACAATTTCAGTGTAAGAGGAAATTATGTTTATAGTGCTTACCCAATGTAAGAATTACCTCAGTGTTTCAGCGACAATCACTTACCTGAAAACAGAAAGAACATACGTTATATACATGATACATTTTTTCAAACACACAAATACAATGTTAATATTGCACACATCATTGTTATCAGTTTATAATTTTCATACAACAGCTGATGTGGTATTGAATCCTCTAAGTTCCATGGAACCCATCGGAAATTTACCTGGTTTATAAACATCTTTTACGCAATTTTACGTAGCAATAGATACGTTTATTTATCTCTGTCTCAATTAAAAATATACTTCCTCCCTCTGGGAAAATTTTTCTATAGCAAAATGTGAAATACATAAACGTGTACGATCGATTTAATTGTTGGGAGGGCGAGTAGGAGGCATTCTTCATGATGAGTAACATCACTCTCCTTGTGAAATTGGGAACACATTTTCCAGCTTGTTTACCACTAAAAGTTAATGTTTTCCGATTTATTGATTTAATTTTTAATCAGTTCTCAGAACAGAAGAGCTCCAGGACTTCAATTGCAATGCTATCTATAGAAATGAAGCTAAGCGTAACAATAATTGTTAAGGAACTCCTCCTAGTCGGCTCAACGTATGTGTATTTTAGTGAGTTTTGAGACACAAGTAGACCATAACCAAACTCTCATCGTAGTGCAATTGTCCGACCGTCCGTCCGTCCGTCTCTGTGTTCGCCCGACAGTATGCCTGTCCGTCTGTCTGTTCGTAAACATCATAAACTTCCTTGAAGATTGGGTATTAGTGTTGATAATAACACAGTTGAATTTTTAGTATTCAGCTGTAATGCTTCTAACGCGAAGTGTGGCGGAGATTACGATTATAGAACAAACAAAAATATTTTAATTTTACACTATAAATGTAATTCTTGCCTTTACATTTCTAACTGATGTTTATGATAAATAAACATTCGGGAATAGGCAAATACCTTAGATAACCTGCTTGTGAGTATATAGTTTTTTCGAGTGCGTCAAACTACTATGATCATTAGTTTCTTATGTGTAGTGAATGTTTAATCCCGGGAGGTTGCAGTATTCCTCACCCGCTGGAAGTGTGATCTTGCGCTGTCCTACACTTCGGTTTGCGATGTTTTTCTATTTCCTGTCCGTATCTCTCCCTGCGGAGCACTACTCCAGGCAGGACAAGCTCTGAGGTCCGGACTGGTCAATCTTTGCAATTTTTTCCCCGTAAGTTCAGAGGTTTCGATGAAAATCTGATCTCCCAATATTTACAAGTTTATATTCAAGCAAAAACATGGTGTGAAATTTTAGAAAAATTTATTGGGGCATTTTATACCCATTAACATTAAAATTACCGTTTCAAATTCAAGGGCCGTGACATCTGCCAGATCGGTTCGAGAATATAAATTTTGGTGAAACTCCTCAGTACAGCTTTGACGCTTGTGTTGTGCTCGAATTGTCGAACGAGCGGGCAGACGGACGAGCGGGCAGACAGACAGAAGACAGACAGACGAACTGACATACTGACGGACGAACACAGGAACGGACGGACAGACAGACAGACAGGCGGCCGACGGACGGACGGACGGACGGAGATATAGAAAAACGCGCGAAAGACAGGCAAATAGACAGGCGGATTGCCAGACGCCGGACGGCGAACGTAAGGAGAGAGTCAAGCAGAAGAAGACGGATTATCAAAAAGTATTTATAATAAGGACTCACAAAGCGTGAATTCTGACAACAGTACGTTTTCGAGGAAGTGACTTAATACAGGTGCAAGAATATTGCACTTTTCTAAAACGGGGGCCCACAAAACGAGTTTTTCTGTTAAAAAATCGGCACTCTTCCCAGCATAACTACACTACTTTCTCTATGCTACGAACTCGTACAAAAGAAAGTAAAATTTATGGACGAGTGTGTTCTGAATTGACAGACGTGAGGAGTGTTGCCTTCAGAATGCAATCAGATCTGGGGCGCGCCGCCCACAGCGAAACTCGTGCCGCCTACAGAATTCGCGAGTAATTGCTGAGGCTACTAACCCCCGGCGTGCACCTGGCATTCCTGAAATTCTTGCACCCCGAGATTCCTGGGAGCCTTGAGAATCTCGGAGAAAGAGGAACTTACGGCCTGCGCGAAGGAGGAGTCGGGTTCGCAGGAGTGTGAAAAGCGAAAAGAACTCAAAGCTGTGAGAAAGTGCGCAGGAAATTGAGGAAGATTCTCACCTTTAAATTCAGAACACAATGAAGCGGAAGATATCTGAGAACTGCCGAGAAAGTACAAACGAGCGGAAGAAGCAGCTAAGCGTTGATGATGTGGAGTTGTAGATATGACGCAAAACGTAGAAACATTATAAAGATGATTTTCACCTCCTGTATTCAGAATAGCAAGATAAAATGACGTATTGAAGATCGAAAAGCTGAAATTAAATAGCAATGTTTTTTTAGATTTTGTATTGAAGGAATCGTTTCGGTAGTTACGTGATTAGACTAATTTAATTAAAATAAGGTTACAATTGCTCTACATATAATTATAAGGAGATTAATGGATGAATGAATAGAGATGGTGTGCAGATAAGCATAAAAATAGCGTTATTAAGATATTTTAAATTCAAATTAAGTATGTTTATCGCTTTCATGTAGTAAGTAAGAAGGTAAAATGTGTTTTTCTTGTAAGCGCTTTCCGTAAATATAATTTATGCTTTTAAACGTACTTTAAAATGAAATGACACGAATCTTACGGTGGTGATAACAAATTATCTTTGATAAAACCAATAAATATATTTATCAAATAACTAATAAACATATTACACAAATAGAGGAATTCTTTGTATAATGTTTTTACAGTAGCAATTAAATAATGAGAAGAATCAATTAAGATATGATATTACCAGATCTAATGGGAAAAGATAACAACCATTGAACGTCAAAAAGACTCACCATAAAGTTAAGGATCTCTCTTAACCATTAAATTCAGTCAGGTTGCGCACTTACAATAAAAGTGTGAAAACTGCAGCGCTTCTGAAGCGTCCTGTGGCACAATGATTTAAGTGAGGATGTGATTTCAGTATAACAGTAGATAGAGCCCATAGATACACACGCTGAATGTACGATTCATATTTACATAAGAAATTTATGCTTCACATAATCATAAAAATAAATGATGTTAAGGAGAAAATAGACTTGTGAGAAAGAGAAAACTTGAGTGAGTAGAATTGTTGTATGTGGTACAGATGGTAGTGTTAATATCTTCAGGTAAATGTTATTAGATATAATGAATCGATATGGTACATTAAAAACAATGGTCAGTCACGGAAAGAAAAGGACAAATGTTCACAAAGGTGACCTGTTCTACCAATACCGTTACAATTCGAGGTTGAAAAGTTAACAAACAATCCTGACAGCCTTGTTCGATAATTCTCCAAGCTGGTACTTAATAAGATGTCTCATGGCACTTACTTAATAAATAGCTCTTATTTATTTATTTATTTATTTATTTGGCATATTTAGTATAATAGTTCACTTACACATATCAAAGAATGAGTCAATTCGTGAAATAAGACACCTCACACTACACTGTTATCATTCTAGTAGGTAAATTATGAACCAAAATATTTCATTGCTTCATAGTATTCTCTAGAGTACTGCTGTTACTACAGCGCCATCAGCAGCGCAAGCACGATGCAAATACTATGACGTAGAAAAGCACGAAAGCGAGCTCGTCCTTAGCAGAGCTGAACTCCTCATAGAAGAGGAGAACATGCGATGTCTACTCCCTGGCGGTGGTGCAGGCCAGGATGGCGTTGGAGTCGTCGGGCGGGAGGGGGGACAGGAACCGCACCACGCCGCGCCGAGCAACGCCGCCCCTACGGACCCCCACCCCCTCCACCCTCCCCTCCGCCGCCCTCCGCCGCCCTCCGCCCTTCGCTCGCCGGAACATTTCCCCGCAGTTAATTAAGCAGCGCATAAAAATTCCGCGCGGAGCGCTGGCGGCGCCCGCGGCCGCGGCCTAATTCCATTCCGCGGAGCAGCAAATGACGATAACGTCGCGCACGTGTGCGGCGAGGGACCGCGAGGGGGCGGGGCAGGGCGGGGGCGGGCGCGCTGGTGGCCACGGAGGCGGGAGAGTCGTGGCGTTGCGTCTGCGGAGGGCGGGGAATGGAGGGGAGGATGAGGAGATGGATGAAATGAGGACGGTCGGTCTGATAGAGTGTGTGCGTGTGTGTGTGTGGGGGGGGGGACGAAAAGATGTTGCAGGGTGATGATGGTGTGTGGGTGAGTAGATAAATGGCGTGAAAGTGGAATTGAGATGGGTTGAAGGTGTATTTAAGGTGAGTGTGGTTGGGTAGTGGGCTGATGGGTTAGAGGAGGGGCGTGGTTGAGTGGTGACGGGTTGGTGGGATGGCGAGGTGGTGGGGTGGTAGGGAGGCAGGATGGCAGAGTGACGGGGTGAAGGGTGACAGGTTGGCGGGATGGTGGGGAAATGGATGATAGGCAATAGAGTGACGGAAGGAGTGAAGCAGTGAGGCGAACTGTGATTCCGATGGGGACAGTGCGGGCTGTAGGGGCCATGGGAGTGGTGGGTAACATGAGGGCAGGGCGGGGCAGTAAGGACAACGGTGAGACGAGTCTGCAGGAAAGGAACAGCGAGAAAAGAGGAGTGAGAGTTCGGGAAACGGAATGGCGGGCGCAGCGGCCATCCCGGGAGCACGAGAAAGTCAAGCAGCCCGAAGAGTGGAGACGGCAACCGACCTGGGACAGCGAGCGATCGGGGACGCCAGCAGGGTTGGTGTCGCGGCGAGGGAACCCTTGAGCGGGGATTGCGTGGGAGGGAACGGACGGCGGCGTCGCTGCCACCCCCTCGGGTGGAGGTCGGAAAGCGGAATCCGCCAGACGAGGGTTGGTCGTGTCGGAAATGTCGTTACAGCGCCGGCCTTGTTTTAAGATTTTTCTTTACGAGTGCGAGATTTTTGTTCTGCTGGCAATGAGAATCATGTGCTTTGAAATCCAGTAAGCGTACATATACAGTCAGAGGGACAGAATTTCTGTGATATTGTGGATGGTAATGAAGGCGACCATGTTTTATAAAACTAATTCGGAGGCGAGTAATGTTATAACAGTGAAATATGGTTATCTATTCTGATGTATCAGTGTTTGATGTCATTTGATGCTTGCCACAGTTTCGTCTGCAGCTGAACACGAAAAGGGAGGTATTTTTTTTATCAGAAAATTCATTCAAATATATAATGTTATTCAGTATGTTACAATGTTATCATAGTAAACAATTAACTTGTATTTCTGTGCTTTGAAGAAACGTTATGATTATTTCATTCTTATAATTATGTAATAAATGTGGGATAACAATATTTTTTATCTTAAAGAATTAACATAATTTGAAATATTTTGTAGATAAGATGATGAACTTTTGTACGTTAATTAGGCATGTTGTTCCTTCCATAACTTTTGCCAAATAGACCATGCAACTTTAAATAAGTTCAGTAGAAATTAATAAATACCGAAGATATGAATACATGAATACATAATATGAATATATATTATATAACATGAAATAATATAAATACATAAAGAAAAGTTCTTCAGAATCACTCAACAATAATTCAAATCAATCTAGTGTCTGTAATTAAGAGCGATTCTATTATTGCAAAGTATGGATTAGTCTGTTATATGAACTGTGAGAAAGTAAAATATTATTCTTCGGCTCGGATTATTTTTAATTCTTGAAATACATAAAATACAATATTTTCTTATATTTCGATTTCACACGATTTCTTCTAAACCATTTTCAATATGACTGATATTGTGTTTTGATAAATTTTAGTAAATAAAAATGAGACTATTGAATAGTGTTTATAATGAATGTAATGAATCACGTATTCAGTCAACGAACTTACATATTAGTTAAAATTTGAATTTGAAATATCAGGTTTACGTCACTTACTACTAAGAATGAGATGCGATTAGTGATATGGAATTTAGTATACAGAAACATTTTATTACAACAAAAATGTTCTGGCATTTCTGTGTTGAAGACTGCACAACGCAATCTATTAAACTATTTTAAACACTTTCATAATAATAATTGAATAAAATTAAACTACTTCACATTGACATTTGAAATTATTTCTGTTTTATAAACATAGTTCCCTTGTAACATTATGATCAAAATTAACCTCACTGATTGGCATCGTTACTGACAAGTACAAGAGAAATAATTAATTTCTAATGATGAAAACATTTACTTTTTTCAAAAGAAATGAACTGAGAGAATAAAAGGATCTGCACCAACTAGCATTACAATAGTGCTCATAATGTGAATGGGGCGGAAGCCAATAAATTATAATTATGAACCCTTGTTCCCATTTGGTCTGTGCCTGTGATAACATATTTACAACACGCAGCGAGACCTCTGGTGCATTTATACGACTGCAAATGACGCTGCACTTGATGCATCCTCAACATGGATGTTCCAGGCCAAAAAGCAACTTATTCAAATGATGCACATACTCGAAAAAAAACGTAACGTTGGGAAATATGTAAAGTTATTCGTTAGTGTTTCCGGCTGTATCAATGGCTAAGTTCATTAGTCCCGTACGTGTAAATTCATGTTTTTATTGCTTGAGGCATTGGTGATTTTCCTCCGCTGGATGGCGAGATTCGGTGCCGAGTAACCTGTCGGCTTGCGTTTTCTCCCCGAACCAGGTATCTCCCACCACGACACCACCCCGGCAGAGTCAAGCTCTAAGCGCCCGACAAGTGAGGTAGTGTATTACATGCGAGTGTAAGTGTGTGTAAGGGGTGGGGATAGGACAATGAAGGGGAAAGATGGATCGCGCGTGGTTCGTGACCCGTTTGGTAGGGTACTGCTCCGGCATTCGTCTGGTATTGATCGTAAAAACCACGGAAAACTACCTATCAGAGCAGCCGGCCGCTGGAATTCTCCTCCAGACAGCGACTGAATTCTACCTAGCGGACAAGCTAGTATTGAAAATTCTGCCATCGTCAGGACTCGAATCTTAGAACCTCCCGGTCAGAGGCGCTGCAGTGAGATCAAGACCCTGGGCCATCTAAGCCGGTAAGAGCTTTCCGAGGTTTAGTTTGCAGTACGGAGACTTATGACTTTTCTCGGCAAACGAATATAAGTCGCCCCCATTGCCAGAGTTCTCAATGTTTTATATAGTCATAAACATCCTTTATCATGATTTTTAATATATTTGCCGAAAGATATAAGAGACATGTCACATTTTTACAAGTAAAAATTATTATCACATGAGTTTATTTTTGTTGAAAAAACTAGTTCAGTTGATGGAATTACACAACCGATTTGTTACCTATTCCTGCTGAGGAATTGTAATGTGAAAGTCAGTTCCGATTGATATTTTGTGTTTGTTCGTATAAATATTTCTTCGCTGTGTTGCATGGTGTTTTTGTAATGTTTCGTCGAAGTTAACATTAACCACGAGCTAAAGGAGAGAAGAGTGCCAAGAGAGAAATGCGAAAAAAGAACAAGAGGACGAGGATGTGGTTAAGAAGGAATTGGAGATGAGTGGGGTAATGAAAATAAAAACATGAGATTTCAGAAAGCAGAATGAATAAAAAGTACATTTTAAAATCGCAGAACAAAGTATTTCAAAAAGTGAAAAAATGAAAATTAGGAAGGAGTAAAGGGCGGGGAATGGACAGCACAGTAGAAGAGTGTAACTAGACGTCAAACAGGTAGATTGCAAAAAATAGTGGATTATTGGAAATAACGCGCACGTTTTTGAAACAAATCAGAAAATCTTTTATTTGATGGATATTCGTATGAAAAATAGCGAGGGACGTGACAATCAGAAAAAGGGTTAAACAAATCGCAATGGGAATCAGCATAAGGAAATATAAACAGTTAAAGGAGAAATAGGTCTGCGGAGTGTGGGCATCATGAGGATGGGAAAAGATTATGGGCAGACATCAGGGTCGCTGAGTGACAGCGGCGACAATTTCAAAGCCCAGGAGAGCACTGGGGCCAACGGAACAGGAAAATACGAGGTACCATTGAAACGCCGAAAAACAACGGAGAAAAGGCCTAAAGCACGTAAGTATGCGAGTGAAAAAATTGTGCGGAGACTGCACAACACGTCTCAACAGGGAAGATGCCAACAAAGTGGAAAGCATCGACAGGACAGCGAGACACAACAAAATACAGAGTTTAACGAGCGTATGTGAGGCGGAAGCTTACGGAGCTAGAGAGACAGGCCAAACGAAAGAAAATGTGACGTTGGAGCCACGCGCGCGAGACTTGGAAGAGGAGCCACGGCAGCAAACAGAGATGTCGGGAACAACTTTGAAAGGGATGAGTATTGGAGAAGAGAGGATCCCAAACAAAGAAGAAATGTAAGAAATAGAGAGTCATAAAGCGAGGACGGAGGAAGTGAGTAAATATAGGAAATTGGGGAAAGACGGTTGAGAAAGAAATGAAAGATATAAGAAGACTACTGGAGAACGACGCGAGAGAAGGCGCATGGAAAAGATGAAAAAAGACAAGAACAGAAAGGTGAAAGCAATAAGACAAGAACATAACATTGAAATCATCATTAAGAAAAGAGAAATGTGAGTCTAGAAATACGTGGGCAAGAGGGCAAGGACAATAGGATGACACGAAGACGAATTCGAAAGATCAGAAGAGAAAAACATGAATACGTGAGGAAGAGGTGCGGTTGGCAAACGAGGAGGTATCGAGCATGGCTAGGCAGAGTGAGCGAGGTCCAAACGGCAAGCTGAAAACACTTTCCCTGTGCAATGGGCGTAGAGGGTGTACAGGAGCACAAATCGCAAAGAGGACCCGCGAGGGAGTGCTCGCGCCGTCCTGGGGCAGAAGCAACCCCGGGTAGCCGGCGCCTGCAGTATCTCCTCGCGTCAGCGTTACTGGGGCGGAAACACCTCCTGGCACGTGGGAGAGGGGCGTTAATATTTCGTTGCCACGGGAGGATTTTCCGCCTCCGACCGCCTCCGATTCGCCCACTACATCCTCCCCGCTTCAGCTACGCCGCTTCAGCTCCGCCGCCTCTGCCCCGCCGCCTCTGCCCCGCCGCCTCTGCCCCGCCGCCTCTGCCCCGCCGCCTCTGCCCCGCCGCCTCTGCCCCGCCGCCTCTGCCCCGCCTCCGCCCCACCTCTACCCTTCCCTGCCTCTACGTCAAACCACACCATCTCCCCGCCCACTATTTCCGCTTGGCGTTCCCCGCTTCCCGCTCCACACCCACACCGAAAGAGTCCACTACGACAGTGTGCGCCTGATATGTCAACCGCTCAATCCAATGGCTCGAAAATGTGTAACTTTTTACAGCCCCGCGCACAGAGGATGTTATTAAAACGCTCAAGTTCTAACCATTTTTACGAAGTTCGTGTTTCTCTCCCGGCCGCCTGACATCGCGGCGTGCTGGCGCAGGCGGACGGGCAGAAAGGGGAGGGGGCTGTGAGTTGCGATAGGAGGGAGTGAAGGGGTGATCTGTTGTGCGAGATACAAGAGGATATTCCCCGCGCGAAACTCGCAGTCCTTTGCGCCTTCACCGCCCGCATTTGCAGGTTGTCGTCCGCTTCTCCTACCTCCGAGACAATATGCTGTTATCGGAACGTTTGTTGCCACTTGTGCCGGTCGAGGAATTTTCTCA
The DNA here is from genome assembly GCA_011170035.1 of Teleogryllus occipitalis. Classification (NCBI taxonomy): domain Eukaryota; kingdom Metazoa; phylum Arthropoda; class Insecta; order Orthoptera; family Gryllidae; genus Teleogryllus; species Teleogryllus occipitalis. The sequence continues at coordinate 102,026 of BLKR01001187.1, read as the reverse complement.
ACTGTGTTCACATGACTGTTGTGAAATGGGTTCGTTTCTCTGATAATGAGAATTCACTTGAAATGAAACGTTTCCGTAATCCTCAGTAATTCGTTTGTTTTAAAATAATAATGAGAATCGTACTTTTTTGATGTGTGTTTTCCAGTAACACTTCATTAAAAACACAAATTTTAACATATTTGCGTGACAAAGTCTATACAAAATAGGTTTTAATGCCCTATTTTTTTTTATTAGAGCAACTTCTGATTTGTCCATTCCCATTAATGACAAATTGAAAAGTTTCACAAAAAATAATAAAAAAGTATGCGCACAATCCAATTTCCGATCATTTCAATATGAATTAATAATAATAATAATAATAATAATAATAATAATAATAATAATAATAATAATAATACATTTCGTCAAGAATGTTTTATACTAGGAAATTAGTTTTCACTTTTTATCCACCTCAGATTGATTTATAGTTCCTTAGAATAATTTATCTACTTAACACATTTAGTCTCATATCGTTTTCTTCTCATTTTCTTCATTCGATCTTTTCAACGCCCTGAAAACCCAGAACTTTCATCTCCCCGTCAAGAATGCTTTCAGGTCGTTTCTATTCTCAACGTCACTTGACCGTCGTTGTTGTTCTCATCACAAAGGCACCCCTTCCATGGTCTTCTCAACCGTCACCTTACTACAATCCCGAGCCTCATCCTTCTTGAAATGTGTACAATCCCCTACTCCCTTTTCTCTACGAGGACGGCCTGCAAGTTTCCATCTCAGTGTCACCCTTTCGTTTTCAGATAGTCTTCCTTTTCGTTTTTCAAATTTCCCCTGGCTGCATTCACTGTTCCACCGACAAAAACCTCTTCCTCTACGCCCACGTAACCGACGCCATCTTGTCTTCTACATCACACTTTCTTTGCAGAGTTTCCGCTCCATCGGTACCTCCTTCACTGGAAACTTCTCTGACACTTCCCTCACAAGAAATACAAAGCAACTTCCTCACGGTTATCTCATAAGCTTCGCCTGTCTCTAGACGTCAAACCCGCTCCGTTAAACTAGATCCCTGCAACATTAGCTGTCGTCACACTGCCTCTGGGTGTTTCGTGAATCTCTTACTTGCTTCTTTTTTCCTGCATATTCTGCTGCTGTCTTTTACTAAAGAGTCGCATTTACTCATCACTCACGGTCTGCTTGTTTCTGTTCATGTATTCTGATTTTTTTGTGTTAATGTCTGCTACAAAAAGGAAAGGCAGAATGACGATGACAAAATAACGAAAGGTGTGAGTGAGTGTGTGTGTGTACGTGTGAGTGTATGTGTGCGGAAACACGAGAAACCGTAAAGAAGAAAAGGATACATAAATAGGGACAGTGAGAGATGAAAAATGAGGGATGAGTTGTATTGAAACGGGAAAGTAAGTCGGAGAATACTTTACATATTCATACATCCGAAGCTAAATAGAAACATCCACTTGCATTCGTATTCACTTTGTTCTCTATTCCACTCATCTCACTGTTTTTCTCTCATTACCGTTTCCTTTGAGCGGATAAATTATGAAAAAGTTAGAAACCATTAAAATAAGTTTCATTGCCGACACGTTGCCGTTTTATAAGTTATATCGTTCTTTTTCCTATGTGTGCATATAAATATATTGAACTGTGCACATGAAAATAATACAATTGTAAAATTGTCACGCGAAGCTATTATAACTTTAATATGATATTCTCGTTGTTTAATGGATATAATGGCTTTTTTATTCAACCACATTGCCAAATAAAATACCAAATGATATTCAATAGAATTCTGATTTCTTGGGCAATCTCAAGAAAGAAGAAATAAGTTATAAGTGCAAGTATATGCAAAGAAAATAATTTATCATTCTAAAATATTCAATATTCTAAATAATGTCATTGTGCATGAATTTTAAGATTTCATTAAAAAATAAATAAAGTTGTGCATGACTTTTAAAATTTTTTCAGAGTAAGTAATACGAGTTTTGAAGCTATATTTTATTTCATAATAATCAACTTTCTTTTTCTTGATTTAAAGTGGTACTCTAAGTTTATTCCCTACTCTCAACGAATTTACACACATTATAGAATTCCCCTCACAGCCTACTATTTATACATTCTGCACAAGCAGCATCAGATCACCTTGCGCGTTATTCGTTCGTTACCCAGCTACTTCCTGTCCCAGCAAAAGACGCCCACCTTCGTTTCCGCAGACGCTGTTTTCCTCTGCTTATTCTTCAAGGCGTGCCGCCCACGGCAGCACATCCTCTTAGCCTTAAGCAGCCAGCTCGCCCTCCCGTAGCCGGCGCCCGCCGCCGCGCCTAATCCCGCCTCGCGCAGCACAATCCCCAGCGGCCTCCGTCGTCCGTCCCCCCTCGTCCTCCCCTTCGCGCCGAGGTCGACGCCGCCTCGCCTCGCGCCGCGGTCTTAATCTGAAAATTCCTGTCGCCCCCGCCGCAGTCACAGCAGCCGCTGCACCGTCTCCGGCTTCGTTTTCTCAGCCTGCCCTCTCTTTCTCCGGCGGTGGCGGGCGGCGGGCGGTGGGCGGCGGGCGGCGGGCGGCGGGCGGCGGGCGGCGGGCGGCGGGCGGCGGGCGGCGGGCGGCGGGCGGCGGGCGGCGGGCGGCGGGCGGCGGGCGGCGGGCGGCGGGCGGCGGGCGGCGGGCGGCGGGCGGCGGGCGGCGGGCGGCGGCAAAACCTGGCCCCGTCTCCCACCCTGACATCCGCGTAATCGCAGCGCCGCCGGTGTCTTTCGAGGTGGGGGACGGGCCATATGGGGGTGGGAGGTCGTCCCATGGCCCGACTCGCAGTTTGGGAGAGGGACTGGGATTGGGGAGGAAGCGTGATCCGTGGTTCACTTCTTAAGAACTTCTCTGTCTGGAATTCGACGGAAGAAAGCAAGGAAATGCCCGATTAGAGCAGCCGGACTTCAGGACTCCCATCCTGAAAGTAGCACTGTCTAACCTAGCTACTTAACTGTATTTTGTACTTGTTATTATTGTATTTTGTATTTTCGCTTGTTATTATTAACCGTACTGATAGTATAAATAATAAATTTTAATAATATATTAAAATTAATAGAACGATCGCTTACAGGCCATTTGTTCATTACGTCGTTTCTATATGTATGCATGTATGTATTGCAGATGGACTTGGTCTAGGGCGAACAAACGTGTGAGAATATGATGTTATAAATATGGAAGCGAAGAGAGCGATCTTTTTAAATTCGTGGAGTGGTTTTAAATGCAAGGATTAGTGAGTGACTATAGAAGTACACTAATTTATTTATTTATTTATTTTTACGTCAAAAAAACAGTTAAAAACTGCGTATGACGTGCTATGGGGAAAAGTGAATTGTGTGCACATTTTCAAAATTCTGTGATCCCTACACTAAGTCATATACTACTTAAATTTTGAATTTTTGAAAGGGAGAAAAAAAACAAAAAAACTCCCATGTAAAAAATCTATTTTCAAGGGTAAATAAGCAATAAATTTTGAATTTTGCAAGGGAGAAAAAAACAACAAAAAAAACTCCCATGTAATAAAATCTATTTTCAAAGATAAATAAGCAATAAATTTTGGCTCTTATAACTTCCTGCCGCGACATGGAAACGATAATTTGAATAATTGTATTTCCCACTGAATTCTAGAAGACGTGCACAGAAAATGAAGTTACATTTATGTCCAGAAGCAAAACAAGGGGCCATCTCAGCATTTGCTCAATGGATCAGGGAAACTGGACGAAAAACCTGATCGAGATGGGGGTCATTGACCCGGAAGCTGTAGTACAATAGTTGTTACAGGTTGTTTATACTTATTTATACAGTCCAAAATGGTAAATAATGCATTATGTATCATTGTTAAAATTAATGTTACTTTTCTTGTGATGCTCAGTATAGTCTCTAATTGTATAGAAACAGTTATGCAGCAGAAACGATTTCACTTGGGATTTAAACTTTTCTATTGAATTTAATCGTTTAATGTCATCTGGCAAAGTTTTGTAAAATAATGTACATGTATTGTATGTGAATTTTTTGTAATGAGCTGTTGATACTGTCACCTGATGAATATGATTTCTACGTCGAGTGTTATAGTAATAGACTTCGGCATTTTCTGAAAAAATATTCCCGCCCTTGAGCAAGTCATTTTTTACAAAAACCACTGATTCGTAAATAAAAAGACACGGTAATGGTAGAATTCCTAGATGAATAAAGAGAGGCTTACATGAATCACGTGGGTGGGATTTGGTTATTATTCGTACAATTCGTTTTTGTAATCTAAAAGTCTGGGAGCTATAAGATGTATTTCCCCAGAATATTATGCCATATCTCAGGCGGGAATGAACATTCGCGAAGTATACACAACGAGCAGTATGAAGGGTGACTGAATTTGCAAGAATTCTGAACGCGTAGCATAATGAACTTAATTTTGTGTTCAATTCATTTAAATGGACGTTCCATTTAAGGTTTGACTGAATTGAGAGACCTAAAAATTTTGTTGCCTTAACATCAGTCAATGGTACACCGTTCATTTTCAATGGAGCACAGAATTGTTTATTTGAAATGGAAAACTGCATTAAAACCGTTTTCTTTTCGTTTACTATTAATTTGTTATTTCGGAACCAATTTGAAACATCTGATATTGTACTATTTACGGTTTCTTTATTGCAAAGGATGTTCGTATCATCCGCAAAGAGAACCGTTCTTCCGTTTCGAATCGTCGAGGGCATATCGTTTACGTAAAGTAGGAACAGAATAGGGCCTAAAATCGATCCTTGAGGAACTCCACATGCAATGGGCAAAGAGTCGGAAAGGTGCGTACGTAATGTTCCATCATTCCAGTAAGGTATTTCAACTCTCTGAGATCGTTGTTTAAGGTACGAACATAACCAATCTAGAGCAATACCACGAATTCCATATGAAGGTAAATTTGGAAAGTAAAATGTCATGATCAATGACGTCAAAAGCTTTTGAGAGATCTAAAAATAATCCAATAGGTGCCTCGTTTTGATCCAATGATGAGGCGACATCTTTAAGAAAAGAAAATATAGCTGTTTCCGTTGATTTTGATTTTCTAAATCCATGTTGGCAATCTGAAAGCGCGTCGTGTTTAGTGAGAAAGGTTTCCATTCGTACGTAAAAAAGTCTCTCTAATATTTTTGAAAAAACTGATAGAAGAGAGATGGGCCGATAATTTTGAATTTCATTTTTGTTGCCTTTTTTGAAAAGCGGCTTAATTTTAGCTGTTTTGAAAATATCTGGAAACGTTCCAGTGCATAAAGATGCATTAAATATGTGAGTTAACGGGTGTATAATGGCATACGCACAAGTCTTTAACAAAGAATCTGGGAATTCATCTAAACCGGACGAATATTTATTTTTTAGTTTACCGATTATTTTGAGAATTTCATAGGAAGAAGTTTCGGAAACGAACATTGTGTCTAAAATTTTGGGTGAACTGTCTGGTTTTGAATTTTGTGGCTGAAGACCCTTAGTGAGATCGGCAGCAATTCTCGAAAAGTATTGGTTAAAGAGATTAGCCACTGTTGCCGGATCGTTCACATTTATATCGTTATATTTTAAAACAACATTCTCTACGGGTTTTCTAGTTGATTTGGTAGTATTTTTTATTATATTCCACATTGCTTTTGTTTTATTATTTGAGTTCAAAATATCCTGATCGTTTTCATGATTTTAGCCTGCCTTATGACTTTTCGTAACAATGTTTTGTATTTTTTAAAGTAGATAAGGAAATCTTGAGATACGTCATGACGTTTAGAAATAAAGTAGAGAGTACGTTTATTTTTACACGATGTTCTAATTCCTTTTGTGATCCAAGTATTACTTTTTCGTGAAATGTTTAATTTTCTTTTTTTAATAGGAAAGTATGCGTTAAAGAGAAATGAAAGCTTTGAGAAAAATAAATTATATTTTTCATTTGTGTCAATAGCGTTATAAACTGCCTCCCATGATTCTTTCAGCAAGTAGTCCGTAAATAACTTTATGTTAACTGTAGTAAATGCTCTGCACATGCGTGTTTTATTTATTGTGTCAGTATTCATGTTATTAGTAATTGTAAGAATTTGTGCATCGTGGTCACTGTAACCTAGATTATTCGTTATTATTTCATATCTAGTTGTGGTTTTGTTAATTATAATTTGATCTATTGCTGTTTGTGATTTGAGAGTATTCCGTGTAGGTACGTTCACTGTAATATCTAAATTAAAAGAATGAATTAAATTGAGAAACTGCTCTTTTTCGTGGGATTCGCTCAGAAAATCAATATTGAAATCTCCACATACAACAATGGATTTAGAAGAGAGATTACTAATTTTGTTCAGAGTTATCTCTAGATTTTCTACGAAATTGAAATAATCTAAAGCTTGCTTTGTTGGAGGTCTGTAGATGCAAAGTAAAATAATTTTGAGCGTAGTAAGATGTACAACTGTTATTTCAAAAACTTTTTCAACTGCATATAAATTGAATTCTGACAAGAAGGTAGAATCAATATTATTTCTTACATAAATACACGAACCTCCGTAAGCAGGGCCTTTATTTGATTCCCTTGCTCTACAATAAGATCCTGCAAGGTAAAAACTAGGAATTTTGAGTGTGTTTAGATCATTATGAGATAACCAATGTTCTGTAAAGCAAAGAACATCTATTTGACTGAGATCACACTCTAATGCTGCTTCGATAAATTCAATTTTATTTGAAAGAGATTGCACATTATGATGCATTATTTGAATCTTTTGAATGTACCTACACGAATGCTTTTCTGCTGCATCTGACTGTAATTGCTAATTATTTATCTCATTTTTACCTCGAGTGCGTGGTCGAAGGAAGTATCGTGTCCCAGCAGTGTTAGGAGGTGAGGAAGGAGGGGTTACAGATGTAGGGGAATGAATAATGGGAGAGGTAGTACAAGGATTAGGTTGAGGGGATAAGGTAATTGGGTCCAAAGGGGTTCCGGAGGATGGAAGAGAACTAGGAGATGTAGGTGGGGATGAATCTTGGATAGGATACTGCTGAGGTGTAAGGATGTGTTTGGCAAGTTCGCTACCGAGTGCATGTTTTCCGACAAGGTTCAAGTGAAGACCATGCCGGGTGAAGTGTTTTTCTGAGAGAAAGTTAAGCCCAAATAATTTAACATGTGTGCCTCTCAGATGCAGTTTTAATTTGTTGTTTGCGTGTCTAATTTCTTTGCACAGTGTTGGTTTGTTGTACCAGAAGGGCAGAGTCGAGATTACAATGTTCGTGTTTTGGGCGGCACGTTGTAGTTTGTCAACATGTTGCTCAGGTGTAAAGTGACCACCCAAATTGATGTCATTCTGCCCTATGATGATGACTGTATCCCGTTTGGTGAGAGTTTTTGTGTGGGTGTCCAATTCACTGATCACGTCGGCAAACCTCCCGTTAGGTTTAAACACACACATGACAGAGAAATTGGATGGGAGTTTCCCACTGAGCAGGGAGGAGATTTGTCGCCCATGGCTATCTGCTCAAATTAGTACCTTTTTCGTGGGCTCAGTAGGAATGTCCTTGTTCACTTGGGGGCCAGGTTGCGCAACTCTACGTGTCTTTGTTTCTTTGCGCTTGCTAGCCTGTTTGCGTCGGTTTGTGGGTGGACGTGTCGATGATGGGAGGGGGTAGTGAGGATTGGGAAGGCATGGAAAATCATTGTCATAATCTAACACAGCAAATCTGTTTTGAGTCATGATTGGTTGTGATGATTGTGTTTTTGCTTTCGCGGATGGACGGTTGAAAGTTTCTGCGGTGTTGCCTATTGTCTTCTTACAGCCACAACACCTCCACGCCCTTCGCGTGCCAGCTAGGAACACACGCGTTTTTATTGAACAATGGATCTTGACATCGAATTAATTGTACAGAACCCTATGTGAGAAGGTTCTTGAGTTGGGGTCAATTTAACGCACAACTATATAACAATTTAGCAGGTAGATAATTGTGTTTTAACTGACTTAAATTTAACAATCTTCTCAAAAAAATACTCATTTTTAATATTCGCAAGAGATGTAGTGTTTACTGGCGATGATTAAAGTGAGATTCATGTTTCCAATTGGCAAAATAAATGGCAAAAAGTAGTGTGTCGGGGAGTTGAAGGCAAGTATAACTAGACTTCAATCGAACCTTAATGTCTATTACTGAGCAAACTAATTCATTATTAATAGCTATATGCACAATTTATATATTCTATTAATACAAAATTAAAATTATTTTCGCGAAGAAAATTATTTTTATGAATGAAAATTTTAGAGACAAAAATAGAACAAGAATGTTGAAGTTAGAAATCCTACATGATTAATGTAAAAAGAAAGACGATATGTATTAAGACGATATGTTTTAAGAATATCTCAATAGATAATTAGTGTTTCTGGATACAAAAAAGTTAACTGATTGAATCGTAAGTAAGCAAATTCTCATGGTCATTTCTTAATTTATGGCGGAATATATTACGAAAAATTGATGCTATTGATGGATCTTCAAACTATTTCAGAGGAAATAAACGTTAAAAATAAATTTAAAAAATTCAACATTTCCAGAGAGATCACGATGTCTCATACGAATAGCAATAAGTACAAGATAACACACCGGCTGAGTTGGCTCAAATCACATTGTCACTATCTCTGCAGCGTCTCTGACCGGAAGGTCCTAAAGTTCGGATTCCCATGCTGGAGGATATTAGAATTTTTTGCACTAGCTATATAGCTAGGTCGAATTCAGCCGCTGTCGGGGAGAGAATTCTAGGGACAGACTGCTTTGATCGGTAGTTTTCCGTAGTTTCTACCATCACAACCAAGAGAATGCCGGAGCAGTACACTATCAAACGGGCGACGGAATGTGCCCAATCTTTCGTTCCTCTTCCTCGTCCTATACTTTTCTCTTATTGATATGCACTACACTTATTTCCTTACTTACATACACTACACTACCATACATGTCGGGAGACAAATGTTAGATCTTCTCCCGGCAGGAGCGATGCCCCTCAGGAGAGATACCTGGAGGATGAAATCTCTCGCAAACCGACGTACAAGCGACCACCGGATCGCACCATTTAGCAGAGTACGAGCACCATTCCTCCCTGGATAATATATCGACTAAACTAACAGAACGAATGACCGTAGCAGCTGACTTGCATGGAAACATCAACCAAAACAACATAAACTATCTCAAAGTAAAACTTCTGAACTACAAAAATCCCACTACGTGGATGGTTTCAAGAATTAATAACTACATTACATGTATACATTTTGCATAGAGAATGTTGATACCACATTTGTTTCCAGGGTGCAAACAGTGGTAACGACGTAAGGTCTAGTATTGAAGCGTCACTGTCAAGAATAGTATTCTACTAGACCTGTGGAAAAAGATAACTGTATTAGAAACGAATTACCAGGCATATCCTTTGTGATTTTAATATTTTCTTGAACTTTATATTTTATCTTTATATCTTCTCGTATCTTAGAGAGCAAGCAACATCATCTTAGCCTATTCCTTATTGTATTGGGAAAGCAGGATGCAAGACGAATGTTAAAAATAATTCTAGGTTCATTCTAAAAAAGATAAGTAAAACAATTTCATGATCTATTTCCAATTCTTATTCGGAAGAAAAATAGAAAAAATCATTCCACTGGTGGCAGTTAAAATTTTGATGAAAAATACTTGATACTTCGTTATTTTACGTAATGGAAAACATTTCGAGCCTGAGCAGAGAGGCAATGACAGTAACTAAACGAAACCTCTACTCTCACGTAGAGAGTATTCGTGTTCCTAAAAACAGGCACAGCCGTCAAAACGCCCAACCCAAATTAAATATGAAACTAGAGTTCCTGAACATCTGGCATGTTTTCAAAACTAACAATCCGTCCCGAAACGTCGGAAACAACTTCGTATTTCAAAACCATTCCAACCGGCTCCTCCCCCAGCTGCGAGGGCGTGCTCTCCTATGAGCCCCGTCCTTCAAAATCCCGAATCCGGTGCGGCTTAGAAGGAGGTTTCTTTTCCTGCAGGCTTACCGGGCGTGCGGCGCTGCGCGGCGCGGCGCGGTGTGGCGGCCTGCGGCGGCGACGGCGGCGGCGGCAGAGGCGGCGGCGGAGACGCGGGGGCGGGAGGCGAGCGCCTGAGCCGGAGGTTTAGGGCGGTGGGCCACGTTCGTCCGACGCTGCCACCGCCCCCGCCGCCAGCGCCACCACCACCGCCGCCGCCGCCGCCGCTGCCGCCGCTGCCGGCCGCACCTCAATGGAGAGCTCTTAGGTGATTGAGTCGCGCCGGGAACTCCGATTGTGTGCCTGGTATCGCATTAGCCTTTTCAAGTCTCGCCTTCTGTCGGCGAGAGCACGCCGCGGCCTTTCAACGCAGCCCGGTCATTGGGCGCCTTGTTTACCTAGCTGCGCCATTCAGCGCCCACAAAGGGCCGGCGCGGAGGCTGCGCACCCCTGTTTTTAATGGATTCAAAGGACAACGGATACCTCCGCTACCCTGTGCATCTCGCGCGCTCGCCCGCTCCTTCTCCTCCCGCTGCCGGCCTCCCGCCCTTCGCCTTCTCTCAGGCCTTCACTTACGCCCCCTCCCCTCTCCAAGCGACTCGCTCTTCCTCCTTCCCCCTCCCCTAGTCGGCGTTCCGCGTCGGCTCGCCGACGGACCCGAGATACACGGCCGCAGCGAGCAGCAAAAGCACGGGATAACAATAAGAAGTTTATGATAATGATACCAAAGAAGCGGAATATGACAGCGGGTGGCAAGAGGAGGAGGAATAAAACCGAGACGACGAAAGGATAACGAGAAGGAGAAATTATTGCGTCTGTGAGGAGGAGAAAAACGAAAAGGAAGATAGTGGCTCGCCGAGGGGGAAAAGGACTTGTCGATAAGAGGAAAGTAAGCAGAAAGGATTAATATTAGTTTCAAGATACTGCGTTGAGGGCTTCGGCATTATCCAAGAAACGAAGACATGCATACCGCCTACCGACGTAGTACAGAGCAAATACGCCAAGCAGCCACTCGCCAAAGTAACGGAGCCGAGCGGGGTCGCTGCCCCGTCCAGAGAGAACACACACCAAAAAAAAAGAGCGCGCCCTTCTCCGAGCCGCCCCTTCGCCGCCTCCCACGTCCGCGCCGCTCCGACCGCAATCCGCGCGGGCGCCGGAAACCGGTGAATGCGTACATTCCGAGGTGTGAGTGTCCAGTGAAAAATCCCATCCGAACCGCGCTACCGCCTAATCCGAAGGGATCTAGGCTGACGTCAGGCGGAGCGGGTGGCTCACCACTCCTCCAGCTCAACCGCCACCGCCGCCACCGCCCCCGCTGCCCCCTGCACTGCTCTACCCCCACCCCGCCCAGCTCACCGCAGGCTCTCGCTCGGCTCGGCGCGGCTCTACGAAAAAGGCAGCAGCGATCTGACGTGCGTTACAAACTGAAACAAACCTTCGATAAAGGAATTTAAAATAAATTTAATTATGTAAATGAGCGCTTTGTTACTCCCGACGCAAAATGCGTTCCCTGTGAATTGAACGCGTGATACGCGCAACCTTTCTAAAGCACACGAGCGCGTGCGCACGGGTTGGCCGAGGCCGCTCTGCTTTTTCGGGCAGGAAACTCATTAGAGGCGCTGTTTCGGGCTAAGCACGCGGGAGGGTGACAGGCCGACTGGTGCGGGGGGGGGTAGGCGGGGCGGTGGAGCGGGGAGGAAAACGGTCGCGACTGGGCAGGCGGAGGACGTTGTGGAGGGAGGGGGAGTGGCGACGGCGTGGACGCGGCGCGCGGGGACGCGGGATCAGAAGGCCTGTTACTTCAAAAAACACAGATCAAAACGAAATATTGATTTTGCTTTGTGCGGGCGAGCCGCGGAGGCTGCGCGGGCCCGCACGGGGGCGCCGCGCCGTGCCGCGCCGTAAAGGCCGTTCCACAACTGCCCACGAACGGGAACGGCAACGCGAAGACGAAGACGGGAACGGGAACGCCAGATACGCGCGCCTCACAATAAACGCCAACGGGAAGAGGAGTAGCGCTATGACCATGTAGCGGCAGAAAAGAGAATTTCAAGAAACATTCGCCGAATCCAAAGCACTTCTAGCTACACTACTCTGTTCACTCTTTGTTTTGCCATCTGTCTGTTGTGTGTTTGCGAGTGCTGCATTGAATAATGAATCCTTTAACAAAAACTTATTACATAGAAAAGAAATCATAAGAATGAAAATATGCAAAAACTACTCCGAACTTACAGAAAATGAAACTAACTAAAATTTTATCAAAACATTTATTATTATAGTAAAATATACTATAATTACTGAAAAGAACTAAAACAACTCTGCAATTTCTAACAAAACCCGCCTTATACCCTAATCTCGCAAACCACGCTCTAACCTCAATAACGCATTACATTCTCAACTTCGCTCCGGTCCAGTGTCGCGCGCACGATCAACTAAAAAGCTTCGCCGCCATTTGCTGTACTTTCATTGGTCGAGAGGCTTCCCGTTCCCGGGCAAATTTAAATGTCGACCATCCTTCCCGTTCCCGTCAAGCTTTGCGTTCCCGTCGTGTTGTGAACGCCTGTCTGAAATGTCCGTCTTTCAACTTCCTTTACATTCCCGTTCGCGTTGCCGTTCGCTATTACGTAGCGGGCTTAACGCGCCTCCTGGCCAGGCATTAAGCGGGGCGCGGCGGCCGTTTACGTGGCACGCAAGACGTCAGAATGCGAGGGACCCTCTACGGCAAATTTTATAATTTCTTCGTAATTTTGTATTGTTATAATATTTCCCGTTGAGAGATAAGGTTAAATATAGCAGAGAAGCACTCCTACTCGAAGAAAAGGATATTTATTATTTATATTTTTGGAAAACAAGGTACTATTATTAATAGTATTCAATGGCATGGCCGATATCACACATAACGGACTTTGTTGGTTATAAACGTGGACTATAATCTTGGCTTACAAACTTAAACCGCGTCACATATTTGCTAAATATCGGCCTAATAATTATTAATAACTATTACTTAATAATGCAGTGCTATCTATGTCATGGCTGTACAGTGCCATATGGCAAATGTTAAAAGTGCCTATTGAAACCGCACGTAAGCCAGATAATGTGAATAAGCTGTGTGAATGACGAACCATGAATAATTTCGGACTTCATCCTATTAATGTTGATTTTATCTACACGGCACTAACAAGTAACGTGATTGAGTGTGTGGCGTTACATGGATTTGTGAGAAGAATTTTTTCGTAAAAAGCGTTGAAAATTTTGCAAGACTGAACGTCGGTGTTTGTCAACTGCGTTGCGATGCCTTAACTGAGGTATAATGAAGCTATTTTTGCTGATATCATGCAAATGGGAAGTTACGACTGACATAGTGGAACTAGAAATTGCACACTCTGTCTCTCACTACTTTAAAAACTTCCTAACAGCAGTCTGCTCCCGTAATCGCAACCGTCGTCATCCTAACGTTCTTCATTTTCCTATCCACCTCGTGGTGACTAATATCATCATTCCGCTAAAGTTCGAAGCAAGCTTCAAAGCTGCGATCCTTCAAAACATCCCAAAAGGATATAGTTCAAATCCAACTAAAATGCGGAGACAATACATTAATTTTCAATCATACCGCCAGTGAACGTAAGATTTTTTATTTGCTCATGAAATCTACGCTAATGGAATGAGCTGGATTTGATACAAAATACTATATTTTTTTAACATCAACTTACTAATACAAACAAGTAAAAAAATGCGGCCAAAATTTAATTTGAAAGTAAATGTAAATTTCTTACCATTGTTAAAATTTCCTAATGATTCAATGGTGTTAATCTTGTGTTCAAAGTGAGTTAATCTTGTTGCAATTTGTAGTAAATTACTGATACCGAAAAATTGATTGCCGGCAAAATCTGTCTGTCTGTCCGTCCGTGATTAGTCAACGCTAGCGCCTAAGCCATTCAGCCGATTGTACCCGAAATTGATATTCCCCTATCGACTTAAATAATATCAAGAACCTCGGAGTTTGTAATGGATATTTTGATTCGGGTGGGTACTTTCCAGAAAGCCCCAACCTTTTCAAAATTTTCTGCAAAATGGCTCCAAAAAGTTTTGATTTACCTTTCTCCTCGGATGCAGCAAAGAACGCTTGAAAATGGCCCAGGTTTCATTTTCGTGATTCTCTCTTAATTTCCGAAAGTGCAAATTTCAATTTTTTCGGTGTCTTCTTATGTTTTTGAAAATAGAAATGTGTTCACTGAATGAAATCTGTTCTCGAAAGATCTTTAAAAAGGCCATAAAGTCGAATATATAGGGTAAAATTTAAAGTGTGTGTGTGTATATATATATATATATATATATATATATATATATATATATATATATATATATTCATAATAGCAATACTCATTTTGATTCGATGTGATTGAAATGTGGTGTTATTATTTTGATTAAATGACGTACAATTGCAAAAAATGTAAGATTCCCCTCATGGCCCGCCCCTGGATCCGCCACTGCAGGAGATGCGCTGTTGTCCATTGAGATGATTCATCGTGACGGCTGAACTACGGCTGGAGGGAGCGGGTGGGTCAAGGGCAGAGGCACACAAAGAGGTTTAGAAAAAGTGAAAGAATAATAACACAGAAGAAGGCCGTTGGAAGGGTGGTTGGGAGTTTGAGAAGAAGTGAAGGGAAGATCTTGGGTTGGGAAGGGAGGGAAAAGAATACAGTATTTCCTGGATCAGTTGGATGACGCAGTCTGTGTTCCCACATTAAATTCTATTAAATTCCACGTTTTTTTATTGCTGATATTGGATGATTCTAGTAGTTTGCAGCACATTTTAGAGAAGACCAAAATGCATCAGACTTCGGTGGTGACAAACGTTTTGCTCAAGGACTGCTGGTTCTAGTCCCTCGTTTGTCATTATTGATTTCACGTTATGGAAGAGAAAGACAAACCACGTTTCCAACAAAATTATCTAAATAGAGAGAAGTTCTCGCTCGTCGATATACAAGCAAAGTGGCACATCTAAAATTTGTCATTTTTAATGAGAACTATTTTAATTTGAGCGGAGCCATTAATTTCGGGGAAAAGCCTTTTTCTCTACACAGCAGCTGACATGTAAACTATCTTCAAAACTTATTACCAATTCAAACATACTATATTCTATAGATATTTCTTCACATAAAGAAAAAAATATTTTTGAGATAGGTAACTTTTCGTGTACACCGACATACCTGGTTTGAAATCCCGAGCGCCCTGGCGATTTTTAAACATAAAAAGGACTTCGGACATTATTTCACAAGTTTCTTTCATGTACCTGTCCTTGTCTTTTCATTGTTTACTTACAAAACAACTTATTATTGGCTATTTCACCAAATATGGACCGATCACTGTCTTCATTTTGATGAGAATACGAAATGGGGCGAATCGGTTGACGAGTAAGAATAACGGATCGTTGCTAAGTGTTTATTCGGAAAACAATATTTTTCAATATTTAGACGAAATTCGCTTTCTTCCGTGAAGTCAAACGTTTCCCACGAGAGTGCAGAACCCTGCAGAAGTTCCGCCTGAACCTAGACACTTCGGCTTTCCCTCTGCCAAACATCGAGCGTTCCTCTGTGAGGCAAGGGAGTTCGAGTATCACCAATTGCGTTCACTATCGACGCTACAAGGAATCTTAATTAATAACAAACGTGCTTCTGGGTAAGGTACTCACGTTTGGTGTAACTGAAAATAAAAATGCCGTTTCAAAGTAACATTTAGCGGAAAAGGGTCTTCCATTCAAAGGTTCTTTTTATTGGGAGAGGGGTTAATATTCAACATTCCACGAAGAAATAAAATAATGAGGAGTTGGTTAAAAATTACAGAAATGTGGTATGTACTTCTTTCTTCAGTGAAAAGTAAATGATATCGCTGAATCTATCAGTGAGTAGTTGAAGAAATGGATTGAATCTATTTTTTTACTTAGAAGGAGAATGCTTAAAAAACATTGTATTTAGTATTTTAAAATTTTAAACATACAATAAATGTTGCCTTGAATTAATTCAAATTCAAATGATTGATTGATTGTTTCCGGTCACGTCAATTGCTATAGCCATTTGCCCCTTTTGTGTAGTCAATGCTTTATTCCGGGGGTACAAGTATTTCTCCCCTCACCAAATGGTGAGATCCGGCGCCGACCTCTACGTTGACTTGCAGGGTATTTCCCCTTCCAGATATATACGCCAGTGGGGCATTGCCCCGGCTGGGACAAAGTGTAAGCTCGCGACTGGCCTTCCGATATGTGAGATAGCGTAGTATATGTAAGTATATGCTTGTGTGTAAAGGGGGAGGATAGGACAGGGAAGAGGAACGAAAGATCGCTATATCACACGGTCGATGGGCCAATCGTAGGAAATTGTTCCGGCATTCACCTGATATTGATCTGAGAAACTATGGAAAGCTATCGAGCAGAGGAGCCGAGCACTAGAATTTTCCTCCAGTGGCTGAATTCGATCTACTCGAACGTCGACCTAGTGTTAGGGTCAAAAATTCCATTACCAACTCGAACTCTAGGACATGCTGGTCAGAGTTGCTGCAGAGATAACGGCAATGCCGACTCTGAGTTAACTCAGCCGCTAAAAAATGTTGGAAAGAAACAGACAGATTGATTGATTGATTACTATTTATTCCGGGCGCGTCAATAGCTAAGGCACATTAGTCCATGTGCATGTTTTTCCTCGGGAGGTGGCGGTAATCATGCCCCTTTCGATGGTTTTCTTAACCAGGTATCTCCCACCAGTGGAGCACCACCCCAGCCGGGACAAACTCTGAGCACCCAAACGTTCTCCCAGCATGTGTGGTAGTGTAGTGCATGTAAGTGTAAGTGTATATAGGGGTGAGGATAGGACAAGGAATGGGAAGGAAAGATCGCGCGCGGTCCGTGGCCCGTTTGTTAGGGTACTACTTCGGCTTTCGCCTGGTATTGGTTGAATAAACCACGGAAAACCTCCACCAGTGGGCTGCAAGAATTCTCTTCCACATTGCGACAGAACTCGACCCAGCTATCTGGCTAGTGTCGAAAATCGTGTCAGCGTTAGAAAGAAAGCGTGTTAACTCATGTATCATGACTTCAAACATTTGCTAGATCAATAATAATTTGACAATATTCTTCATGCACTTCATTGCAGACACCAAAGAAGATATATTAACAAAGAAGTTCGTTTCATCTTTAAACGAAATTGTTTTCTAGTGAATGACTGCACTCGTACTTTCTCAATTCCACTGTATTCATAGATATGAGAAACCTGTCCCGTCGCATAGTTACTGCTAAAATGTTTCCCGACTGACTTTCTCATTAGTTAGTACAACAAATTCACAAAAAACTTTCCGCTTACCTATTCAACGCGCTCGTTCACTGTTCACCGGAGAAGGAAGTACTACGTTTCTGTCCCTTTCGAACAACTCGTCATTATTTTAAACTTTCCTTTCGTGGAATAAAATATATATTCAAATTCAAGAATGGTGGAATTCTTACACGTCGTTCCCAGACAAGGAAAATTCTTGCAGCGCCGCGCCAGGGGTCCCTATCTAATTACACCAGCCGATCGCCAGGGGAGCCGGCTAGCGCCGACGACCGAGAACGAGGAGGCGGCGTGCAGCGACGACGACGAAACGCGTAATAACTTACAGCACGCGGCGCATACCCGGCTCCCTCATAAGGCTGCGCTCCCGCCCGGGCAGCGCGACCGAGGGCGCGGCGGCGGAGGCGGCGAAGGCGGCGGCGGTGGCGAGGACGGCGACGACAAGGAGGGCGCGCGGGGGTGGAGCGCAGGCGCGCGGGGAGGGGATGCTGGGGTCGCCGCCGACGCCGCCGCACGAGACCGGCGGACCGCGCCCCACACGCTCGTTAGTATGGTAATCGGTGGCGGGGTGCGCGGCGCGGGGACGGGGGCGGGGCGGGGTACCGGCACGACGAACGAGTGACGCGCTGACGTTCTTCAGACGCGACGCGCGGCCCGCCCTGTGCTCTCCCGCCCCGGGTCGCCGCGCTCGCCATCCCCCGCCGCGCCGCGCCACGCCACGCCACGCCGCGCCGCGCCGCGCCGCGCCTCGCTGCGCGCCTCGCTGAGCGCCCCGCCACGCCGCGCTGCGTCCCGCCACCGCCGCCACGCCACGCCACGGCGTGTCGCATTGTTCGGCGGCGGGCTGACGCACGAGCCGGCCTCTAATTGCAGGCCGCGGCACGCGGTATAAACCAACGGACGGTCGACGCGCGCCCAGCGCTCGCCCGCCCGCCCGCCCGCGCGCCCGCTCGCCGCGCCCCGCACCGCCCGGCAATCACAGAACACAACCACCCCCGCCGGCGCCCGTCGCTGCCGCGTCCATCCATCACAATTTGCAGGGCCGCCCCGGCTGCCGTCCCGGCCGCAATCGCCGCCACTTAGAGCAGCAACTGATTGAATAGCGCCAAGCGCCACTGCGCGTCTCCGCGACCGCCCGCCTCGCTCAGGCCCTGCAGCCTGCCCGCAACGCCACTACGCCTCCACGGAGACTGAGCCAGCGGTACAGTTTGGGCCCTGGGGGGTTACTGGTTGGCGGCGATCAATGATACGTTTTCCAGATGATAAAAACAGTATCTCGTTTCGAAGGACAAGAGGAACGTTTTCTCGTTGTCTATGTGTCTCGTTTAAGAACTTTGCTGCCAACTATTACAGCGTGACCGGTGCAATTTTAGCGGCTTTCTTCAGCGCTTGAGAATTTCAAATTAAAGTGGTTACGCGTAACAACAGGCCTGATGGTCTGAGAGTCCTTTGGAAGTAAAGGCAATTACAATGGCAACAATTACAGCTCCACCCGCAGCCGCAGCCTCCCTCGACGCCGCCGTTGCAGCCACCTCTGCCACCGCCTGCGGCCGCGCTCGACCCCACCTCAACCGCGACGCGCCGTCGTCGCAGTCTCTGCCACCGCGCCCGCCGCCGCCGCCGCCACCGTCCCAGTAACGTATTCATTGTGACCTCTCCTGTTTTCCATTTGGAAAAGAGCTTCTTTTTTTGCGAGATGGCGTCGCCGTCCGCCTTCCTTATTACGCGTGCGTTCTCGCCCCCTCTCGACGCCTGGCGCCGGCTCCTCCAATTGCAGGATAGAATGTTGCATGCAAATGCACAGTATCTGCTCACCGGCAATACAAGGGAATTGCATTGTTAAAATATGTTTGGGGACGGTGCGACCGGGACGAGGGCGAAGGTCGTGGGCTTCGCGTCGCCAGAGGCATGAGGCGTGGGGCGAGCGGGGCGTGGGGGGAGGCGGGCGGAGCAGACATAGGGGAGCTGGGCGGGGCGAAACGGAGCGGGTGGAGCGGGGTGGAGCGGGGTGGGGCTGTATGAAGTGGGGCGGGACGGAGCGGAGGGACGGAGCGGAGGGACGGAGCGGAGGGACGGAGCGGAGGGACGGAGCGGAGGGACGGAGCGGAGGGACGGAGCGGAGGGACGGAGCGGAGGGACGGAGCGGAGGGACGGAGCGGAGGGACGGAGCGGAGGGACGGAGCGGAGGGACGGAGCGGAGGGACGGAGCGGAGGGACGGAGTGGAGGGACGGAGCGGAGGGACGGAGCGGAGGGACAAAGCGGAGGGACGGAGCGGAGGGACGGAGCGGAGGGACGGAGCGGAGGGACAAAGCGGAGGGACGGAGCGGAGGGACGGAGCAGAGGGACGGAGCGGACCCGGAACGGAGGCGGAGCGGGACGGAGTACGTGATGGGACATGACGGGGTTGGGATGTATCGGTGTGGGTGTGGGTTTGGGTGAGACGAAATGGGTGTGGTGGAAGGGGCTGCTGCGAGGCGGCAGGAGACAGACGATTCGGGGCGAGGCGGAATGGGGCAGGGCGGGGCTGAGAGCGCTAGCGGTGTCAGCAGGCGCCGGTGGAATGGCGCAGAATGGCGCGGGGCGGCGTGAGGGAAGGAGTGAAACGGCTCGGGCCAACTCAGAGCTTACTGAGAGCGATTGCTCGGAGCGTGGGCCGGGCGCGTGGAGGGGGAAGATGGGAATAGAGCGGCATCGGTCACACAGGGCGGCATGAACAGGCGCAGGGTGCGTCGAGTGGCTTGTAGGACGCGGATTGGTATGTGGACGAGGAGACGTGTGTGGGGTGGAGAAGAGGCAACGCCATGTGCGAGTAGTGGTCGGAGGCAGATCCTCCCGCACGGGTGGATCGAGAAAGGACGCGAGGCGGAAGGGACGTCGAGAAGGGCGTTGCGAGGCAGCACAGCGGGATAGCTAGCAAACGCGTAAAAAGGGGAATATAGAGAAAACGGCGTAATGAAGTACAATGTGACGTGAGCAGAAAATGAAGCAATGAAGTAGAAGAGCCATGTGGAGATGAAGCTCTTCCAGAGGTGGTGAAAGACTTGATGTGATCAAGATATAGATTGAGTTAAGAAAATGTCAGGAAGCTGTAATTAGATGATATAATTGGCAGAGCGAAGCCAAGTTTCATACTTCGAGAGCTTGGAGTAACGTTGAAGCGAGAACTCAAGTAGGTAGCATTAGATCGCCATGAAAGGTGGAGTGGTGGTGGTGAGATCGTTGAAGGAATTGTGACCACTTCGGACAAACGACGTACCCGTACATTCAACAACTGGTTCAGAACGCGAAGTGGGAATTAAGCAAGCATCATAGAGGTGTCGTAAATATTGTGACGAACTTCTGTATTAACAATCACGGTTTAAAACAATGATGAAAACTACGCAGTTGTAACAGATATCTATAGTTTGATCAAATATTCAGAAACACGGGAAAATATAAAAACCACTATATTACTCATATCCAATGCGCTCAGAAATTGAAACACTACTATGCAGTCTCCGGCCATGTGAGTGGTATCTAGTTGGACACCTAAGGGTTTCGTTGGATACCCAAGAACACGCGAAAAATACAAACACAATGAAGTACATTCGATTGAGACTGAGAAATGTAAACATTTGTTTGTGATCTCTGCCTATTGTCATACAGCGCGTACCGACTGAATTATCACTTTCATTGCTTCACTGCGTGTACAGCTGACGTCATATGACAGCAAGGTTTCAAGAAGTGTCTACTTTTCATTAACAAGGTTTTTGGTATTTACGTTTCGCGTTATGAAACATTTTTCATATTCATGGTAAGTGAAGAACTGTTGACCTTTTTACAAGTACTAAACCGTGTAATTACAGTATTCGTGAAAATGTTTTTGTTAAAATATATAATTTATTACAGTGTTGTACATGAGTATTTTATTTATTGATCTAGGGCAATGTGTGCTACGTTTTGAAAAATAATTTTGTCAGATTTGTTCAGCAGTATTTTTACTGCTGCAGGCCTCTAATTGATATGAAAGTTGCAATAGTAGCAATAGTAAAGTATAAATAATTAATGTAACTTTTTTATTACCAGAATCGCTTGAATATTGTTCCTACTACAATGTTATACTTACCCATGACTTCATAAGGTGTTCTTATCCGAGACAGTATATACAACACCTTATTAATTTTAATTCCATTATTATTACGGATAAATTGCTTAATTTCTTTACTCTAAAATATATCAAAACATCAAACCTCATTGCATAAGATTCACTTTTGAAATCAACAGACGGCCATTATTGTCATAATTTAAGTGGCTGGTTTAACAAAACAATGCCTCAGAACCAAGGACGGGGCTACAGTTTTCAACCATATGGTTTTTGTGGAGTCTGTGGAGTTTTTGTGGTTCTTTCAAGAAAGAGAGTGGTGTAATATGGATGAAAGTTAGAAAGTGAAAATGAGAAAAGAATGAACGTCTCGTATATGCAGCGCGAGATATACTGCAATTAACACATTTCACCGCTGCAATTAAACCAGCTTGAAATTTCCCAGAACTAGCACACATTATTTATGCACTGTCGATACAGACAATAGCGAAAAAGTGAAAATAATGACTTTTAAAAACTCAAAAGGTAATGTTAGAGTGAACGTGACGACTTCATTATATTTTACAACGGAAATAGGACCTAGGAGTGAGGATTAAAGAACATACAAGATGACAAATGACATTAGTTATAGAGAAGGAGAAACAGCAAGGGTGACGAAAGGAATTTGCTAGCTGGAAAAATATAACTTGAGTGAACGCAATTTGTTGCGAGCAATAACGTATTATAATGGAAGAAGAAACTGTCGGTAACATAATTATTAAACCTACGAAAAGTAGTGGCCCGAAGATGGGACACGCCGAGTCAGAGACCGTTGACACGCAGACATGCAGAGCGGCATTTGAAGGCTAAGTGGAATGAGAGGTCGGAGGAAATGAAGCGAACGCCGTGAGAAGATTCGGGCGGGTCGCAGGATGAAGGAAGCGAACGACGTCGAGCAGGGCGGAAGGAGGTCTTGCAGCGGGGGGCGTGGCAACGGCGGGGATGCGGAAGCGGGAGGCGACGGGCGACGCAGGGCGGCGCGAGGCGGGGCGGGGCGTTGCGGGGAGGCGTGGGGCTGCCCGGGAGATGCCGTGGGATGGGGCGGGGCGGGGCGGAGAGGCGCACCCGCAGGTAGCGTGCGCCGCGACCGCCGCTCGCCCAGCCGATGCTAATGCAATCAATCGGCGGCACGGGACTGCCGCCCGCGCCGCCGCCGCCGCCGCCGCCGCCGCCGCCGCCGCCGCCAGGCAGCCGTCCTGGCCCGCGGGAAACGCTCAAATTAATGCGAGGCGAGGCTGTGGGCCTATGCAGATGAGCTCGGCGGCTGCGGGCGGCTACGAGCGGCGCGCAGGCCTTCATTAAAGCGCATTGAATCGCACGGCCGGGTCCGGAGGCACCGTCGCCCGCGCCTGCCTTCCCCTCCGCGCCCCTCCCCCTCCCGCAACTCCCCGCCGCGGGCGGTCGCGAGGCGGCGGCGGAGGCGGGGCGCCGCCGTTGAACAGGGGCTGCGGGGGCGGCTGCAGCAACTAGCGTGACGTGGGGCGCATCGAGGAGGTGTGTGGGAGGCGAGCGTGCTGCGCGGGAGATGCACGCGACGTTGCGACCCTCAGCAAGACGCTCAAGCGCTCAAGAGGAGGAGACGGAGCTCGAGGCGCCGACGACGGAATCGCATTGGAACGTGGAGAGCTCGCGATGGTGATTGGGACGCAGTAGTAATGGAGTGGCATGGCGACTGATGGTGGGGGACGCAGGGAACCGGGAGATACCGGTATGCTGGGGATTGCGGTGAGAGGCAAGAGATTGGAGGCAGATGTTTTCTGTAAGTGGTTGCAATGAGGAAAACAGACGAATGGTGGAAAGAAGAAAAATGGGGAGGTGGGTTTGGTCGAAAGCCTGATGAAACGTTTTCTTAGATATGTGATTTAGTCACAGGGGGTGTTGGTGAGAAGGCATGCCAACAAATTGCATCTCTTTGAGAAGTGCGGGTAGTCAATGAAATGGGCAACGAGGAGGTTGCGAAGGCGGGAAGCTAGCGCCTCAGACGCGGAGGGATGAGAACCTATGAATATCTAGAGAGGATTGCGCCACGGTTGGCAAGGCAGAGGCTGAGGTGGAGGCGGAGGCAGAGACGGAGGCGCAGGTGGAGGTAGAGGCGGAGGCGGAGGCAGCGGCAGCGCAGAGGCGGTAGCATAGGCGACGGTGGCGGTGGCGTAGGCGACGGTGGCGGTGGCGTAGGCGGCGGCGGCGGCGGAGGCGGCGGCGGAGGCGGCGGCGGAGGCGGCGGCGGCGGAGGCGGCGGCGGCGGAGGCGGCGGCGGAGGCAGCGGCACCGGTCTACGAAGCACGACGAGGAGCGCAAGCAGCACTTGCGATGCAAGCGGACGACGTCGTGTTTGTGTAGGCGAAGGCATCTATGGAGAACAGCTCTGTGGGCGACGAGAGTTCTAGAGGAAGGGCAGGCAGCGTGGCTCTTGCAGTGTCCGCAATCAACTCAATAGGCAGATTCCTGACATGACCCGGCCACACACGGGATCGGACCAATGGTATGAGGACAATGCAAGTACCACTACAGAAAGCAATATTCTCGTATGTCACAAGTGATTTGCAGGGGTGGAAATGGAATGTACGCGGGCAGCTTTGTAGGATTTCTTATGGTAGCAAACGACCTCGCTCTTTCACGGACAGTGTTATGTCATTTGTTGCAATTTACTGATTTCTTCAGGAGCATTCATGTTGTAATTGAGATCGTGTTGTGAATTTAACTGGGCGTCTCACAAAGTACATTCATATCTGACTCGAATAACCGTTCTGTAACTTTTCTTCCATCACGTCGAACGAAATATCTTTCAGTTCGGACCAATGAGAGAACGTGAACAGCATTTTTACCCTAATAAGAAAAAATCAATTGCTTTAGGGCTTCAACGTTTCCACTGAAGGTACCTGACGGCTCAAGAATAAATACGAGGAACATTCCTTCGCATCGCAACAATCTTCGTGCTGACAGCGCAAGAACTCTCAGGAATTATAATAAGCCTTTCTACGAACGAACGAAAGTTCAAAGGCACCCGCATAGTACTGGAATGAACAAAATATCATCGAAACATGCTCGGTAACTATTATCATACTCTGCGACAAAATAAGGTACGTTTGGTCAGTGTTTTGGTGAAATATTGTAAAATATCGACAAGGACATAATTTTCTTTGGTATGTGTTGCCATTTTTACTGTGCACGATATTGAAGAATTAGAAGTGCACGAGGGGCATACGTCATTTCTCTCCCACGCACGCGCACTAGTCTCTTGCAACGCATGGACTGCTATCTGTTGGCCGCGAAGGAAACTTATTTTATGAACGCACTTCGAAATGAATACTCTTCTATTCATGAGAGGCTGGAATAAATTACTTAGAACACATAACTGCTTCAATAATAATCTGGAAGAAGAAGAGGAAGAAGAAGAAGAAAAATTCACAACATTAAACTGGTCTTGAAATGTAGTCTCTGTCCTGAAAATTCGACAGGATATTCTCCCACTTTATCACATTTTTCGTCCGTCACGGATAAAACCATACCTTCCGTAATCATTATGTCCTGAAGGAATGGTAATACTCAATTGTATTGTTTATTTACATAAATTTCAGATTCAGTTTTATATTTAAAATGCTATATAATGAATATTGTATTGTAGTAATAATACCCCAAAATAAGGATTAATGCTTAATGAAAAAGAGAGCATTTTATTCCAAACACCAGAGGTAAAACAATTCTTTCTTTGTATTAATACAATCATTTATTGCGTATTAATTAATTCACATAAATGTCGAGAAAATAGTAATTATTGAAATATGCACAGAAGCACATGTCCAATTGCCTATCATACAATGTGATGCTTTTACACAAATAACATTGTGCGGTCTGTCTGATTTCAAAATAAGTGGCTTTTCTAATCTCATCTCTTTTTTATAATGATAAAAACTCATTCAATTATTCTCATATTAAAAAAAATGTTTTACTTACGTAACAACGTTTCAATAACTCCTGAACATAAGTCAGTCTTAAGTCAAGTCAGGGCTGTTAGTAGCTGCGGTTCCCAGTCTGGCACCCATCGAGGGACCCGCGCTATCTCGAGCGGCTTCATTTCTGTGACCACATAGCTTGGTTAAGAAGTTCGGCTACCACTGCAGGCAGTTTTTACTTTCTCGCATTTCCATTCTAAGAAGAGAACGTTGTATGGACCGGAAAACGGTGAATTTTCGACAGAGAAACTCATATTGCCGGGTCCTGGTGACGAAAAAGGGGATAAATTCTATTTTTGATTTTAGAGGATACTTTACATGTAGCCTCAAAAACATTTTAAAAATTTTCTCAAAAATGGCATCGATGTAGAAGGACTCAGGTCGGTGTAGGTCTCATATTCGTTAAAATCTACCGGCCTTACTAATAATCGTGGTGTAAATTGTATTCTGAGCTTAAGACGAGAATAACGGGAAAATAGCAAAATCTCGTACCAATAAACATGGAATAAATCGATCACGGAATGAGTGAGGTATAATTTCCATGGCAACCGTTAAACCTCGGAGAGACGTAGTTTAAGCGTGAAATAACCTGGAAATGCGAAAATAGGAAGACAAATAACCAGCTGTTTGTGCGTTGTGCTTCATTGTATTATTGTCATTTTTAATTCGACTGTTCTTTCTTTTCTTGTGGTTTTCTCGGATATTTGGCGATGTAGTTTCATTCGTGGATGATTCATTTGTTGTTGTTTTTCTTGGATTTTTGTCAATAAAACTTCGAAGAAATTTTGTTGGAGTTTCATACCAGAAATAGAAGTGTGAAATAACGTTGATGAAATGTAAGGACAACCGAAAATTGTCACCAAGCACATGTCAAACTTTTTAAAGAGTATTCAGATGAATTTTGAAATAAAAATGGGTTTTCATAGGAAGGAACGCAGGAGTTAACCCATTTCTTTGTGTCAGAACTGATCAGACACAAGTAGGGAAGGACAAAATTAGCACATTTTGGCGGAAATACTTGATTATGTATTCTCTTTGCTCCTGGAGGAAATATAAGATTCAACATGACTGTGAAGACTTGCATGCATGAGTCAGCCATCTCAAACAAATCTGCAAGCTCCCATATCCCTATGTCCATATTTTTCATCATTAAACGTGCATATGAACAATATTTCATTGAAAATTGAGGATATTGTTTTATTTTAATGTACAAAATTGTGTTATCCATGAAAAATTACATAAATAAAATAGCGTGGCACACCGTTCTCAGATTTTCAATGATTTGACATTTAAACACAGATTGAAGATGAGAAATTTCATGGCAGATTTTTGGCGTGTTTTGTTAAATAAAAATTATACTTCTATTATGTGTCTGATAATAATAGATTTATTTTTATATAATAGATATGCTCCACATTTGCATCAATTGAATATTTAAATTTTATGGTAATAAATTCTTCGTTATGTTGAAGAATACAGAAAATTTATTTTCACTGAGTGTTCTGAGAAAACTTCTTATTTTGAAATTAGTTTCCATACTGCTAGTTTCTTACACGTTTTAAATGTGAATTTAGCAGTTTTGCAACAAATAATGTAAGAACTTGTCCCTTTTTATTGGCTGCCAGAAGTCATTCCTATCAGAAACATCAAGAATCTCTAGGAAATGACAGTAATAGAAATTACCTCTAGGAACAATACAAGAAAGGAGTGGATTGGTTTTCATTGTAAATAAAAAAAAGTATGCCAAATATAATTCTGCAGAATCTTGTCTTCAACAAAAGGATTAATTTTATTGAACTGTATGTGTATATTATATTTTTAACTAATATAGGGTTACTAATAGTTACATACAAAATTCACATGGAAAGAGTGAAAGGAAAAAAAAACATGTCAAAAATATTGAGTCTCCTCCAGGTATTGGACTAAAAGACTCATAATGAACTCAAATTAATAGATATGAAGTTGTAAAAAACAAATCGTTTTGGACAATACCTTAATAATAAAACAGTTATTGACATAATATTTAATGTGAATTTGGTATATAATAGTAGTGAACATGTCAGTATCAACGTTAGTCCTTAATAAAATATTTTCATGTAAATGAGAATTTTATTTCATCAACTACTATCTTAAAATAGAAAAAATAATCTTGATGTTAGGGTAGTTTTGCAAGATTTTTTATATTAATGCCTATCTTTGAGGTATACCTTTGTAAGAAAAGAAAAAAAACTATTTTATTACATCATTTCAAGTCAAAGAATTTTAGTGATATTATTTATTAATTAAGTTTGAGAGGATAAAGGTTGAGAAAGTAAATAAATAACAAATAAATATTCTTGAGATGATAAATCTTCTAATAGGGTTCAGAAACAACTCATTCAGTCACTATTTGACACAAATCCAATTAGTTGTATGTCAACAAAAATGAAAAACAATTAAGTTTTTTGTGAGCACAGGAAACTTGATATTGGCTTGCTTTGAGCAATTTAACTTTTAATAATTCATGTAAGTGGGATTTTAATCCCACTTATATGAATGAAGTGGTAATAAATACAATATAAATTAGTTCACAAACAGTAATAACTTTCTTTCCTTATATCAGTAATAAGTAGCCCTAATGGCATGCGAGTTAAACAAATTGAAGCCGCAGTTTTAATTAGTAGTAAACTTAAATGGAAAATTTCTTCTTTAATAATTATTGTTCTACAATCAT
Organism: Teleogryllus occipitalis; assembly: GCA_011170035.1. Taxonomy (NCBI): domain Eukaryota; kingdom Metazoa; phylum Arthropoda; class Insecta; order Orthoptera; family Gryllidae; genus Teleogryllus; species Teleogryllus occipitalis. Next base: position 73,915 of record BLKR01001187.1, on the reverse strand, counting down.
ATTAACATTCTCTAAAGTTAGGACACACTTATTCTTTTATTATTATTATTATTATTATTATTATTATTATTATTATTATTATTATTATTATTATTATTATTATTATTATTATTACTATTTTAATATTTATTTTCTACCTATTCAATCATACATTTTTTCAGGCATTTTAACTTTGTTTTTTTAAACTTAACTTTAACATCATATTTTAACTTTGTTTACAATAATTATGTACGGCAAGATGCCAGCATATAATCTGCAGGTATATAACATTACCCATAATTTAAAAGAATAACATTTTAACTATATTTGAATAAATAGCATTCTATTTAAAAAGAAGTGAATTGAAAAGGAGGAAAATAACTATTTAAATTAAGGAGGATGGAACATGTTCTTAGGGAAACACTAACATATTCGAGGACTTGGAAAATAAATTGGTTCTAAAGCAAAACTTTTAGACGCAAATGAAGTTATGATGTTTTTTGTGAGATGAAGAATAAAGGATTTAAAAGAATCAATTTTAAGTTTTCCACTGTATTTTATTCTTATATAATTATTCGGATTAAAATTATTCGGATAATTTTTTTTTAATTTCACCATTGTTTCTCAGATAAAAATAATCAAAAGTGAGAAATGCATTTGCAGTGATATATTCATAAACTTAGTGAATACATTGTTTATTTATTTCAGCGTATTCTCATCTTTTTCTCATCATATTCGTCAGATTTCATTTTTAAACTGCGCTCTTTCTGCAATCATTTATCCATTCCTAATATACACACACAAATTAAATTTGACGAAATGAACTCCAGCATTCATTACAACCGTAATTCAAAAACAGTTCTTACTTATATATTTGAATCCACTAACTACCACTGCAATCACACAATTCGGGAGAAAGTGCGAAATATTCTGTGCATTTTCTGTGCACGCAACACAAAGTTCCTGCTAAGCCCTTACACCAAGGAATAAAGAAAACACGCCAAAGATGGTATATGAAGCAACGTTGCCAAGCATTGATTTCGTATTTAACAAGGACTGGTTAAGCTAATGTTTAGCGGCCATTATTGATAAAAATGTAATCCATCCTTATTCCGAGCTTAAGCTGGAAGTAACTATTTCCGGAATAAGCGTGATATACCGAAGTTACACCAAGCTTTTTTTTAGTAAGGCTGCAAGTGTTTTCGAAAATTGCATTTTTTGGGGACATCTTCCTCCAAAAATAATATTGAAGATAGAGACTTTTTCCTTCGTGAAATCTGTTTCTTAAAGACAGATCTTGGAGTATGGTCATTTACAATTTTTCGAAAATATGAGTAATTTTCACGTAATTTGTCGAGAAATATTTGCAATTTTAAAAAAACTATACAACTCTACAGTTTTCTTCCAATCGTATTCAAAATTGTATATACATGACTTTCAGAACAAGATAAAAATTTGTCTCTGCAAAATTTCGTAAAAAGTACTATTTCCCTTTGCTACCTCTTAACGCAAAATTTAAGTGTACATTCTTTCCGTTTTTCGGAAATACGAGGTGCAACTGAAAAGTTTCTGAAATTGGTATGACCCAGCAGGGAGGGGTACAGGGAGCAGTACAACCAATTGCCATCAGCACCTTTTTATGTTTCGTGATTCAGTATGCCTAGCGGCTTCGTCTAAGTGGACGTGTTTATTGTAGGCGGGTAGTTTTCCACTCTTACGTTTGCTTGCGTTTGCGAATTTGCAATCACCGACCTGAGAGAATAGCGTAGTTGCAACAAGATCTGTTTTAAACTTGGTGAAACAGTTGCCGAAACGTATAAAATGTTTGTGCAAGCATTCGGTAATGATGATTTGGGCAAGGCACAAACGTGTGACTGGTTTAAACGTTTTAAAAATCGCCAAACTTCTGTTGATGATGATGATGATGATGATGATGTTGATGAACGTTTGGGAGGGTCATCTATCAGCACTATCAAAGAGAATGTCAGTGCCAATGGAATTATCCACAAGGAGTTGGTACCACGTGGTCCCATCGTGCTGTCCTATGGCGGTTAAATGTGGATATGAGAATGAAACATTGAGAGAAGAGGCACAGAAATGACTGGATCCTTCACCATAACAATGCGAGACCACATATAGCTTTCACCATGCAGCAGTTTTTGACAAACAAAACGCGGTGGTTCTCCCTCATCCAGTGTATTCACCCGAAATTGTCTCCATGCGATTTCTTTCTCTTTCCCAAGATGAAAATCAGGTTGAAGAGTGACACGATAGAGCAGATTCAAGTGGAATCACAAGTGGTGCTCAACACACTGACTAGAAAAGACTTCCAGGATGCATTCCGTTCGTGGCAGATCAGCGCTGCGATCGCTGTCTGATGTCTCAAAGGGACTACCACCACAGGACGAATAAAATCTTCTTTGATGTGATAGTATTTGGTCTTATATTTCGAGAACTTTTGGGTAGCACCTGACAGAATAGCTTGGTGAGCAAATTCAGAGTATTTCTGAAAGCCTATAAAATTTCCCACAAAATGCATTATGTTTCATTCCAAAATAACAATTAGTATAGAGAAATTGAATGAAATTGAAAATTATTATTGTACTTTTGTTGGGAATACACAAGAATGCGCCTGTTTACCATAGGAATAATGATCGTAGGAATCATGCCAAGGTGGGGAGGGGTGGGGTGAGACAAGATGATTATGTTTAATAAATGCCCGGCAAGGCTGAGAACTTCAATGAGTTCATAATACAACTTAATATAGTATCTTAAGATAAGCAATTTCCCACCTCTTTCAACATCATCTAATCCTACGAAAATTGGTAAGCTTAACCAATGTGAAAAATAATTTGCCCTGATTTGTCATGAATGATTTCATTATTAATTGGAATTGGTTTTGAAAATAATCATTCATAGAACAGTGTAAAGAAATATGAAGTTGAAGAGAATATCACAAACATTTCAATAAGCATTTCATACTATTAGAGTATGTCATGGTTTGATAATATCAAGAACTCTCTCACTTTTAGTAGCATAATAAAAGGCATTGTCGTAATCGGAGCATTTAACAAGGGCGCAAACAATAAAGAAACGTCATCTTAGTACGAATAATGAAATACGCAGCAGCTAATCAACCAGAATGAGCAGCAGTATATAAGCGCAAATCATTTATATTCTAATAGGTAGGTACTCATAAGGGAGGGTTACCTTAAAAAAGTCTTAAACATTTTTTCTTTGAGTATGCTGTATGTACCCAGGCACAAGTTAAAACCTCCATTTTTCGACTTCCCAGACCCTGTGCTAACTCAAGGAGGCCCAGAAAAACCGTATTTTTTGGACTTGTTTATTTTTTTCTGAAGAGCTCTTTAACTTTGTATCCTGTTGAAAAATGACTTCAATTAATTTTAAAGAGGATAAAATTTCCTACAACTCTTGTAAAAAACATTTGTTTCGAAACCAATTACCAAGCAAGTTAAAGATTTTCGAAAAAACGCATTTTTTCAATTCTCAAAAGTGGGTGCAAAAAACACACGTTTGTGAGATTGTAATCAATCTTTAATAAATATAGTAATTATTACATGAAATATTAATACTTACCTCATCCCCGATATAAGCATTGCCTCATAACTGTACCCCTTGTCGAAAATATTAGTATACAAAACAATGTATGTGTGTGTTCGTATTTCAGCTTAACTCTTGAACGCAGGAACAATTCACTAAAACTTGGTGTACATTATTACTTGGAGATTACAATGAAAAAAAATACACTGGGGGCAAGGCATCTCTAGAGGGGTGGATGAGAAGGGAGTGACATTAAAAAACAACCATCATTCGACCCGCAATACATACATACATACCTTGTGTAATTCGCACCGAGCATAGTGAAAACACGGGCAAGGCTGTTTAATAGGCGATTGTGATAATTAAACACCCGGGCAACGCCGAATTTTCACTCAATAAATTGTAAATGAGAAATATGCGATTCCCTATGCAGTGCGATAAGGATAAGGAAGATTATTTCTAATACCAAAGTTAACACGGTAATGTTTCGTTATCGAAAATTCGGAAATAAAGTCCGTTGTACGAAACGGTCTTGATGTTTCTTATTCATGAGGCACATTAAAAAAATACTGCCTTCAACATAATAAGAAAATGCTTCCTTCCATGAGGGAGTAAATGTATGTAGACTTGCGTGCATGTGCGTGCGCGCGCACGCGCGTGTGTGTACGTGCAAAAATAGAGGAGGGGACAAGAATGAGGAAGGAAATATCCCTCGCGGTCCATGACCCATTTGTTAGGATATTGGGGTTGTATTCTCCTGGTATTCATTGAAGAAATTGCGGAAAACTACCGATCAGAGCAGCAGGTTCCTAAAATGCTCCTGCAGACAGCGGCTGAATTTAACGCAGCCATGAAGCTGCTGTCGAAAATCCTCTACCATCTGGTCTCGAACCCTAGGATCTCCCGACCAGATACTCTAACTGCATCATTTGTAGCTCTGAGTTATCTCTTCTGTCTGTCAGTACTTTGCGCCACAGCCTCGCGTACAGGTCATGGCCTACCAGAAGTGTCCCGGGTTCGCGGCCATGGGTTAAGGGGATACGTGTTGTTAGCACGAAGACACGCCATATTCTGGTCTTCTCAACCTGAGAAGTGAGTTTTCTCACCGTCACACAGTAATATATACTGGGACACTACAAGTAAAACACACATTATAATGTTGCCCGACCGGGACTCGAACCCGTGGTTGCGTTAAGGAAAGCGAGCACACTGACCAATGAGTTAAACCGCGAGGGTGAGTTATCATAGCCGGTGAAAATATTTCGAATATTTATTGATTATTACCGACAGGTATATTCCTAATGATCATGCAATGTAAAGCGTCATGGAGAACGTAGATGTACCAGTTGCTGAAAAGAAAGCATTCTCTCGAAATACTACGTACTCGTATACTCGTATGTCAGCTGGATATCGGAGTTATAACGAAGGTAAACCGAAAGAATGGGATTGTAAATAAGTAGAAATTCGCGAACTTAACAGTGTGTATCAGTGGAGTTGATGGCCACTAGCTCTTCGTAAGGCGATTTAAATAGTGTAACACAAGAAACTAATACCCTTGTTAATGTTTCTTGATTGACCATAAAAGTAACCAAAAAATATTTACGATTATTCTGGTTCGGAACTAATACTTAAAATTTCTGGGTGATCAACTGCTTTCTTATGGGAGCAAAATGGGTATTATTTGTAATTTTCTTTCCTTTCTGTTGTCTTTGTTAGGGTAAGAAATAATGGCCATTTATTGTAATAATTTTTCTTATATAGTATACCAATTCCAAACTTATTCTAAACCGATTGCAGCAACATATTAAAATTCTACAAATTATTAGTTTTATTAACAATAATTTACCAAATGAGAATATTTTTTAAAAACATACACTGATCGAAAAGAGCTTTTTTGATTCTGCGAAACTATTTTTATTCAAATAAACATCATAAATCAAAAACAAAAATTATGCGTATTGTTGTTGAGCTGATTGTCATTCTCTATTCTCATAATGTATATTGCCTATCTTTGTACACTTTTTAAAAGATAATCCTTTTCTTAATTTTCCATGCACTAAATAATAAGAGAATTCCAATTGTAATGGAATAATTTCTGCTTGGCCAGTGTTGAGGCTTCAAAATAGCTTGTTTCTAGGAGAGCAAAGATTTGGGTTGACGACAAGATTCCTGGCGCCTTTTCCTCCCTTGCCACAAGGGAAAATTCCAAAAGACAATTATTTAAGAACTATTAGTTTACCTCAGCGTAAGAATTATTTAGTATTGAAGAAGTCGTCAGTATTACCTTTATCTGGGTGAAAAGATATCGATTTCTCTCGTAATGCGTGCGTAATAATGTATTACGCGGAGATCGCGTGCCAACGCGTTGTTTTCACGAAGACTGCATTACTGTGCCCCGTTAACAATCGTCAAAAATCTAATTTTTCAATGCAGCCAAGATGTGAATTACTTAGCCTTCTTACTGATGAGGAGATCCTATGTGAAATCGCTCGGATGAATATTCTCAAACAATTGACTTTCGTGGCGTCTTATTTGGAAATGCATCTGATTGTCAGAAATTGTTAACTATACGAAATTCTATCTCCGGTCGCTTCCCAGTAGCTTATCTTCATATCCCTTTATTCCTCGGTGGGAAGGGATCCACGTAAGAGTGACATTACAATTCGTTTGGGACAATGATAGAAGACGTTCTTGGATTTCTTGAATAAAAGGATTTTTTGATAATTTATTTTGAATAGCAGATATGACTGATAGTGAGTCTGTGAAGATAACTAAATATGATGAAATTCTATTGTGTAAAAATAAATCTAATGCTTTAATAATTGCCCAAGCTTCACAGGAGAAAATAGAACTTTCTTTTCTCGTTCATTTAAAATAAGCAATTGTCATCTGGAGACGGCGTGGCATTTGTAATTGACTGTGTGCCCTGTCAATTTGTATTGAAAGTACAATTCGCATGGCACAAAAGGGCGTGAAGACCTTGAAATCATACTAAAAAAACATGTTCGCAGTTTTCATAACTAGACATGCATGTTTATTGTTTTTGACACAAAATAAACACGTATTTGGCATTTTTAGGTCAATTGTTCAATTTTGCAGATTAGCTATCGGTGTCCTCCAAGTCTGGGCCTAGGTTAATTCCCACGCTTGGAGGTAAGAGCGACATGTGGCGAACGTACTACTTGCACCGCAACTATCAAACTCCACCTGCCTGAGCTTTTCTTCGTCACTGTTACAGGAACTGAGAGGTTTCTAAAGAAAACTACAACACTATTTTTGCTTCAACCGGCAAACAATTTCCTTCCTGGATCGCACCACAGGAAGCTAGGACACTGCCCATGACCCAACTTCTGTTTTCTGTTCTGTAGGCCATGCTTCGTATCGGTCAACTCTTGTGTTTCCGACCCCGACGCTATTAGGTTGCGAGGGCTAGGGAAGCGTTTCTATTCTACTCTTCTATTCTCACCCTATTCTTCAGTCCCCCTTCTCTTCTTTCGTTTCCTTTTACAATGGCGAGAGAAACGTCAACAGCCGTGGTGAAGAAAGTTCTCTAAAGAAGACAACCCTAAAAGAAAATAGTACTGGAACTAATCATTTCAGTCCTAAAAAACTGGATTCATCCAACCCGATAACCAAGTATGAAGATGGACTGGCACTGCAATAACACAGTCGGAAAAATTCAGCCCAAAAGAAAAACCTTTTTCGGAACTTTAAATGTAAATTCATTAATACAAGTAGGGAAAGTACATGAACTTCAAAAGATTCTAACTGAACAAACAATTATTGGTAATTCAAGAAACACTTTTTTTATGAAAACACAATGGATTTTGGTAACTTTAGACTCTTTAATAGTAAGACAGAAAAACGAATTCATAAATGAATTCGAAAAATGAAGACATAAAAACACACCGCACTTAGGAATGGCTTTTGCAGTAAGCAATAAGATATCGGACTCCATAACTAATGCCAACTCTGTTAACAATAGATTAATGACACACAAAAATGCGCAAATCAAACGTACTCCCTTATCAATGCACACATGTAAATTAATGATGAAAATAAAAATGATCCGAAAAAAGGAAATGAAGTCTGGGAAAAATTAGAAGAAATAGCTGCTAAAATCCCACAAAGCCATGTGAAAATTGTCTTAGGTGATTTTAATACTCAACTAGGCAAAGAAAGAAAATACAGGAAGACATGTGGAGGATACTCAGCACACAAATGGAGTAATTGAAATGGACAAGGTTTAGTACATTTTCCAGAACGTTTAATCTCAAAATTATGTGAACACATTTTAAAATGGAACCTTCCAAGCAAAAGACATGGAAAGGACCGAATTTATATGTTGGTGAGTTTCAAATTGACCATGTAGCAATCTCATTTCTAAATTATAGGGAATTATAAATGTCCAAGTCAGGAAATGTGAAAATATAGTTTCGGATCATTACTTGACTAGAATAAAACTGAAATTGAAACCTAAAAATTTCATCAAAAGAAACCTCCAATCCCAAAATTTGACGTTAACAGAATATCACGTTCGTTTACAGAGGAATTAGAAAAAATCAATCAAAGGACTGGGAACAGCTCAAAAGTAATTTTGCTAAAACAAATTCCTAAGCACCAACAAAAAATACCCTTAGTGGAATGAGAAGTGCGAACAAGCAGTCTAAGCACACCTCCATGCATATACTAATTGGCAATGTGTTCAAACTGAAGAAAAATACAAGACATTTTTGGTAACCAGAAGAGAGACGGATACATTAATTAGACAAATTAAAAGACGATATGAACAAAATCAACTATTTCAAGTAGAAAAATATTTAAAAGAAACAATACGAGGAAGTTCTATAAAATTTTTAAAATTAAACTTGCAGGATATCAACTACAGAAACTATTCTTCAAAAACGAAAATGAAGATTTGGCATTAAACAATAAATATAATTGTGAGGAGCTTGGAAAATATTTCGAAAAACCCCTTAGCTGTGTAGAACCATCACAAAGATTCCCCACACAAGAACCTGTAGAAATAAATCCAAACTCTACACCACCTGATGAAACTGAAATCACCAAACACATCAACAGACTTAAAAATAATAAAGCATCTGTTGAAGATGGAACAGTTGCAGAAATAATTAAAGCAGCAGGACCAAACACCATAAAATAAATCACTAAAATTATGCAAGATATTTGGTAAACTTAAAATCTCAGAAGGATGGAAAACTGCATTAACTCATCCATTACATAAAAAAGGAAATAGAACAGACGTAAATAATTATAGAAGAATTTCATTATTATCAGTTCCTTATAAGATCTTATCCTTATGTCTCCTTGAGTGAGAGCACAACAATTAGAAGCAAAAATTGGAGCATACCGGGCAGGCTTCAGATCAGGTCAATCATGTCCAGAAGAAATCTTACATCTGAAACTTATCCTAAGGTATCAGCGAATAGGTAACAAATCTAGTATGCACATTTGTTGATTTCAAAAAAGCATATTATTCGGTTGATCGGGAATCATTATTCCAAATATTAAGGGAAAAAGGATTGCATTTGAAAACTCTCGGTCTGATAAAAGAAACTGTGAAAAATATACAGGTGAAATTTAAATTTTTGGGATGTATTTCTAACCCATTTAAAATCAAAACAGGAGTATGGCAAGGTGACGGAATCTCACCTCTGCTATTTAATTGATTCTTGAGAAAGTAATAACAGAATGACGTAAACAAAAAATAATAATCCAAATTGCACAACCAATTACATTAGGGAGAGGAAAATGAGCGATAGACTGTTTAGCGTTTGCAGACGATTTGGTAATCCTGACACGTGATATTCAAACAGCACAAAAACGGATTGAATTCCTTAAAGAACTGGCAGAGAAAGTTGGTCTTCAGATATCATTTGAAAAATCCTGAATTTATTACTTGTAACAAAGACACACTTAAGTTTATGGAAACAAAACATAGCCAAATTAAGAGAGACACAATTGAAATATCTGGGGAAAATAATTCAGGAAAATGGAATTGAAACTAAGGTCAATGAATCTAGATGTAAAACAATAGAAATAGCATGTCGTCTCTCCCAAAATATTTACAACAAACAATGTATGTCCACGGACACGAAGCTGAGACACTATAAATACACTATAAAAAGTGATAAATCAGAATGTCTATATGGCTCAGAAACGCTAATTTTGAACAGGAAAAAAGACATAGAAAATACGGGAAAAGGGGAATGAAAAATCATTAGGAAAATTCTTGATCCAAAATTCACAGATGAGCAGTACAGACTCAGAAGCAAAAATTAAATAAGACAATATACGGATATTCAGAGTGATATCAGAAAACGTAGACTAAATGTTTATGGACACATCAAAAGAATAAATTCTAATCGTGTTAACAAAGAAATGCTGAATTTTATGCGAATCAGCAACTGACACTATAAAATGGATCAACGAAATTAAAAAGGACCTTAAATTATCGGAGGTCGCAGAAGAAGACATTCAAAATAGAAGCACATTTAGATTTAAAGTACAGGCATGGCGGATTGATTTGAAAGAAGTACCATAGTGTAACGTATTGTAGGGCTACAGTTAGCAACCGCCACAATGGTGCGGCGGCAGAGGATTAGACGCCAGGGGCCAGGCAGGATGTGACACGCGGAGGTATTCTGAGAAATCCTAAGAGCTAGGGAAAGGGATGCCCAAAATGCGGGACAGCGCATTTTTGCCGCGTGCCGCGTGACAAATTCTTGGAATCCATGGAAATGGATGTCCAAAAATGCCTGGCAACGCGGCTAGCGCGGGCCGTGTGCAAAACCCAGTGACGTTTCAGGTCACGTGGGTGGTAGCTATATAAGAGCGAACGCAGAGCGCGGGGGTGGGGTTTGTTGAGCTGAGTGGGAACCCTCGTGCGAACGCACAAAACTTGCGCCCAGGGCGGTGCGGAGCCGAGCTAGGCTCGTGCGGCAAACCATGTGTTGGGACGCCGTTGTGGACTATATCCACGGGTGACAAGAAGTCGCCGGAGCTGTCTGCTGTGTGCGGGAGGCTCGCTGAGGAGTGGCGCGGGCCACGAGTCAGTTATTCATTTTTAAGGATCGCTCCTGCGATCAGGGAAGTAAAGATCTACCAGAGCTGAGTAACTTAAATTATTAGTGTACATATTGTGAATAAACCTGTACATATTTATCATTGAAGCTCGTGTCTGTGATTATTGTGTATTCTCACGACGTCACAATAGTGTAGAACAGGAAAAGCTTGGACTGAAGAGAGAAAAAAGGCGCACAGCCAAAGGATGAAAGAAATATGAGCACAATGAAAGGCTAAGAAACACATCTGAGTATTTTGCGTAGTTCCAATTGTGCTTATTCGCAATAATAATAATAATAATAATAATAATAATAATAATAATAATAATAATAATAATAATAATAATAATAATAATAATAATAATTCATGTTGGAAATAATGTCGATAAGAATAGAGTGTATAGACACGGAATAAATAGATGGAAGAACTGTACGCACAAGACATGGGATTAGAATATTAAAAAAACTTTGATACCTAATTCTAAGTGTGTGAGATAGTTGATAGTGGCCCGCGAGTCTTTCAAAGTGACGAAAAAACTTTATTCAAGACATCCTCGGGAGCGGATTGTCACCTGACAGTGGCGATTCTTGCACAGGAGACTGTCCGCACTAATGATGATGGTGGTGGTGGTGGTGGTGGTGGTGGTGGTGGCGATGACGGCGTCGTCGGTTTCGATGGTGTTGGTAGTAGTAGTGGTAGTGGTAGTGGCGAGGGTGGTCGTAGAGGGTGGAGTTGGTGGTGATGCGAACATGTAGTGAAGACGCGGGCGATGGTGTTGATGGCGAAGGCAAAGAAGACGGCAATAGAGAGAGCGACAGCGAGGTGGAGAGAGACGCTGGTGGGACAGGGGGAGGAAAATGTGATAGCGACTCGGATGGCGAAGGAGGAGGTAGAAGCGGAAGGGAGGGTGAAGTCGCCATACCGAACGCGTTAACGAAGACTTGAAGCCGAAGGCGAAGACGATGGGAAGGGTGGTGGAAATGATGTCGGTGGTCACCTGGAGAAAATCAGACCCACCCTGCTGGGCAGTGGGTGGTTCGCTGTGAACGGTGGGCGGTGGGTAGTGGGCGCCGGGCGCGCGGCACCAGTCGGTCGAGCGGCAGCGGCGGCGGCGGTCGTGGTGGATTTGGTGGTCATGGGAACATGTTAATAGTGAAGACGCGGGGGATTGTAATGATGGCGAAGGCAAGACGACGGTGACGGAGGTAGCGACACCGAAGTGGAAGGAGATGCTGGTGGGAGAGGGGAAGGCGAATATGGAAGCGACGGGAATGGCGAAGAAGAAGGAAGAAGCAGAGAGGGGTGTGAAGTTCTCATGCTGAAAGCGTGACGGCAAAGATGAAGACTGTCACGGTGGTGGAAATGACGATGTCGGTGGTCACCTGGAGGCCCACAGCCCCACCGCGATGGGCAGTGGGCGGTTCGCTGTGAACGGTGGGCGGTGGGGGGTGGGCGGTGGGCGGTGGGCGGTGGGCGGTGGGCGGTGGGCGGTGGGCGGTGGGCGGTGGGCGGTGGGCGGTGGGCGGTGGGCGGTGGGCGGTGGGCGGTGGACGGTGCGCGGTGCGCGGTGCGCGGTGGGCGGTAGGCGGTGGGCGGTGGGCGGTGGGTAGTGGGTAGTGGGCGCCGGGCTCGCGTCACCGGTCGGTCGAGCGGCGGCGGCGGCGGCAGCGGCGTCGCAGCTGCGCGTGCGTCTTGTGACAAATTCGGGCTCGGGGCCGGCGGCGTCGCGCGCCCGAGGGTTAAGCCTCGAGTAAATCACGTCCCGCCGCCCCCATCGCCGGAGGGGGGCAATGCCGCCGCCGCCGCCGCCAACCGGCCGCACCGCCGCCGCCGCTAAGGGCAGGAACAGATCTGATGGGATTGCTGCTAATTTATGGCGTGTTTGGATTATGATAAGCGGCAAGCGGCGGGCCTGGGCGGAGGGTGCTTGCGTCTCGCCCCGTCCTCCGATGCTTCTCAGCCAGCGACGATGACGACAACGGCAACGACAATGGCGGCGGCGGGGCCGTCGCCGACACCCGGAGCAAGAAGTCCGTCGCGGGCTGAGCGACGAGTCGAATCTCGTCTTCCGACTAGGGTTCGAGTTTGCGCGGAGTTGCGCGGCGCGGGCCCGAGGAGGGTGGAGCGGCGGCATCGGTGGGTCGCCAGGTCGGCAACGGCGCGGTGAGGCGTAGTGAGGCGGGGTGAGTCGGGTGGGTGCGGGGCGGCGGGAGCGGATAGGCCGGGGCGGTCGGGTACGCGATGGGCGCTCGGGGGGCGGGGGCGGGGAAAGCCGAGCGGGAGCGGGGATCGACAGGGTTGCGATGAGCGGAGAGGGCGCGCGCAGCCGGCGCAGGGGCCGCAAGAAGGGCGCGCGAGGGCGGGCCAGGGGAAGGGTCGCGGGGAGCGGGGGCAGCACCGGTATTTGGCGGAAACAAACGGGAACTCGCGTAATGCAGCGGCTGCGGAAGTTCGCGTCGTATCGTCCCGCGCTGAAGTTGACTCTTGTGTCATTGCGGAGAGAGCGCTGGAGACGCGGAGCTGGGTGGTGCGGCTGGCGGCGGAGGCCGCGAGTGAGGCGGGGCGGGGCGGGGGCGGGGAGGGGGCGCGGAGGGGGCGGGGAGGGGGCGTGCAAGCGCGGGAGAAGCAGGCGACGAGAAGCAAGCGGCGCACAATTGCTGGATCGTGTAGAAGCGTCGCGCGTCTTTCAGTCGAGGGCTGTCCGAACAATTTCGACACCCGATGGTTGAAATGGGCTTTTGAGCTTCCCTTCTCAGTTTTATAAGGTCGGTTTCCTGTTGGCTACTGAACGATCAAGGGCAGATTTTTTATTGGACGAAAGGACAATTAGGTTTATTTTATTTTAAAGAGACTTAATAAAGTTCGGCAAACTTAATAAAGTTCGGCATACACGAAAAATGCAAACAGACAAAAAACAAAAACAAAAATATGTAAGGACGTTAAACAAGCTGATATCGAAATTATTTTTTTCAAGGCGATAGAAATGTCACCATCAACAGTGACAGCACTCCGACACTTTATTTATCTGCTTATTTAATCGCTGTTGTGAAGAAAATTCATGAAGCATTAAAACTCATTTAAGAATGAAATAACTTTTGAGTATAATTCTTTGTCAGTTTAAAATGCAATGGTTCCAAGATATTGCAGTTATATATTGTATTTTATATTTTAGTTATCTTCATGGATGATTTTTGAAATTGATTGAAAATGGAAATGGTCATTCAGTTTTTCGACAAAAGTATTTTTTTGTCTTTTCTTGATACAGAAGGTAAACATTCACAAGAAATGTTCAGTTCTCCCTGTTTTGCAATGTGGGCTCTTTAAGTGTGCATTTTCCATACATCACTTGAACTGCATATGACAGTTATCCATGGAGCTGCTCCAGGATGCTGCGGCCATGGTCGCGCGGGAGCTTCGTGCCGATGGCTCTAGGTTGTGGATTTGATACTCACCAACGGCATGTCGTTTTTAATGTGGTTGTTACCGCGGTAAAAAGAATCATCAAACCAGCTTATCGCCCTACGTATCCCATCTTAATCATCATTAATTTCTCATCATTCACACCTCATGATCACTCCACCATCATAGAAGACAAAAGCACACTGCCAAAGTGCTCACCTTCATAGAATGTAAGAAGACATACAGACCGCCCTTGTTGATGCTTAGAAATTGAGTATGGCAATAATGATTTTGGACATCATATCAAAGAATTTACTCCAGTTTATCTTCAAGTTGTTTTATCTTGAAGCTGCTTGAAGATCTATTAAGTTGTTTATCTTGAAGTTGAACCCTTATACTATATTTGGGATATTTTCTGACCCCATGGACTTATAATGTTTCACAACATTCTGAAAATTATTCAAATAAACTTCTTTCAGATATGTTATTTACGTCCAGTTGTATATATGTTCTAATCTTTTCAGTTTTCTAAGTTTTTTTTCGTTGGAAATAATTTGATTTTTATGCAGTTAAGTCAAGAATGCCACATTTGACATCTAAATTGCAAGAAAATTGTAAAAACGTGCCTATTTCCGTTTTGTAATATTATGTATCGGTTTATGAGTGATAAGTTGATGTATTTGTCCATTGCAATTTGGTAGACCTGTTTCAAACATTCTCATGCTGTTAAGATAGGCACCTATGAATAGTAATGAGGATATGCTAGAATTTTTTCTGGAAATAACATTATTCTTATTATTTAGTACAATATGATAAATAACACAAATAAATAGCATCGTTTACTGAATTCATAACTCCAAATAACATTCCTGCTTCAAATAGTAGTTAATGTTTGTGTAAAACATTTGGGTCAAAAGTGATCTCGAACAGAATCAACGTGGGTATAAGAGAAAGAGTCGAAGAGTTAATAGTAAAAATGCTGCTGAGGGATACTGAATACTTAGCATCAGATTCTTGACTGATAGAAACAATTAGCAACTGACAGATTATAACGAACTTGCCACAATGGAGTAGATTTAGAAGTCCAGGTTTTAACCTGCCGTAAATTTTCGAACTAAATATTTAATTTGAAAAGTAATTTACTACAATGTACTTAAAGTTGAGAAAACTAATTCTTGGGATTTGGTATTTCATAGTTCATTATTGGTTTTACTATTATTAAATTATTTTATTACACAATTCCAGTTTTCAGGGCACATTTGCCCGAATTTGTCACCCGTAGACTACAGGTGACAGACTGTAGGCTACAGGCTGTAGACGGACTGCCAGGAGACAGACCAACAGGCGGACCGACAGACGGCCAGACAGACGGACAGGCAGACGGACGGACAGACGGACGGACAGACGGACGGACAGACTGACGGACGGATAGACAGACGGGCAGACGGACGGACGGAGATGGGACACACTGACAGAAGAGCATACCGACAGACCGAAAGGCAGGCAGACGCACGGACAAACAGATAGACCGTTCAATCATTAGAAATCAAGGTCGAATAAAGCATGAATTCTGACTACACAACTTATTAGAGGAAGTAATTTACAATACATAGAAGCACGAATTATCATTTTTTTCGGTTTAAGATACCTTCAATACGTATTTTTCTGTCGAAAATTCGCCACTTTTTACTGCAACATTACAATACTTTCTCATTATTACGTAATTAGGTAGTCGACGATAAAGTAATAATCATTTGTTAAAATGTATGTATAATTACATTTATCTTCCGAATTACCGGAGAATTCTAGTGTGACAGGTATATTTGACCCATCTTCGCTAATCCAGGTTTCGATTTGTGCAAATTCCTGTCTTGAATATATACATATTCGTAACATCGGGAGGGGGAAAGAAGGTTCTTCCACCAACTTACCCCTAATGCTTCACTGAATTTTTACAGTCATGTAAAATGTATTAAAATAAAATGATCAACCTTTCTTCATACTTGCATTCCTATCGAATAATTAAAAAAAAGTAGAAGTGTGTATTCCATTTCTCAGAACCGCCATATAAAACGCTACGTCCCGCAAGCGAGGCCTCGCTTGCCCTCGCGAGGGCACCTAGTTCCGCAAACAGCTTTCTGGGACAGATTTTATACCGTATTTGAAATAGGAATTAGGCAAAATTATTTGAATTAGCCCATTCGGAATACATTTTATATTCAACCGATTCAGAATATCTTTAGTCGTGAATTAGAGGAATAATAATAATAATAATAATAATAATAATAATAATAATAATAATAATAATAATAATAATAATAATAATAATAATAATAATAATAATAATTACAAGAGTCATCATCAGCGCGCCATAAGAACTTTGAAATCTTTCACTTCGTATTTAGTAGAATGAATTTGTGACTCACTCCCACAACTTTGCCCCCAATACTAATAATAATAAAGCGACTGTAATAATCCATCGAGCATCTAGCTTCGCAAGCGAGTCCGGGTCAGCGTCGGCCATCAGTATTAATGGGCAGCCCGGTACCCGTAAAAGCGGAAGAGTTGGTGACTGAGTTGTGAGCGCCTAAGTGACCGTTATTGTGCCAACTACGCCAACCGCGCCGTGTTCTTGGTTGTTCCCGTCGGATAATTGTGGATTCTGCAACGATCTGGTGCATCTGGTAGTATGGACTACAGTTACGAACTTCGTACTTCTTTACTGGCAAATAGAACACCTGGTGTATTTCTTATATAATTGGAAAGAGCTTTTTCATTGTAACACCTGTGAAGCAGAATAAACCTGTTGCCTCTACATACTTATTCATACATTTCAGTTTCGTTGGTACATTAATTCACTATACGACTATTTATGCATAAAGGGCGGGGAAGAGATTCTAGAGATTAAGAAAATGTGCGCAGATAGTACTTCTCTCCACTACGTCATTCACAGTTTCTATTGTTCTTTGACGAAAATAATTCAAATCAACCCTCCTCAAAGTTAAGCTTCAGGTAGGTCACGTACTTACACATTTATAAAGAGAGATGTTAAAAATTCTGCATGTAGGGAAAATCTGAAAATAAATAACATTTTAAGATTCCCATAAAATAGAAATGTCACTAAAAGATGCATAATCTTATATTTACCATTAGGAGAAGAACGCTTCGACTACTGACGTCGATGCATACATAAAATAAAAGTTAGCTTTTTCAACAACAAAATGAAAAAAACAGCAGTTATAAGCAATTGCAAGCAGCGCTTACTTGGGTATTAGCTATTTTTATTTTCTTCTTTTACGTGGAAAAGAGAAAGCATTTTAATCGTGCGGTGCAAAACGACGACAGAAAAAAAATTTCGACAGAAAAAGCTCTTTGTCGGGACTGATTACGGAAATGTGGATAAATTTTGTTCCTATTTGTAGCAAATTATTTTCTCTAACACGTTGTATATTCAGAATTCACGCTTTTTTCTTTTCGATTCATTGATTTATTATCTTAATGTACATCAATTAGCCTTTCAGATAAGGGAAGGGAAGAGGGGAACCTTGGGGAACGCCCTTTAAGATGGAACGGGGTTAGAAAGGTGTGTCTGATTTTGTACTGAGAATGAAGGAACTGAAAAGAAACTATGGATATTTGAAAGAAGGTAATGTGTGATACCGAACTTTCGTAACTTGTTGGTTAGGCCATTATGCCAAATTCGGGCAAATGCTTGGCTTACGTCGAGAATGGCTGCTGTGGCGTGATGCCCTGTTTAGTCGTTGCAAGGTAACGTACGATTTTTGTGTGATTTGGGAATTGGACTACCATTGAATATTTCCATGATTTGGGAAACAACCTAATCTAAACATGGAATTTATTATATTAGTTATAAAGACAATAGCATTTCGGGGGAGTTTTTTTTTAGCATGACGTGTGTTATACTTTCATGCCTGTGGGAGTTTCTTCTAGGTAGATTTTTAATAACATTACATACTTCGGTGAGGGATGCAAATTTCATTCGGCTGGAGACATCGAAGTTCGACAAAAATCAATGAGTTTGAGGCATTTTTGTAGACTCCAAGACTGTTCCAGTTGAGAAATCTGAATGATTTCTAACTATGAAATTTTTAATTTTACTTAAGACTATAGGGATAAATGAGTGCAGAAAATTAGCGATATGAGCTTGATTGATATTGAATTGCTTGATTGATATTAATACCATCTGCCTGTCTGTCTGTCTGTCCGTCCGTCTGTGAGCCTGTGAACAACGCCAGCGGCTAAACCGTTGAGCCGATTTTCCCCAAAATTGTTATTGTGCAATCGTTTTGGCAGATGTCACGGCTCCTTGAATTTGAAATGTATATTTTAATTTTGGTGGTTACTTTACATGAAACCCTTGGGACATTTTACAAATTTTCAAAAAATAGCTCCATTGATTTTGATTAAATTTTGTCCTTGGATAAAGTGAAGAACGTTTAAGAGAATGGTGCAGGTCTCATGTTCGTTGAAAACTCTGATGTATGGATATTGCAAAAGTTCAAAAAAATTCCGGAGTCTTCCTACAACTAAAATAATAAAGATAGAGATTTTTCCCTTAATGAAATTTGTTTCTTAGAGATAGGTTTCGAAATGACGTCATGCACAATTTTTCGAAAATTTGAGTACTTTTCGCATGATTTTGCGTAAAAACGTGCGTGAAAGCGTGTGCTGTTTTAGCACTACTAGATTTTTTAGATTCCAAGACTTTAGTCTAATACGTACAAAGTGTTGATCTGACGTGAACTCGATGGTTACCTTTACAATTAACACACATTGGTACAGAAGTTGTTCTTTTGCAGTTTGCGGAAATGTGGTTACCAGCGCAATGAGCACAAGTTACTTTACTGTTGCTTTTTGTGCGCAATTAGCACAAGCAGTATGCCCGAAATCTAGACAATGCATACACTGTAGGGATCCATAGAGTCTTTTTTGCTTTTCTGCCTTGATTTTAAATGGTGTAAAGAATCTATTTGGAGAATATTTTCAATGGGATGGGTTCCAGCGAATTCTATAGCAATTAGAGGTCTTAGGAAACCGTGTTTTAGACGTCTTCTGACCTTTCTCAAAGAGTCTCGAATTTTAATTTTAATTCCGAATGAATTTATTTCTCGAAAATTTCAGTGTGCATATTTTTTAGATCTACAGAGAATTGATTATTACTTGGATCAGCACAAGCATGGAACTGACTTTGATTTTCAGTTTTTCAAGTTTTTTACCACCGCACGGTAGTCTGCAAACGTGGCCATCTCGGTTTTCAGTTTCTTTAATTTTAATTCATTAAAAATGTTATCTTCTGCTATTAGCTTAGAAGTTATCACTAAGTCACTGAACGTGGATTTTTCCTCTGTGTAGGGTAGATCAGAAGAATTTTCAAAGTTCTACTGGCAAAACATCCAGATTTTGTTCGTTATTTAAATCGCCAAATCGATTGACAATTGTAAAACGATATAAATTTTGGAATTACCCTGTTGAGTTTATCGCCTCACTGATGTTGCACTATCTTGTAACGACTGTGATGAAAATTGCGTCGCATTTGGTATATCACTTTCACGAACCGATATACCATTTGACCGTTTGCTTTCGCTTGAGGCTGATTCGTGGTCGCATGCACGTTTGTTTTGCAATATTGGTATTATCCCTGCACGTTTTCTTGAGCCTTCGCTTCGCCAGTTGCGAGAGGAGTGGAGAGTTTTGTTATTTTCCTAAAAGGAATTTTATGTAAAATTTGTAGTTTGTTTTCCGATGCACAATAGTTTTTATTACACAGAGCGAACATTTATCCTTATCAGATTTTGTCTACAATACTCGTTGCTATCACTTATTCTTCATTCAACTAACATTAGTAAAGAAGTAGAGAAAGGTATTTCCGGGCTCAAGAAAGCGTGCGCGTATAATATCTGGAGATGAAGGTCTGCCGAGCTGGATATTCCCGTAGGTTGATGTGAGCCCGTCTGCTGATTCGGCTGGTTGGTTGGATCCATGGTGAAATTTTGTGTATAGGGTGTTGAAATTTCTTCTGAGGTGATACAGTCGGTGCCCATTTCATGTAAAACCGATAGAACACCAGAGATGATTTGCTTTGTACTAGGGTTGCTGTTGTGAAACATTCACTATCCACCTAAACGTGAAGAACACTACAATCACTATCTACGAATGTCGCTGTGATGTGCACTGCTTGGCTGCGCGGCAACGTTTGTGCCCACATTTTGTGAGTGTTGATAGTTAAAAATCGATTGATGGCAAAAGTCTACCCGTCCATTCGTCCAAAGTTAACGGTAAAAGTCGTTCATAGTTAACGTTAACGCCCATATCGATCAGACGATACTCTCCAAATTTTTTTTTCAATGGCCCTGAACGAACTCGAGGCGTTTTTGAAACGATATTTTAATTGGTGTGGGTACTTCACATGAAGCCTTAAGAACATTTTCCAAATTTTCTGAAAAATGGCTTCGAAGTTTTTGATGAAACATTGTTCTCGGGTAGCGAAAATAATTTTAAAAAAAGGCACGGGCCTTATTTTCGATTAAATTCCTGATACTTTTAAAATCGCGAAAGTTCAAAAGTTTTTCGGCATCTTTTTACAACTAAAACAATGAAGAGAGATTTTTTCCATAATGAAAACTGTTGTTCTAAGACAGTTTTTGAAACAAGTTCGCGTACAATTTCTCTAAAATACGAGCAGTTTTCGCGTATTTTTTCGAAAAATATAGGTAAATTTTAAACTATTATTTTCTCAAAAATGGCTCCAGATATTTTCCTTAAATTTCTTCTCGTATGTAGGATGGTGAAAAAGTAGTGCTGGTCTCGTTTTGGGGAACTGGCATTATTTTAAAAAATTACATAAAATACTTCGCAAAAGCACTATAGTTATGACGAAGATTTCTGTCTTACATAAACCCCGTTCTACCAAATTATATCTTTAAAAACGGTCATGTACAATTTCTTTTTGAAAGCAAGGGTTCGTACAACTTTCTCGCATTATTTCTAAATTTGTAATTTTCAAAAATGCAGAGTTCCACGATACGTAGACATGCGCCATTATTTTAAGTGTTTCTTATTCTAACCATGGAAAAAATTAGAAGAAAAATTTGGAAATTTTTATAAGTTGCGTACATTTCAAGCACAAATTACGTAAAAATGTTTTTTTCAAAAAACCTATACATGAATTTTTTTAAAGAGCTGCTTTTTAGAACAGATGTTCTTGAAGGAAAAATCTCTATCTTTATGTTTTTAGTTTTAAAATTTTGCAATTTTGGAAAATACAGAGTAATTTTGGAAAAAATCAAAGATTTTAGCGAAAATGAGACCTGCACCATTCTTTTGATTTTCATTTACGCTGTCCGAGAACAAAGTTTAATCAAAATATTTGCCATTTTTGAGAAAATTTTGAAAATGTTGAGACTTCATGTAAGGTATCCCCGAAAATCAAAATATTCGGTCCGAACTCAAGAGGGCAACGAGTTCCTTTATATCGATTGGGGAATATCACTTTTCGAGAAAATTGTCTGAACGATTTCGGCGCTAACGTTGACCATGGACAGACGGACGGGCAGAGAGCCGCCCGACCGGCCCCACACATGTTTTGCCGTCAATCGATTTTTCAAGGACCAACAAAACATGGATTCTGACTATACAATGTGTTAGAGGAAGTAATTTACTATATATAGGAACAAGATTTATCTACTTTTCCGTTACGAGGACAAAGAATAAAAATTTCTCTCTCTAAAATTTGCCATTTTCCGGCGCCAGATTACAATACTTCCTCTTCTTTGGAAGAAAGTGCAAGAAAGTAAAAACCAGTAGTTTTCGAGAAATTTCTGCTTGAAGGTAAAGCAAGTTAACAAGAAAACATTTTCTCTAAAATTCTCCAAATTTTTTCTTTAAATTTTTTTAATGGTTAGAGCAAAAGACAATTAAAAATTGGTGCTAGTCTTATATTCGTTGAACTCCCAGAATTTTCAATAATTGCAAATGTTAGAAAGAAAAAGAGAAAGTAGGTTCTGTTATAGAATCACTATTTTGTTGTTGGGTCGAATTATGCAGGCGCATACTTTTAACTTGCCTTCTCTCCCACGACATATTGTGCAAAAGTTCGCTTGAAAACATTCAATTCTTCAATCAAATCATTATAATTATTATTATTAATGACATAAGAGTACTGACCTGGATTACGATCCATCTTTGAGCATGAAGAAAGTTATATCATACTTTTCTTGGACAAAAGATATCGCGTATGTCTTAAATATCAGAACATTTCCGTTCTTTTTGATATATAGCACTTCTACTTCCCTATACATTACAGTCTTTATTGTTTATCTGTCTATTATTATTATTATTATTATTATTATTATTATTATTATTATTATTATTATTATTATTATTACAGAAAAATGGACCGAAGAAAAAATAAGCCTGCAGCCAAATAATGAGTTTGGGAATGAAGAAAGACAAACATTTCTGAATACTTCGCGTAGATGCAGTTGACTTTATGGTCCGAAAGAAAGATGGAATAAGAATATTATACCAGAAAATGTTAAAACTATGTCTACTTTAAATTATATAAGGCAGGTGGTGGTAATTGTATGTAAAACTGAGCAAGAGTGATATTTGAAAAACCTGAAGAGCCACGAACCTCTCGAAAGAAGAAATATGTCAGAACTTTTGGAACCATTCAAGTAAATAACCGCAATAAAAAATCCTAATCAAAATCGATGAAGTATAACACCAAGTAGTACATTAAATCTTTTAGATATAAGCTTCCAGGAAAGGGTCTTGGTAAATGGACGGGAAATGTAGAACAAGAGATGCTTCTTCATTGAACAATATATGAGTATCTCCATTTCTAAATTTAAACGTTCATTCTCCTGTGCGATGGAAGAAAATGTCATTTGATTTACGTGTGAAGAAAGAGGGGCAATTTCATCACAACAGTGACCCTGTAACAATCAGTAAATGCCCCAGAAACAATCAGTAAATTCCCCGTGGAATGGAGTGGAAACGACAACTCGAGAAAGAAATATAACCGCTTGAGCGTCGCATGCTCAGGCAACATCACATGGATCTCTCGGTGTAATTCCTCCAGTTCCCTTCCCTTCCTCCAAGGAGATTCACGGACGACTCGACAGCAACTACGAGCGGCGTTCCTCGCTGATCGTAGAACCACGAGCAATTTATCTCTTCGCCTAACGTTTTTACTCTGCAGCAGTCGTGCAGGGAAAGAAGGTATGTTTTCAGTGTACTGCCCTAAGGTAGGAAGTTACTAATGATTGAATGAAGTGACGGTTTACAATCTCCGTCAACATATGTTTTATGCTATCTTTCTAAAGGTGAAAAATTGAATATATACTAGTAATAATGGGAGTGTGAAAACTATTCCTTGCCTGTCGTCATCGTCAGAGGGCAAAGAAAGCAGACTGACATGCAGCTAGTTCTTCTGTTAGGTATAATTTCAATGATTTTCCGCATAATTTTAATGGTACCCAGGGCTATACAATGTCCAGTGCTCCATGCGATAGAAATATAATTTATCTAGGTTTTTGAATTCGGAAATTTCTCACGGAATGTCCGAAATAAATATCGTGACAATGAAATGAAAATTTCATGTTCATTCTCAATTCTTCTATGTTCAAGAACTCAATTCTTTGTAATAACTACTTTTCATTGATTACTTTATTTGAAAAAAAAAATATTTTAACGAGCTACTGTAAGGAAAATGACGCAAGAGTTGTAATAGAATGTTCTAAAAGTCAGTTCACAAAAAATTATTGACTTTGCGTCTCAGACGTGCATTCATTACCTAGATCAAATCTCTTGGTGACAAAAACTCAACGACATGTATAAATTCGTCAATCGATATTACATATAGTAATATGAAGATTCCGTACACATATTCAATAAAGTCATTGACTAAAGAGGAATACTCGTTTAAAAGCATATATTACTTACAGAACAAATTTCACACAAAACGTTCGATTTATCAGAAGCAGTTTTAATTAGCTGTTGAAATCCAACAAAATAATCATCACATAAGCGTGAGAATAAATGATCTTTGCTTTCATGGATCAATTTGGCACCATTGAAATACGAATCTACGTTTTTTCTCCAGTATGATATATGGCGTCCCAAATCGGAGAAATACGCTGCGAAGGCCACAAGTCAAATACCCGAGTGCGGCGGAAGCCGTTGTAAACTTGCCAATTCCAGTATTGGTCATGGACTAAGCTTGGTGCCTCTAGAAGTGTCGTAAATCAAATATATTCATCGTTGGTTTCGAAACATAAGGAAAATTAATGAAAGCAGAGAGAAAGCTCTGCGCCAAAAAACATTTCTATGAACTATTTCAATCTCACTTAACACAATCGTCTTTTTAATCGATTTGACATATTTTGGCGCACTCTATCACCATTATTATTTATTTGCACTTCGTAAATTATCATTCCCATTCAAGACAACGGATATCGTGTACATCCGAAGCGGAAAATGCCGAAATGCGAAGATTCATAAAACAATGAAAATAGTGGATACTTTTCTCACTCGTTCGGAGGTCTATAAATATTTACCCGAAGGACTGACATTAAACCAGTGCGAGATAACTGCTGCCTGGGAAGATGTCCGCCAAACAATTTCTTGGAATACCGCGTGATGTAATGTAAAGAAGCTCTTAACTAGCGCGAAGTTAAGGACTGGCAGATGATAAGACAGAACTGAAAGATTCTCTCACTCTTCCTCGAACCCTACTAACGTTGTTAATGCATTTTTTCTCCAACTTTTTCAGAGAAACGAATGAAAGCGAAACTTTTCAATTGAACATTATTTTAACTAATATTTGTATTAAATAGTGAAAAATGCATGTAAAGTTGGATTGTATCCCATGGACAATAAGTTTACTCATTTCTGTTTAGAGGCAAAACATTGCAACAACAACAAAAACAACAACAACAACAATAACATGATTCAATAGAACATTTTGCTCAATGAAATGGAAAAACTTAGACGAAATAATGCATAAGAAAGGAATAGTTACTAATGACTTTGCTGTTAAAAAGACCAATAATTAATGAGAGAGAAACGTATGTCATTATATCATTTTAATTTTTTTCAGACATAATCGCAATAACTTGTATATTGTCTCAAATTATCTACAAAAGAGTGGTAAGTTTCATGTCCTGCAAAAACGTTTTTCATTCCAGGAGAAAAGGAATACTATTTTTGTTTTAGAGAGTCAAGAAGTTTATTGTACAAAAGAGGATAAATTTAAGCGCATAGTGAAAAAAGTAGATTATTAATGTTTAGCAAATAATGCCGTCTCTCCCTTTTATTCTCCTTTATATGATAAGAATGAGTTATTCAATATTACCTCAGATTTGCAACTTTTATATAAGAATAAAAAGAAATTGGGATTTAAAATGTGTGAATCATACTCAATTTCTCTTGTTTCCGGTACTCGACAGTGAAAAATTGTGTTGCAATCGTAGATGTAATATACGAATTTCTGTTTATCTATGGGTGTGAACCAAATATATTGTTACATAAACTAGGACTGAAGGAAAGAGACAAAACATCAATTTTCTCCAAAATAAAGGGTATATAATAATTGAATTAAAATAATAAGCATGATTAATTCGCTAAATTATTAATTTACATTACATATTTTTTCATGAGGAACTGCCTTTACACATGAAATCCCACACAGACGTACACAAAAATCGTGGAAATGAGTAAAGAAAGTTTTATTAATAATACATTTTCGTGATGAAAATATGCTGACGTATATCTCTGGTAAATTTTCGTAAAATATATAAGAAAATGATATCAAATAGAAAAGCCGAAGAGAAAACTAGTAGATATTAGGGGGATATTTTTTAATTCTAACTTTTTAGTGCAAGTCTCCTGACTCGTAGTTTCCTTACCAAATATTTGGTCACACGATTCCAGATAAAACTGTTAATTTATTAGATGAACATGCCCTGTAATTACATCAAAGAATATGGTTTCATAACTTTATAAGCAAGAATTAATGAAAAGAAATTATTATAAGGAAGAATTCAATTCAATGTGAACGAGAAATTGACCCATGTGTTGGTTTCTGTTGCAAAATACATGTACACGATGAGTCATTTCAGGTAGGGAAAAATCTTTACCGTAATTTACTCTAATAGTAAATTAGAGACGACAAAGAGACGCTTTGTTTTCCCAGAGCAGTTTCTCAACAACTTCTCTTCTTCCAAAACGTCCGGAAGGTCGTGCTTATATTGAGCTGAAGCTCTGAGCGTAGCCCAAATATTTGCGAAAGAAAGAACAAAATATCTACATTTCTCCGAAACAAATGAAGAAAAACAACAAATCTGTGAATTGACGGAATTGGGATGGAAATTACGTCAATACTGTATTGCGCGCTGCTGTGCGATGTGCCTGATTTTTGGGAGGTCGGAACCGTAGCCCGCCAATCTGCTGTCAGAATTGCACTGCACTCAATATTTACAAATGATGCTAATGACCTACCCATTCTACCAAAGCGATTCAAGTCTTGGATGTGCGCAATGCATATATGTACACGTTTCGATGAAATAGATAAAGCTCAACAAATTTTCTGTTGGAATCTTATGCTTCCCAATCTAAAACGGTAAAGGAATTACATAATGCTAATATACTAGAAGAAGCTCGTGTGTTTTTTCACCTACAATGACTCACCCAGATTTGCTTCATTTTCCACGCTGAGTCGTGTTTCTGACATCAAAAGCGTGCTCACGCGTTATCACTTCCCCTACGCATTGGGATATAACAAATTAAATTTACTATAAAATTAATTTCACACTTTTAGTGTAGCAGTAAAGTAAACGAACAGTTCGTTAATAACACGTGGTATTAATTTAATTTTAATGAAATTTTTGTGTTTTCTCATTTCAGACATGGCACTTCCCAAACAAGTGTCGAATAGTAGGATATCGCTCGTTCGGCTGTCATTGAATTTTACATTCTCATTGTAGTATGTATCTTTAGTTTCACCTCATGGGGTACTCGATATTTTAATACTCTCTTTCTTGTCGGAAATTAAATGTTGGAGGAAATTTTTGCTGTAACAATGCATGCTGTTTACTACTCTGCTGCGCTGATTGTTTCATCCCCTTCCTGTTCTTAAAATGTCTTAAAGTTACACCTTTTTTTACGAAACGCTAAAAAATGATGCTGATGTAAAATTTGGGGAAAATATAAATTATGTAAGATGATAAATAAAAACTTTGAAAAATTTCTTAATGTCTGAAGCATTCAAAAAGAGAATAAAACACTAATAGAATAAGTATTTGGTTAGAAAAGCAATGAATACTTGATATTCACAATTTGTTAAATATGTGTTTCTATGTATGCGTTTTCCAAATATTATTGCATATTTAAATTCTGATCTGATGTGCAGGGAAAGTTCTGACTTACAAAGACTACTGTAGTCCTTCAAGAATATTTTCTCGAAATTGACACTAAACGAATTACACTGCAGAAAGTTAAACGAATGCCCCCAACGATTTATGATACTAAAAGTTAATGTAGAGTAGTTGTGTCTGAAATCTTCCATCATAAAACCATACTTTTAAGCCTAAGGAACATCATTTTCAAAAGGCAGACATGTATCAATATCTGTATTATATCATCAGGGAAATAAGAAAGGAAACGTAAGAAGGCTTCTCACGAACTTGTACAACACGATGGCCGTGTTCTTATTGGAGAAATCTGTTCAATATTCATGGATCGACAAAAAGTAATACTCAGAAGAAAAGGATTACAGAGAAAGGTAGAGTAATAAAGAAAACGAATGTACTTGAGGGGAAGTATTTTGCGCATGAGCGTTCATCCCGGCGAGTGGAAAGGACCTTGCGAACCGTCGTCTGGGAGGTCACGAGTCGAATCCGGGACAGGGGCTAGAAATTTCGTTGATGATTTCAACATAAGCCAGTTCGTGGTACCACCCGGTACCAATGAGTACTTGATCACCAGCTTCGATAGGTGGTTTTCGTGGTTACATAATCACTTTCAGGAGAACACCGGAGCCGCATCTAATATATCAGGCCGCGGTCACAGCGCGTTCTTCCATTCCCAATCCCCTTCACTCATCTCCCACCGGGGCAGATGACTCAGGGCACAACTGATGACACTGCAGTCCCTCTGACCGGGAGGTTCTAAGTTCGAGTCCCGACGCTGGCAGGATTTTCGACACCAGCTTGTCAGCTAGGTCGAATGAAATCGCTGTCTGGAGAAAGAATTCTAGCGGCCGGTTGCTCTGATTGGTAGTTTTCTGTGGTTTCTTTCATCAATAAGAGGCGAATGCCGGAACAGAACTGTAACAAACGGGCCACAAACCGCGTGCGACTTTTCCTACGTCTTCCTTGTCCTATCCTCACCCTTACTCATACACTAACATGCACTACACTACCACACATGCCAGGAGATCGGTCGGGAGCTTAGAGCTTGTCCTGGCTGATGCGATGCGCCGCTGGTGGGATATACCTGGTTGGGGCAAACCCCACTAGCCAACGCCAGGTCGGCGTCGGATCTCGCCATTTAGCGGAGGAACACCACTGTCCCCTCCCGAGCAAAAAACAAACACTTACGGGACTAATGACCGTAGTAGTTGACACGCCCGGAATCACTAACAATCAATCAATCCCTCATCTCCCACACTCCGGAGTGGGGCACCGTGGGATGTACGTTACGAGTCTTCCCCTGAGGATACGACAACGATGCCGCATGTGTTCAAAACGTGGTTTTTGATTCATGTTTTGTGCTCAGTGTTTTTACGTTTTCGATGTTTCGTTTTGGGGGATGAAAAAATCCTACAATCACAATTTTGTATAGCTTTGATATGAAACAATAACTGATGGCAGCACTATTTGTCAATGTGTTTGAACCAAACAAACGCCATTTGTACTACCTTCAACGAACTATCTCTCGCCCGAGATAACGAGGATGCCCTGGTTTTCCCTATGTCGTTCCCCATATTTCGCACAACGGGAGGAGGTCAACGCCTTTGAGACGATCCTGGCCGCTGAGAATGTCAGATTCACATTTGTTTATTGTTCTTATAACTTTTTCAGTTATATCTTAATTATAAATTAATAAACACTACCATTGTAAAATTAAATTTTGTTGCGCTCGAGTTTAATATTGGAGGCTACCAAACCAGCTTCAAAACATCGATTTTTTGTTATCTTGATCTCATCACTACTGAGAAACCTCACTCATAGGTGCGAGGAAAAGGCTTTGCCTTTAAAAGGACACAGAAGACACGCAGGTTAAGGATATTCAACGCTGAAATAGTAAAAAGAAGAAGATGAATGGCGACATCACATTAAGCATTAACAAAATTTGCATCATTAAGCATGTCCCTGAGGATGTTTCAGAGGGCTACAGAGACGTTGGACGCCCATCAACTAGATTGAGGAATATGACATGCGTCGAACGAAGCTGCGAGCCTGTCATCAAGAATGACGATAATGATAATTACAATATTTTATATTTACGCTTTTTTATTTATGTTTTGGAGATAACTTGAAAAATTTACAGAAATCATTATTCCAATTTTCATGTTCACTGAAGTGTATTTCTCTTAAAAATGTAGACGCCAACAATTTTCAATAGAACTTGAGAACTTGAGCGGAAGCTGCAGCGGCAGTGGATACGTTTCTTGATTTCTGGAAGTAACAGAATGTCGTACTTTGCCGCAGTAAGAGCCAGGTCTACCTCCATTACGTTTGAAGCCGTAAAGTGTGCATCTGAGATCCGTCTGGGAGGGCCAGCACCAGGCAGATGCGTGCGTCTCGTCGGAATGCCTCGTCTCGCCTCCCCTCACTCCCGACGCCAGCTTCCCCGCCGGCGTCCCCGCCGGCGTCCCCGCCTCCGCCCCCGCCCCCGCCTCCCGCGCACGACTTGCGCGCACCTCTGCCTGCCGATCACGTGAGGAGGCGTCCGCAAAAGAGCCAGGAATGTCGTAAGGCGGCGACGTGTCTCGCGAGGCTCAGCGCTTCAAAGCAGCATCCGGTTGCGCCTCCCTCGCTCCATCCGACCCCCGCTCCCTGCTATGGCTTTCGCCGCCCTCCGCGCCCCCTCCGCGGCCCCTCCGCGGCCCCGGCGCGCCGTCGGCATCGCCGTGATGGTCGCTGAAGTCGTCTCCTCCCTACTCGTATCAACTAGTTTTTGCCTATGTTCCTTTTCTTATTTGCATTATTTCGTCGGGCCCTTTTGATGTACATCTAGCTTTCCGTTTTCATTATACTTTCTCTTGAACTGCGGTAGATCACCTTCTCTTTCTGTTCATGTTTCGTTCTATTGCTCTCCCGCGCATTTTCCATTTCCTCGTGCTTTCCTCGATCTACCATTTATGTATCTCCTTCTTCCCTGGTATTGTCATTAGCGGTATATTTGCCGCGACATTTTCTGTTCTATTTACATGGCATCTGTACACAGTTCTTTGATTAATTCTTTTCTCTCCTTGAAATAATATTATTTCATCTCCCCTCGCTACTTTGCTTTCATCCTTCTTTGGCTTACTCTGTCTTCCCTTCTCTTTTAGTTTTAGAGATTTTCCTATTTACATTTGTCTTATTTTATCATAACATCACCACATTTCTGTTATTTGGCATAAACGCAGTTGCCGATTGGCATCTATCTGTATAAATAAAATTCGCAAATCTATCTGTGATTTCAAAATAAATAACTTTCATATTGCTACATGCGTGATAGAAAAACAATTCATTGTTTTTACGGTTTTTGTCATTCTGAAGGTCTATGCGGGATAATCACCAGAACGGTTTAAACGCATTCGATGGTGTTTTCACTGGAACGTAGAGTATTTTTGCGGGCATAACTTCGGTTTCACTTTCACTTTCTCGCATATTCTGTAGAACTTTCGTACTAAAGAGAAAGTATCGTAATGCTGCAGTGGCAAATGGCGATATTTCGTTAGAAAAACTCGTATTACGGGACCCTGATATCGAAAAAGTGTACAGGTCTTCCTGCGGGGAGAAAAATACTTCTAACACAGTGTAGTCAGAATTCACGTTTGGTGAGTCTTTGATACCAAACAATTCGTTTACAACACGCCGATCAGCCACTTATCTCCTAAAATAATATTTCGGTTTTACGGGGTTTTACACATGAAGCCATTACAATTTAAACTTTTTCTCAGAAATGGCTCAAAAATTTTGTATTAATATTTTCTTCAGATCGAGCAAAGGACGTTAAAAAAAGGCGAAGGTATAATTTTCGTTACACTTTGAATTTTTGCAAGTTTTGAAAATTCAAACACTTTTCGGTGTCATCATACAACAATACTGAAGATGGAGGTAATTTTTCTAAATGAAATCTGTTTTTCAAAGTTTTACATCTTGAAGGAAGGTCATCTAATTTTTTTTAGAAAATATGCGTAGCTTTCGCGTTATTTTACTTGAAATAAAGTTAACGAAATATTTTCTGAGAAACGGCTCCAAATGTTTTCTACATTTTTTCTAGAATAGAGAAAAGTACACGTAGAAATAGAGTCCTAAATGTTAGGAATTTATTTTTCTAAAAATAGACAATCAAGAAGGCATTTATTTTTGCTGAAATAGAAATGCAAAGGGATTAAAATAGGGATGCAAAAACACATAAAAATAATGAAAAAAACTCATTTACAGCAATTACTGTAAAAAAATTCGAATCCAAATTATTTAAATTTTAATTCTAATTAAAAATTACATCAGCACTTACAGGAAAAAATTGATCTTTTCTTTGTAATTTTCATTGTACATGGCCACCAGATTTTTTACACCAACCGGCTATCATTAAAGATTATTTTTCAGTTTCAGTTTTAAAAATTCTTCCTAAGAGCACAGTAAATTTTGATATGATGACTACAATTTTTTTTTCATTTGCAACGATATCGCTACGAAATGCTATTGTGGACTCTGTTTTGAATCCTGTAATGCTATCAGTGAGAAAGCGATTTTGTGTAAAGCCAGCAGTAAGAAGGGGAAAAATCGTATATCATGGATAGAGACCTCTGTTCTCGAAAGAAATCGGAGACCATACTGAAAGGTAGGATGGGATTCCTCCTGAGTGGACATAAAATCAATGGCATCAATGAAAGAAATCCAAAAATCGTGACTGGTATCAACTTCCTACTCCTGGAATCTCCGTTTGCAGAGAAAGTCAAAACGCGACAGTGTCTTCGCGTTGTCCAGGTTTGCTTGAGCTGAACAATCTAAAATTCGTGGTTGCGTAATTTTGGTTGAAATAAAGGCAATTTTTTTTATTTCCAAAATGTCTGCACAAAAACAATTACCTCCAGTAGAGACTAAACATGGCGCGGGTCTCATCTTGTTGAACTCTTTAAATTTCCATAAAATGCTAAATCTACAAATAACGCGAGAAAATATTTGTTGGTGTGGCACCACTATTTTTCAAATATCTGTTTCTAGCATAAGATGAATAATTTAGTTAGTTTGTTTGTTTAGCAAATCTATAGTTTTGTTTCGACTTTAATGAAATTTTTTACGAATGACCTTCGAAACAATGCGAACGTTTTTAAGTAAGTGATATATACTAAAACTATCCTCACCTTTCAATTCTGCCCTGAAAGCAAAATTTTGGAAATCACTCTTTCAGGCTTTCTCAAATAGTTTGAAAGAGTGAGTAGATCTACCAAAGTTAAGTTAATTCAATGTTTTTAAAAGCCCATTAAATTCCCTAAATGCATTTTAATTCATTCCAAGAACGCACTTAGGCTTTGAGTAACCGAAGATCAAAATTTTTACTGAGAACTCGCCGCAAAAATGTAATAATTTCTAATCTGGATATAGTGAACTTCCAGATATAGTGAACTAAAACGACTTGTCCCTATCCACACGTACTACATGAATAAGCACAAGAAGAATCGGTAACACAAACACAAACCGAAACACAAACACAAACCGAAAAACTACACATCGCTTCAAAACAGCAAATTTCATTTATATTAAGCGTGAAATATTTTTGCAACATTTTAAGCGATTGAAAGGGACTGAAGAAAAGGCTATGAGGATACTGTTTCAACTTATTTTCAAAACATTTGTCGAGCCAGAATCTTGACGTAATCGATGCGGACTGCAAAATGAAAACTAGTGAAAACCGATTTGATTTGATTTATTTAGTCAAAGAACAGTAAAAAACTATATGTGACGTAAAGGTTAGAAGTCCAATCTGCGGCCGGCTGAATTTACTCAGAGCGTATATTGATGTCACTGCAGTGCCTCTGATGGGAGGTTCTAGGATTCGAGTCCCGACGGTGCACCACGTTGGCAGGATTTTCGACACTAGCTACATAGCTAGGTCGAATTCAGCCGCTGTCGAGAGAAGAATTCTAGCGGCCGGCTGCTTCACCGTGGTTTCTGCGATCAACACCTAGCGAATGCCGGAGCTGTGCGTTAACAAACGGGTCTCTGACACTTGCACTTACATGCACTACACTACCATATATGACAGGAGACCAGTCGGGAGCCGAGAACTTCTTCCAAATTAGGGCAATGCCCCGTTGATGGGAAATACCTGTTCGGCGAAAACCTCGCAAGCCCAAGTGTACGCCGGCTTCGGATCTCATCATCCAAAGGAAGACGATCGTCTTTCTACCTTCTCGTTGGGCATCGCTTACAGGACTAATGACCTTAGCATTTGATTAATTAAATCTTAGCAGCAATCAATCAAACACAATTTGCGCGCGTTTCCGCTTCGGTTAGGATATCGTAAATGCTGTGAAAGGCCCTTTCAGAATTGGAGAATATGAGTGTGATGACAATGAGTATACAAATGTAAGGGTTTCAACAGTGCAAAGATATTGAATGGTATTAAGTCTTAAGATACTCATTGATTGGTTGATTTATTGATTCATTGTTAGTGATTCCGCCCGCGTCAACTAGCAAGGGTCATTAGTCCCGTAAGTGTAGTGCATGTTTTCTTGTCAGGAGGTAGCGATGTTCTTCGCCCGCTGGATGCCGAGATCCGGTGCCGACCTAAAGTCGGCTAGCGGGGTTTTCCCCCAGCCAGGTATCTCCTTCCAACGAGGCACCGCCCCAGCTGGGACAAGCTCGAAGCCCCCGACCGGTTCCCCGGCATACTATGTGATACTGTCGTGCATGTTAGTGTAAGTATTGTAAGGAGAGAGGATAGGACAACGAAGAGGTAGATAAGATGATGCGCGGCCCTTGGCCCGTTTATGGTAATGTTCCTGCATTCGCTTGGTGTTGATCGGAGAAATTACGGAAAACTACTGATCAGAGCAGCCGGCTGCTAGAATTCTCCTCCAGACAGCGCCTGAATTCGCCCACGCTGACGAGCTGACGACCATTGGGACTCGAACCTAGGACCTGCCGATCAGAGGGACTGCAGTGACATCAGTTGATGCCCTGAGACTTCTCTCCCGGTACTTAAGTTACTAAAAATATTTCGAGGATGTGGACATTGTAGAATCAAGTGTCGACAAAGCATGTTCTCTGGAGAAAGATGTGCAAATATTAACAAAAACTTCACATAGCAAATAGTGATAAAAATATTATTTGAAGGTTAAATAAACTTCGAAATACTGAGATAGCTGTTTGGAAATTTCATGGAACCCCTGAAACAAAATTAATCATCAAGAATGTAATTCATTTTCGCATTATCGGTTATAGTAACCTCTGTTACAGAGAACCAAAAATGTTAGTCCCCAGAAGTTCACTATTATAATATTATACCATCATACATTTAATCAATAATTAGAGTGAAAACTTTCTGTCTGCTCAGTCAACTAACAAATTCATTTAAGGACAGTACTCTTTCCTCTAGTTCTTGGTTGCGTTATTCTCCATCTTGATCCTTTTCTCTGTAAATCCACTTTTCCTCGGCCTCGCCCAACTGCCCTACCTGCGCACCCGGATGTATCGCCTCCAATTCGCGTTCCCGAGCGCTCGCTCTTCTGGCCGTGGCCCCGCCCCCGCTTCGTCCTCGCCCCGCAGCCGCGTCCACTCTGCAGGAGCCCCGCGCACGTGCGGGCGCGCCAGGCCGTCGGGCTGCTACGCCGCGTGCGTCGCACGATGGCCGCCCCACCCCATCCCTCCACGCCACTCTCCGCTCCACCCACAATACCTCGGTCCTCCCCGCCATTACTCCGTTCCCTTCCCTCTCCTCCATCCCCTTCCCCCGCCTCACCTTATCTTTCCACACCACTCTCCGATTCACCCACAATACCCCTGACCTCCCCGCCATCACGCTTTCCCTTCCCTCTCCTCCTACCCCTTCCCCCGCCTCACATTCCTCCACACTCCACTCCACGCACACTACCCCGGACACCCCAACCCTGCCCTCCCCGCCATCAAAGTTTTTCCTTCCCTCTCTCTCCATTCCCCCTCTCCACGCACCCCTTTCCCACCCCACTCCACCTCTTCCCATCACACCACTCTCCGCTCCACCCACACCACTCCGGACACCCCAACCCTGCCTTCCCCGCCATCAAGCCCTTTCCTCCACTCTCTCCCCATCCTCCCCTCTGCATCCCCCCTTTTACCATGCCCCTTCTCCACCCTCCCGTCCCTTCGACGCCCGACTCACTCCGTCCCTCCCTTCACCCCTTTCCTTTCGCCATCCCCCCCTGCTCTTCCCCCTTCGCCTTCCTTTGCCGTCCAGTCCCTCCTCACCTTGGCCTCCCTCCGTTTCTTTTCATCCAGCTTCTCAACTCACTGCCCCCGTGTCGCCCCTTTTCCTGCTACTCGCGTCCCCGTCCCGCCCCACTCCTGCCCGCCTCGCCGCGACGACGGCCACGACGGCGTCCACGCCGCGGGCGTGAGGGAAGGACGCTCGTCCGTCGGAAACGAGTCCAATTCGCACGTGTTGGGCCGCGCCGCATCCGGGAGGCAAGGGTCAAGAAGGAAGGGCGCGAGACAATGGGACGCCGGCCACGACAAAAGACACGCGGGCGCGACCCGTGACAGCGGGACGCAATGCCTTCGGAAGGGGGAGGGAAGGAAGGAAGACAATCGGGGCAAAGGCAGCCGCAACGCGGCCGGGTGAGGCGGCAGCGATACAAGTGGTGGTGGCGGCGGCGGCGGCGGCGTTGGCGGAGGTTGCGCTAGAGACGTTAAAGAGGGAGTAGCTGTACTGGCTACTCAAGCGACAAAGTCGAAGTAATCGCGTGGCGGGGGAGACTCATATCTTGTGGTAAAAATAACATGAAAAACGGCAGTGTTGTTGGGGACATATTTGTAAACTGATCAATCTCGTGTGTATAAGAGTGGTTATATAAAGATCTATGAAAGCGATTGGGAACTAGAAGGTAATGAAAATATAAGGCAATAAAACCGATGAATGATGTTGCAGAAGTGATGGGAAACACGGGAACAACGGATAAATAGGCAGGCAAGTGGAATGAGCAATTACAATTATGATTGTCCTGTTCCTGAGTATGTTTATATTCGTACATTGGGACATGAGTCGAATGATAAATAAGTGAAAATTATGAAGTAAATATGGAAATAAAGAAATAATGGAAGGGAAGATTCCTCGGAAGAGCTGCATATTCATTCACTAATTTGTGACCGAGACGTGATTGCTGGAAACCAGAGGTGGAAATTATGTGGGCGATTTTCTACTTTTCAAGACTACGCCTCAGACGATGATGAAAGACGGATTGTGTGAAAGATTTTACAGTGAGAAGGAACACTGTCAGCTTCTAATCTATAAAGTATTGGCCAGAACATAGAGTTAAAAGCAGCAATATCATCAATATATTGACACGATTATATAGCGTCTTTTTACCGACAGTACAAACTGTGACGGATGCGATTGCTGCTGTGAAAAGATGGGGCAGATAGCTGCTGCGGTAGTACTGGTGTGAGAGTTTACGTATCTAAGCCAAAGGTGACAGAAACATCAAAGGATCTGCAACGTGCTGATTTTGTGGCCGAGACACACCACTCCACATTTTCAGCAATGACAGCAAAGACTTCAGAGAGAAACGCAATACCTTTAATTCTGAATGGAGATAGAATACACCAAACTAGGTAAATTACGCTGATAAACCAGAATAATCTTCTGAAGTGTTGAAAAAGAAAGTGACAGTAACGATCCCTGAAATTCTCACAAATGGTAAGTAAGTTGAAATGTAAATGTAAAAGAATTTATACAAGCTTTTCGTCCCGATTTCCAGAAATATTGAGAGTGAATGCAACGTTGAGTTTAGCTCAGAGCCCGCATTGTCGCTGCCTCTGCAGCGACTATGACCGGAAGGTCCTAGGTTTCGAGTCTCGTCGGTGGCAGATTTTCGACCGTAGGCATATAGCTAGGTCGAATTCAAGCGCTGTCTGGAAGAGACTTCTAGCGACCGGCTGCTCTGATCGACAACTTTCCGTGGTTTATCAGTTCAATACCACGTAAATGCTTTTACAAACGGGACACGAACCGCGCGGGATCTTCTTTCCTGCTCTCTATTCCTAACCATTCCCCTTTTTTACACACACACTTCCGTGCATTACACCATCGCACATGTTGAGAGACTGGAAGCATAGATTTCGTCATGGCTGGGCGGTGCTCCATTTAGGGAGATATCTGGATGAGGAGGCCTCGTAATCGACGTGTAGCTCGGCGCCTGATCTCACCTTCCTATGGGAGAGGAACGCAGCCACCTCCAGGAATAAATAACATTAACTACATTAACGGGGCTCATGACTGCAGCAGGTGATATTCTAGGAATCATCAGTTAATCGAGTGCCACACTGAGGTGATCCTTTGTTTGCTTTTGAACATGTAGCGTTCTTCATCCCGAAACAACACAAGCAGTTTGAATTGCTTATTAATGTAAATTACATTTCACCGCCTTCCTTAACTCATAAGTACAAATACAATATATGAGTAGTGCCCTAAAGAGGTATTTTGCAGGTCACAATCTAGATCCTCATTAGGAGCTTAATGTTAGTTACCTGGAAATGACCACTAGAGCTCCATTTGTTCTCTCACAAGCAGGGCACTCCGTTTTCGGAGTGTTTCTAATTCTATTTGCAATCATGTTGTGTTGTGTTTTTTCGTTCTCCCTGAGATATTCCGTAATCTGCTGGTATTGCCACGTCCGCTCACAATAATTGTCTCTCTTTTCACGATAATGTAAGTTATGTTGTGATCCAACTAATGGCTTGAATCTTGGAAAAAAGAACAATATTATTTTCGTATTGAGGTTTGCAACTACCTTCACTGGCTTGTACTTCTGCCAATAGATCTGTCCAGAAGACATACGTATTCCAGTGTTACTAGGACGCCAATATCATGGAGTACTTGCAATTAATCCTAACTATCTTTTTACAACCACTGATAAAGTGGTTGGCTGTTTCTTCCGACACAGTCTCCCCGTGCTCTGTGCGGTGATTTTTTGCTAACGGGATTGGTTGGCTATTATGACTCTTTTTTAAAAACATAGCAATGTTCTAAATCGCATTTATTAACAGGCAGCATAAACAGCCATTGATAAACTCAGTAGCTTCTTTATCTTGAAATTTTACTGAAGGGATGCGATAGGAACTGGCAATGACCTCTCTTAGGAGGCACAGTTGTACTCTCGCAGGTGCTGCGCGCGCAAGGGCTCGCTGTCATTGCGCATCTAGAGACCAGGCAGTAAATGCTCTTTGCTCTAAGGGACATAATCGCTTCTTCCAACGCATTAAATATGGCGAATTGAAATATATTTTCAAGTTAAAACAATACCTCTAATGTGATTGATGGTATTTATGTAGAAATAGTATATAAGCAGTGCATATAATAATATTTATTTGGCTACAATTGGCTGAATGACAGGTGGTAACCGTATGCCTACTAAGCAGATTTAAAATACATCTTTATTTACATTACAAAAACAATTGCAGTATGTGCAACACATTGAAAGGAATTACAACTACATCTACTGCATACATATAAATACACATACACATATAACTACATGCATACATACTACATACACACAATCTTTTACATGAATGCTCACTCACACGTACACATAAAACATATATATATATATATATATATATATATATATATATATATATATATATATACTCACACGTACATATTTGCCTCACGTAGTATACATGCCTACATATACATAAACAAACACACTTAGACACACATTCATATACTTATCATGAACATACATACACTTAGATACACAGTAATAATTCTTGTTTCTTTTTAAATTATGAATCACTATGTGGATTTTTAAAGTTAGCTCTTGCACTGCACTGCACTGCACTGTACACCACACTATCTATACTACATTACCTACACTCCCATTACATGTACTTATTCAGGCTTGTTTTGAAAACATCAAGAGAGCGAGGTAAAGGCTGTATGAGTACTTGTCTTGCTTATCTTATTATTAGAGATCGGATTTTTATGTAATTACATATTTTTTTGTTTTTCTACTTACCGTTCTCAAATTTGTAATCTTGGCGAATCGTCCCCGTCCTACCACAATATTCAATTTTTCGTTACATATTTTTACATATTTGGAACTATATTACATATTTTGCATATTTTGGTATTTTCACGAAATATTTTTATAATATTTATTTTCTTCGATTTTATTAGAGTTTTTTAGATTTATTATTAATTCTGAAATTAAGTGTCGTAACTTGGTGGCAAAATATCTTCATTTTACATGCTTTAAGCTCACATTGACTAAAAATAAGTTACAAAAGAGTAGTTAGTTAAACATATTTTTATGAAAACAAAATTGTTTTACAAAATCTGCATTTTTTCGTACATTATTACTGGTGCTGTCTCCTTCAGGTAGCCCATGTGAAGACGCGTGATGTTCTCACAGTCCCACGCGCCTGCTTCAGTTATCTCGGTGGTGGGAAGTGCGCGTAAGCGACTGAGATCATTTTCACCTTTAGGTGTAAAAAGTATCATTGACGTCACGGATTGTGATTTTTAACCTCAATTTTGGAGAAACATTAAGTGATCGTCAAGAGTAACATTCAATGAGAATGCTTCACGTTTGCTGGTCGTAGATACCGCTAGTTTGTACGATGTCTTCTATTGCGTCTAATCGGGCTGCAAAACTACAGTGCTGAATAGTAAGAGATAACGCTTTTAATACGGATGGGAAAGTTATATGGTGCAATGTGTGCATGAACTTATGCTCTCCGAATTACTTTCGAGACGTTTGTATTATTTTTAAAATTTGTTTAGGAAATTTTTTTATAAATGTAATTTCGTATTATGTAAATGAGTTTTATAATTAGTGAATTTTAATGTTACATATTTCATCCGATTTTACATATTTATTACATATTCTTACTGTTTTCATTACATATTAATGTACATATTTTGACGTTTCATACTACATATTTTTCCGGTCTCGAATTATTATTTTTATTGGCAAGAGCCCTTTTACGCCAGAAGTATTGCGCTGTTTAAGAAATGTATTGTATAATTTGCAAGGTATTAAAACATTTTGGATGGAATGTCTGAAATTGTATTACACATCACCAATTTTTAGTATTTAATTACTAAAATTAGCGTCCAGATGCAACCCGCAACACGCTGCGCCATACTACTAACATGCATAACTCGGGAGCGTACTTTTCAGACCCTTTCCGTCCCTGAGAGAAACAAGTTTATTATTTATACTCAAATCTACAAAGTAAGGCATTATTTAGGAGAAAGATACTACACTCCTATTTGTGTGCGTGAAAAGCATATTATTAATAATAGTAATAACAAATGTAATGAAAATTTTCTCACGTGTACGATATTATTTTTTACAAAAATAAAGTCACATTTCTCTAAACATAATATTACCAAAAAACAAAGGCGTACAGGGGACAGTATATACGAGATCTGAAGGACTGTTGATGGATTAGTGATCCTGAGCCATCAACTAATAGTCATTAGTTCCGTAAGTGTAGTTCATGTTTTATTGATGGAGGTGGGGTGATCTTCCAAGCTGGATGACGAGATCAGGCGCCGACCTACACGCCGACTCGCGAAGTTTTCCCACCAGCGGGAAACCGCCCCCATCCGAGACAAGCTCTAAGCTTCCGACAGGTCTCCCGACATGTGTGGTTTGTGTAGAGCATGTAAGTGTGTGGGGTATGTGAGGGTAAGTAAGGGGATAAGATACGACAAGGAAGAGGAAGGAGAGATTGCGCGCATTATGGGCTCTGCGTGGTCTACAACTCCACACACATTCTTGCACTACCAGGGGGCGTAACCCCGTGGTGGGCATCTAAGTTTTTCGCTTTTATCCTCTCCCTCCGCCGGTGCACAAGTACGCCGATAGGCTGGTATCCGGATCCCACCGGAACGCAGTTTGGCAAGGGCAACCTAGTTAGTTAGTTAATGCCTAATTTTACGTAGCGAGACTCGGGCTATCAGGCCCGCTCTTCCGTCTAACCACGCAAATTTCGCTATGCTCCTTTCCCCACCAAGCGGAGAAAGGAGGTATTATCTTGGGCGACGAAACAGGTGGATCTGAATTTCGCTCAGAAGCTTCTTTTAAGCTTGATGATCTTTTACATGCAGTAAATCTACTACATGGGACAGCCGGCTTTATTTCCCCTCCAAAGGAAGGTGTATGAAGGATTTTTTCGCCCTTAACCCTTCGAACTAAGGTCCAGGCGGCTCCGAGTCCCCGGATATGTGTACTTGTTAAGATTATCACAAAGAACGTATCTACTTGAAACTGAGCATGGCATTAGCGACGGAAGCTCACGAAGAAGATAGTGTGATGAAGAAATTCTAAAACTACCTTCGGAGATAACTACAGTAACGAAACATAAAAAATATTTATGTAGTCTTTAGCCCCTTTCCAAACTATCCCTTGAACAGAAAAAGAATATAAATTTGTATGTAGTAGCAACACAAATGTACGGATGACTGAAGATTCGTTTGATCGACCATGCCTCTTATAACCTTTGTCTCCGTTCCAGCCCGTGGAAACCATCCAGACTTCACGTAAGACTCGAACTTCAACTCTAAATCGGCCGAAAACATGCTACATATCGCTCGGATGAGATTTTGGAAAGTATTTTATTGAAACCAGGAATACGTAAATTACATCAACAGAGGTTAGACCCGATTAGGTATACGCGTGTTGGCTAGAACTCTCAAAATCCTTCGCCAAATCAAAGCATGTCAATCCGGTCTTATGAAGGGATTTTGATGATGCCGACATTTCGAATGGAATATGTATGAACGGAAACATCATTGAAATTATTACGTGCAGTGAACGCTGACGGTGGAAGGGCATCATTTTTTAATGTCATTTCATTCGTGTTCAATTACGTTTCCTAGTTTTGTTTCTTGTATTCAACCGAGAGATAATTATATCAATAAGCGAAGGATAAAAAACTGATATATAATGGAATACACTTGAGATGAAACGATTTTGAGTCCGAAGGCAACATAAAAGACCAACAAATTGGTGAACATTGGTTCTTAGTGGGTGGGAAACCCAATAGGGAGATCAAACAGGAAATAGGAAAGAGCGTAATTGCCGGTAAACGACACTGTAATGGTCACGTCCGGAGCCCGAGCGAACAAAGGATTGTAAAATCCCCTAAATGCATCATCAAAGCAAGAAGTGGCTCTGTGTCGTTGGGAATATGTGGAAGGACACCTAAACCGGAAAGAACGAGGCTGTTCATCCACAAAGGAGATGATCGAGCAAATTAAATACAGCTGTTGCTATGAGCAAGAAACGAGGAGTCACGAGCAGGCGAGACAGGACATCTGAGCGACGGAAAAGCGCGTCGTCGCCCACCCACATATCGCATCCTCGCCCCGGCGCTCCCTCCCCTCCCCTTCCACCCACTCATCCCCCCGCCTCCGCCGCTGCCTCGCGACGTCTCGTCCGCGCACGTCCCCCCCGCCGCGCTCACGCCCACCTCGCAGCTCTTTGGCGCTGTCGGAGATGCGCCTCGCCGCCTTCGCTGCTTCCGCCGCCTCCGCAACCCCACTCGCCCCTCGTCCCCCTCTCCCCGCCCCGACCCGCCCCGTCGCGCCCCGTCCCGCCTCGCGCCCCCGCCTGGCTTTACGTAGCCTCCTCGCACCGTTCCTGCTTTGATTTGTCGGCCACATAACCGCGCCCGCCCCGCTGCCGCAGCCGAGCAAGACGTAAAATGGCGTAGCGTTAATGTCTGCACCAGGGCATCCTCTTTACTTTTTAATGGCCTTGAAGATTTACAGCTCCGAAACGTTAGGCTAATTCCGAACCGCGTCTTCGTGCTACGACGTTGGGCGAACTGGCGGGCGGGTGAGCGGGCGGGTGCACCGGCGCTGAGGGTGGGTGGGGGGTGCGAGCGGAGGGAGGGAGGAGGAGCGGGAGGGAAGCGTTGGAGTCGCGCGCTGGGCCAGCGGATGGACCACCAGGCGGAAGGGGGCGGAGTCGCTGGCGAGGCGCAAACGGTCGCGAAGACGAGTGTGCGCTCAGGAGAAGATGGGTGCCTCTCTACCAACGACGAACCGCCGCGTCTTCCCTGACTCTCCACTCACCTCCCAGCTGCCTCTTCTCCCTGCAGTAGGGATGTCGAAACTGAATAGTGGCGGACGGCGAAGTGCTCCGATCTGTGGGACCCAAGGCGCGATATAACGCGAAACTGGTGGAATGAGAAAGCACTCTTGAAAACAATATATTGGGAAATAATCAAAACAAAATACATTAGAACTAAGAATGAAAAATAAAAAAAAACACTTAAAAATGGAAAGGAATGGATAAATAAGGGGAAAATATAAGGCTCAAGAACTGAAAATACTGGGATCACACACTAAAAATATTGAGATCAACTGCTTGGGAATGAAATTTAAATTTACCTCTGGAAGAATAGTAAGAGGAGTTCGAAGGGAGGAGAGAAGTTCGAAGATAGTGAAGCTCATGAAAAATATATGAAGGTAAAAAGCTAGTGAATAAATATGGAATGAACGCAAAGAACGGACGAGAAATATCTAGAAAAAACGAAATAAATCACTCGATATGAAAAAAGAAAAACAATTAAAAGAAAAATATAAGGAATATAAGAAATATACGAAATATAAGGAAAGGAAAATAAAAGTTGGAAGAGAAGTGTAAAGATCAAACCAGGTAAAGAGATAAATAGTGAGTGCAAAGGTGTAGAGAGAAATGAAACAAAGTGTATACCTACTCACTTCTAAGTACCAACAAGCTGAAATGTATTGTTCGGAAGGGTGGATGAAAACTCTTTAGAGTTAGCAGGACAAAATGTCGGCGGTGACCTGGAGATCGCAAG
Source organism: Teleogryllus occipitalis (assembly GCA_011170035.1). NCBI lineage: Eukaryota > Metazoa > Arthropoda > Insecta > Orthoptera > Gryllidae > Teleogryllus > Teleogryllus occipitalis. The sequence goes on along the minus strand of BLKR01001187.1, from coordinate 29,603 downwards.
GCGAGAAGTCCGGCTGGCGGGAGCGACAGAGATTGCTCGGTTCACAGGGCGCCGAGGGCGGCTGGGGGGGGGGGCGTAGCGAGGGGCGTCACGGGGATGTGGCGGGAAGTGGCGGGGTGTGAGGGCGGCGGGGGCGGGGCTGGCGAGGCCCGCACTGCGCGCAAAGGCCGCGGGGGGCGGGCTACGCGGCAAGCGCCTTCGGCTTTTCCAGAGCGCGCGTCGAGTCTCAAAGGACGCGACCGCCCTTGTATTCCGCGGAGGCAACCTGCGCCGCCGTCGTCCCCACCGCCGTCGCCCCCTCCTCCGCCGCTGCCGCCGCCGCCGCCGCCTTCCCCCGAGGCACTCCCTCCGCCGCCGCCGCCGCCGCCGCTGTCGCCGGGTGGGCGTCTCCCGGAGCGGGCGCTCGCCCTGGCCTGTGTTCCTTCTGTTATGCGCGGTTGTGTCCGCGTTAAATTAGAGGAGCTAATCTGGCGTTTGTCCTTTCCGTATCATCTGCATGTCGGACCAGCGTGTTCCTGCTCGTTCAACAGAAATGAATAGCTTTCTGATGGTGGAAGTGATGAAACTGGCGTAAGCAGAAGATAATACATTGTCGTGAGCAGCCAATTATCTTTGAAAACAAATCTTAAGAAAAATAACATAAAGAACGCGAGAATATCCAAAGCCAATGTTCTAGCTGATATATAAATGACTGAGTCGTAGTTGACTCCAGTGAATAAAACCAATTATTATTAAATTTGAGGAAGTGAGAAAAGCTGATGGGAAGACACAATTTAAGAAACGGCGTGAAAAATCTTCGCATGAATTTTTTTCAGTGTTAATGATTCATCGAGTTCATGTAAACAAATTAAGAAAACGGGGAAATTGATTTAATTTACCGACATATGAAAGTGTTTCGGTTCTCGTCTTCAACATTTGCTCAGAATTAATTGTAGAGGACTGTTTTAATAGTTTGTATTTTGTAATTTGACCAAATGCCACACGGACTTATTTAAACGTGATGAGTTGTCTGGTCTCTATAATTGTAGGCATGCTAAACGTCCAGAGACTTTCCATCTTAGAAATATTCGCAGGTGTGTTATGAGACTATGCCCTCACTCCGATTAAGTGTGTGGTATAAAGAATCCAAAGAATCGGAGTTGACATTCTCCAAGAACAAACCTTATTATAAAAGGTATTCGCAGAAAGGCAAAGTGGCTGTAAATGAATGTAAACAGAAAACGAAGAAAAGTTTTCCTAATCAGCGCTTCATGGTATTTAAAAGCTTGAAAAGTCCACATACAGCATTCGAAAGAAAAATATGCGTCTAAGCACACACGTGTAAACTGGCATTTTGAGTGTCTTCATGCAAAAAAAGGATCTGTGCTTTCAATTAACATCACCAAAAAGTTTTAAGAAAAGGTAATGAAGTTTAAAGTTGGTCAATATACAATTGGTGGCATTTTTAATACACGACATACTTTGAAAAAATAATCATTATACACATTTCAACACACTCGGATAAATCTAATACTTCAATAAAATTATTTTAGCATGAAGTTGTCATTTAGTATTTCTTTAGAGGTTTGGATTACACTGCTCTATAATAATTTTGCTGTTTGGCATATGTTAATATTTTCTTAGCAATCATAGTGTGGAAACATCGAAAATGATGTTCGTTTTGCTCCTCTCCGTATGTTTTCTTTTGTTGCAAAATACTACTTTTTGAAATACAGTTGTACATGACAAAAGATTTCACTGTAATGTTAGAAACAGAGAACAACGTTCCCTCTTGTCATATTGTACTTGGTTACAGAATTTGATGTTCCTGAACCTGATGAACCAAATTAATTATAATTCATTGATTATTTTTCAATCTTACAATTCATGATGCAAATGATACCGACATCGACAAAACTCAAGAGAGAAAGTGTAAACATGTTTTAAGCTGGGCAGAACTAAATTATTTAGTGAAGGTCTTGAATCCTTTTAAAAAAGTTATTTAAAAGTAGTTATTTTTAGATTCCAATTAAAGAAAAGAACACACTTATTACAGGGACATCTTCAACAGTGTGCAGACATTGTAAGCACGAATTTACATCTTCCTTTTCTGTCGACAAAGATTGAAATGATGTAACACTAATTATGATTAAATGTACAGCAAATGGACAATTCAGACAGGAATGGATGTTATTCATGGATTCCAATAAAAGAAGCTTGGGCGCTATGCTTATGCATAAAATAAACCGTAACCTCTGTTGCATATTCAGTGCATTTGAAGTAAAGTTACGATGTGTCAGTGGTGTTGCAGAAAATAAAATATGGAGAGCAATAATGGTTTTTAGGGCACATTTCAAGAGGATTGCTCCGTCAGTAACAAATATTCCTATTACATTTGCGAATGGGACGGCAGATCTTTTAAGAAGTATTAGAGACAAGCAGAATGGCCTGTAAAAGAAACACGAATTCAGTGGAGTAAAATGTGCAGAATAGGCCTTGTAGATCCTTTGGAGATACTCCTACTCCATTACACATCGAATTGGGGCTTTTGAAACAGTTTGTTAAAGCTTTTAATGAGAATTAACGATGTTCCAGTTGCCTCAGAAAGAAATTACAACTTACTCTTACTAGCCCCTCCTTAAAGAGAAAATTTTCATCGGACATCAGATACGAAACTTATTTAAGTATTAAAAAATTGAACAATACTTACAAAATTGTACAATAAAAAGATTGAAAAATTAATAAATGTAGTTTCTTTGATGCGAACAAGGGGTTTTGTTTAAATAAGTTATTTAGTTAAAATACGTTTATTTGGTTCAAATATATTTTGTTGGTTAAAATAAGATTTATTTGGTTCAAACACGTTTGGTATAGTCAGTATACAAGTGAAACACGCTAAGTCCTTTTTAATGATTTTCAGTTACTTATATCGCAATGGTATATTTTTTTACTATCTCGCCTTACTTTGTAAGTAGTAAAGAGAACGTCATGTAGACCGTTCAGACGATCGTTGCTGATTTGCCCTTGTAAATAGATATTACATCGGATATTTTGTTTCTGTTAACAATCCATGCGCTCACTTTCTATCTGTAGTCAAAATTAAAGTAGTATTTGACTTAGGGTAGGTATCACAGAATTCCGAAAACGTGAACAGAATTCACTTCTCATAGCACGTCACACACAGTTTTATTACTGTTTTTTGCGTAAAATAAATAAATAAATAAAAGAAAACTATGTTTTCGACAGGGAAAACGCGTATTGACAGGCCCCGGTGACAAAAAAAATTGATAAATCTTCTTCCTAAATAAAGTAAATGGATTCCTCTAAAACGTCCAGAATCCATATTCTGTGGTCCTTGATACCGAAAAATCGATTGACGGCAAAATGATTATCTGTTGATCCCTCTGTTCGTTAGTGGTCAAAGCTAGCACGTTAGACCGTTTAGACGATTTTCTCCAAAACTGATATTCTCCCATCGATCCGAACGAACTCGAGGCCCTGTGAGTTTGAAATGGATATTTTGATTTTTGGGGTTACTTGACAATAAGACTCAACATTTTCGAAATCATTTCAAAAATGGTTCCAATTTTTTTAATTAAACTTTGTCCATGGAAAGTGACGCTTAAAAAATGGTCTCAGGTCTCATTTTCGTTGAAATATCTTAATTTTCGAAAATTGTGAAAGTCTACTGCTTCTTTCCAAACTATAACATTTCAGATAGTGATTTTTTCTAGACTAAAATCTATTTTTCAAATACTTATCTTGTAAGATACAAATACTTATCTATGTAAGATCATGTAGAATTTTTTCGAAAATGTGACTAGTTTTCACGTAATGTGTGAAATATAGGACCTTTTAAAACAATTACTTTCTAAATGACGGTTGTTGCAAATATATGTCCGTGAAACTTTCTGTATTTTTTAAAATTACAAAAACAAAACAGACCAAAAGTACAATATTGAATACAGAAACATTTTGTCTTAAATAAGATCTGTTTTTAAAACTAGTTCTTTAAACATGGTACATAGAATATTTTGAATATATAAGTTGTTTTCGAGTAATTCTACTTGATGATAATGCAGTTTATATTTTTTCTAAAAAAGGCTCTACATTTTTCGTTTAAATTTTTTCTCATATAGAGCAAAGAACGCTTAAAGTGCCGTAGGTCTAATTTTCATTTAACTTTCTGATTTTCGAAAACCGCTAAAGAAGGAATGCGATAAATAATGTGCAGCTCCACTAGCTACAGATACATATACTTCTGGCATGAAAACCAAAGGGAAATACAATTTCTCGAATAATATAAATATGACATAATACTCGTAGAATAAAGGTTTAAGTGGCTTAGGGCATCGACTGATGTCACAGCAGTGAAGTACATGTCTATATCGCGGTTTATATCACGTGTTATATCGTGGAATCATAAGTGAAGTACATGTTTATAGCGCGGGCGCTAGCGGTGATCTATTCAAAGACCACATCCGGCCCTATCCAACCCATCAGATTGCGGGGGATTTCCTAACCAGGTATCTCCTATCAGCGGAGCACCGTCCCAGCCGGGACAAGCTCTAAGCTCCCGACCGGTATCCCGACATGTGTGGTAGTATGTAGCACGTAAGGGTGAGGTTAGGACAGGGAAGGGGAAGATCGCTGGTGGTCCGTGGCCCGTTTGTTTGGGTACTACTCTGGCATTCTCCTGGTGTTGATCGGAGAAACCCCGGAAAACAATCTATCAGAGCCGGCCGCTAGAATACTTAACAACACAACGGCTTAATTCCACCGAGCTATCCAGTAAATGTCGAAAATCCTGCCAACGACGGGACTCGATGGAACCTTCCGGTCTGAGGCAGTGTAGAGACATCAATTGATGCTTTTAGTGGTGACAATAAAATTGTTTTATTGTTGTTTTAAGATACATCTACAAAAGTTTTTTTTTATTTTTATAATTTGAATATTTTATATTGTTCATGTTGACTAAGTTGTACGACAGGAATGGACGAATTATCACACCTTCATAAGTGAAATTCAATCATTTGTGCACGGAATGTTGAAATAGAACTACTGCATTCTTAGGGCAGACGACAGATTCTTAGAGTTTCGTAGAGCGAAAATGTGTACATACATCCACACAAGTTAATCACATCACTCTTATTCACTGAAGTATTCATGAAGTGTTACAAAACAGTTTATCACAGAACAATCAAGTGCTAACACCAGACTTTAGATTATTACATAACTCATTTTTTTCGTGACAATATTTTCTATGATTTTAATTTGTATTTCACCAAACATGTGAAATGTCTGTAGGCTGTAGATAAATTTAATTTTACCAGAATCTATTAAATTCACTGTTTTGTTGTTAATATGAACATATTTGAAAAACGAAGCGAGTCAATATCGACTTTAGCATTTCAAGTACGTGACGACAAAATACCAAAATCTTCACAATAGTGTCATGGTTTCAACGCTATCTTACCTACAATAAACTTTTACCCATGAATTTAAATAAAAATTTGTCTGCGACGTTTAAACTTTGTGTGAATATTGGCCACTATTTATGTAAATATTTCTACAAATTACCTACGACGACATTGCTTTTGTCCTGTGACAGCTTTTGTAGTTCTATGGTCTTTACGAAACTATTTGATTGACGGATTTTGATTTATTGATTGTTCGGTGTTTCTGGCCGCACAAATATAATGGCCATTACTCCCGTACGAGTATTGTATTTTATATCCGATGAGATGTTTCTGTTTCTTCTGTGCTGAAACGTGAGATTCAGCGCTGACCTACAAGTCGGCTTGCGCGTTTTCTCTTTTCAAGTATTTCCTTCGGCGGAGACCTTCCCAGCGAGGACAAACTCTGTGTGCAGTTCTCTTTCATCTACACTGACGAACTTAATAAATCATCGTCAGAGACATTACACATAAAAATGTATGCAACTTTAAATATTATGATGGAATCCAACGCCTTCACTGGAATTTACGACAACTTGCTTTTCCATTTTAACAATCAAAATTAATTCTTTCTTCCTGATTGGTTCCATTCCCACTCCCCCCATAACACTATGTTCTAAAATGTAAGCTTCTGTCAACAGATATTTATTTTAAAATGTATTAACAATTATTCACTATAAATTGTTAAAATGTACAGTTGAAAACCAGATTTGAAGATGTCTATAAGGTGTAGTAGACAACGTCATGTAAAAAATACTAAATATAATCAATATACACAATAATAAATTACTCTTGAACGTCAAAAATAAAAAGTGGAACTTTTATGTTAATAATAATTTATAGACATTCAGAAGAACAAAGAAAACAAGTTTAAAAACGTTATTGTACTGTACCATTTGTCATTGTGTACTCTATTATCCGTATGTTTTATAAAATGAATTTTACGCAGCTAGGAAAGGCAAAGAAAAAAGTTAATTTAAGTAATCTTTGGAATTAAACATAAATTTAAAATATTTGGCACATGTTCCGTTGGCAGGACCGTGCGTGACACAGGGCCAACGTAATATGCACATTCATTAGGTTCACAAATTTGTACTTTTCGTCGTTTGTATTTAAAAAGTATTTCTTTCTTCGGTAATTCATAGAAATATGTTTAACGACTCCTCTCATTTTAAGTGCAATCGTATGGACGTTAAAAGTTGCAATAAATTGTTTCACAGAAAAATACAAAAGAAACATTTGAAGAGAAGACGATGACTTTTTCCCACCTTAAATGACTCATTATATATTTTGTGGTCTCCCATTCATTTTCAGTTTGAATGGTAAATGCTGTGCAAGTGATAACCAGGCAATGCATAGACGTTATGCATAAAAAATTTAAAGAAGAAACAAGGGAGCGTTGGCTAGAGGTTGGGGACCTCTATGCTGTTAGGAAGAAAACAACCAGCAGGGAATTCAACAAGAGATCGAAATTGGTGCTACAGCACGGGAATGCCACCACGTTTAATGCAATGTAACTTGTAGGATATGAATGTTATTACACTTGTAAAAACAACAATTTCATCGAGTTTTGCCATGAGGAAGGACGCATCACTGCGCGCCGCAGTCGTTACCCGAGACGCCGTCTTCTTTATTCACAGCCAGCGCGAAGGGCTCCCACAAAGGGCGACGAGCTCATGTGGAGGGAAGTAACGACTTGGTTAAGCTTGCGGCGTTTTACATCGCAGCGGATTAGTAAGGGCGAAAAATAGAAACCGTAAGTGCTACGGGATGGCAATGAGTATTTAATTGAAATTAAAATGATCTCATCTTGAATATATCTGGAAATTTACTTATTTACGTCAAAAAGAGTTAAAAACTGTGTATGACGAGCTATGGGGAGAAGTGAACATTGTGCACGTATTCAAAATTCTGTGATCCCTACACTAAGCCATACTTGAATTTTAAAAAATAAAAATAACGCTCCGATGTAATAAAATCTATTTCCAAGGATAAATCTGCAATACATTTTGGGCTCTTATCCAGCATGTCCTTCGTCAAGGAATAATACTTCCTGACGTGACAACATGGAAACGATAATTTGAATAACTATACTTCCCACTGAATTCTAGAAGACGTGCACAGATATTGAAGTTACATTTATGTCCAGAAGCAAAACAAGGGGCCATCTCAGCATTTGCTCAATGGATCAGGAAAACTGAACGAAAAACCTGATGGAGATGGCGGTCATTGACCCGGAGGCTGCATTGCAATATACAGTCCAAATGGTAAATAATGCATTAAATATCACTGTTATAATAAATGTTACTTTGCTTGTGATGATCAGTATAGTCTCTAATTGTATAGAAACAGTTATGCAGCAGAAACGATTTCACTTGAGATTTAAACTTTTCAATTGAATTTAATCGTTTAATGTTAACTGACAAAGTGTTGTAAAATAATGTAGTACATATATTATATGTGAATTTTTTGTAATGAGCTGTTGATACTGTCACCTGATGAATATGATTTCTACGTCGAGTGTTATAGTAATAGACATCGGCGTTTTCTGAAAATATATTCCCGACCTTAAGCAAACCATTTTTGACAAAAACCACTGATTCGCAAATAAACATACGAGGCAAAGGAAAAATTTCTAGTTTAATAAAGAGAGGTTTAAAAGAATCATGTGGGTGGGGTTTGGTTATTATTCGTATAATTCGTTTTTGTAATCTAAAAGTCTGGGAGCTATAAGATGTATATCCCCAGAATATTACGCCATATCTCAAGCGGGAATGAACATTCGCGAAACATACACAACGGGCAGTATGAAGGCTGACTGAATTTGCAAGAATTCTGAACGCGTAGCATAATGAACTTAATTTTGTGTTCAATTCATTTAAATGGACGTTCCATTTAAGGTTTGACTGAATTGAGAGACCTAAAAATTTTGTTGCCTTAACATCAGTCAATGGTACATCGTTCATTTTCAATGGAGCACAGACTTGTTTATTTGAAATGGAAAACTGCATTAAAACCGTTTTCTTCTCGTTTACTATTCATTTGTTATTTCGGAACCAATTTGAAAATCTGATATTGTACTATTTACGGTTTCTTTATTGCTAAGGATGTTCCTATCATCCGCATAGAGGCAAATGCAATTTGCAAAGAGTCGGAAAGGTGGGTACATAATGTTCCATCATTCCAGTAAGGTGTTTCCACTCTCTGTGATCGTTGTTTAAGGTACGAACATAACCAATTTGGGGCAATACCACGGATTCCATTCGAAGGCAATTTTGAAATTGCGTTTGAACATATTCAATCGCCAAAAAGCTGGTGGATGTTGTACAAGCATTTGAATACTCATTATGTAAATAACTTTTCGGTAAGTTCTTTTAGGACACTAGTGATTTAAAGCCACAATCTACGGTAAATATGAAAAAAACTACCGCTGTGAAATAATTTATTGCGTTTTCGAGATACAGTATTGGGAAAACGACTCCAAATAGGCAATTTACAGACAATTTTCATTCAAGACTCTTTAAATAAATAGGCATATCCCCTCAATTGCGAGCTTTTCGCAATAAAGAGATTTTAATGATACGTACTACATTTAAATATTTAGTTATTGCATTGTTCAGTCTCATATATTATTGTCCATTAATTCGTATGAATTACCGTTATTCTCTTAGAACTATAACGAAGTTGGGATCTGGAAAAAGAAAATGCCATTGAAAGAAAAAGAGTGTTACATCTACGCACCAGTGCTTTTCATCGATTGATTTATTGATTGATGTTTTCGTGTTTCCAAACGCGTCAACTACTTTGGTCATTAGTCCCGTTAGTGTAGTGCATGTTTTTTCTCGGGAGATGGCAGTGATCTTCCCCCGCTGAATGGCGAGAACCGGCGCTGACCTACCGTCGGCTAGTGAGGTTTCCCCCTAACCAGGACTCTCCCACAAGCGGGGCACCGCCCCAGCCGGGACAAGCTCTAAGCTCCCAACCGGTTTTCCAGTGTGTGTGAAAGGGGAGAGGATAGGACAAGGAATAGGAAGGAGAGATCGCGCTCAGTCCGTGGCCCGTTTGGTAGGGTACTGCTCCGGCATTCGCCTGGTGTTGATCGGAGAAACCACGGAAAACTACCGAACAGAGCAGCCGGCCGCTAGAATTCTCCTCCAGACAGCGACTGAATTCGACCTAGCCGGAAAGCTAGTGTGAAAATCCTACCGCCGCCAGGACTCGAACCTAGGACCTCCGGATCAGAGGCGCTGCAGTGACATCAGTTGATACACTGAGCTACCGCTCCCGGTAATGCTTTTTGAATGAACTACAAGGTGGAAATGCAGCAGGAGTAGGCAACTGATGTATATCCCAACGAAGAACTAGTGCATTTCAGTAGCGACTGGTGCCCCAAGAGACTGGAGCTTGCACCTCCATCGAATGAGGGAAATGTAATTTCCAAAATTCAAAATACGAATACATAAAAAAATTGCTAGCAAATCAAATCAATTTAAACGAAAATCAATTTAATCAATTTAAGTGAAATAAAAGTCTATATTGAAACACCACTTACATAATATTCTGCTTCGTGTCCGCGCATATACACCTCCCGCACACGTGACTCCAGCGCATTGCAACAAGCACTATTGCTTGGACACGTTTCGCACAAATGATATTTTATTTCGAAAACTTCACTTCCCTGCTATATTTGGCCATAATGAGAGATCTTTGACACACATTAGTATATTCACAAGAAACGCAATTCTTATTCGCAAACCGCTTGCCAGCTGCAGCCACACTGGCTTTCGCAAGACACTATAAGGGACTCCTATGGTGAACGGCCACCTTTGCACAAAGAACTCATCAAATGTACGTTTTGAATCAACAAATCTAATATAAAACGAAAAAAATTCTCCAAATATCATAAACAATGCATTGAATATCGTCAATAATTGACTGAACATGTGTACTTTCAATAAGAAGCGAAGTTCATAAAAATACGTTGCAGCGAGTCAGACGAAGACAGAATATGGGTATTCCCCTGCGACTCACTCCGCCGCTTCGCAGCGCGACTGCGTAACTAGGCTGGTTACGCCACCAAATAGCCGTGTGTTCCCCGTGTTTAATCGAAGTGCCAAAGAGTAAAACAGTAAATCCAGTAATGCAGCCAAGAGCATGGTGCAATTTCTGGGAAGGCACCAGACACCGGATAGAGGGCCAGTGGGACGCTCTTAGGTTTCAGAATGATTTCATATACATCGATATTGCTGCAATATCTTGAAAATTGAATATCATTAAAAGGAAATTGTATATTTCTAAGATATTATGAGATCTTTTTCATTTTCTGGGGGTTGTGCAACCGTGCAACCTAAGGATGAGCCGCCACTGGTGCATTTTAGTATTTCCTTTCTTCAATTTATTTGCGCAAATGGAAGAATACGTCTCGTTCACGTTGAGCTCCAGAACGAGCATCAAATGCTATTATGAAAATTTATTGGCAATACGTACGCCAATGGAACTAATGTGAATGAAACCAAGGTAGCTGTGACCAAGCGATAAAATGGAATTAAGTAATGACAAAGTGACTCTAAATTTACGGGTGATTGTTACCCTTACACAGGACCAATGCTCCATCTCTATTTCTCAAATTCCAACTTCACCATGATTATTTATCATTAACATGCCCTTAATAATTAGAAAGGAATTGCTTTAATTGTGGAGTCACATTATTTTTAAAACATATCAATATAAATATGTCCTGATCGGAATTGGTCTTAGTTCTAAATAATAATAATAAGTTAAAAATATGTAAATGTTTTATGCTCTTAGTATACTATTTATTTCTTCTTCATAAATACTGATAAACTGCTATTCTCTCTACATATTTCTTCCTTCGGCTCACTCTTACAACAGAAATATGAACGAAACAAGTAATGTTCTTCAGTTTCTGCGTCAAAGACCCTCATCTCAATTAGATTTTTCTTCGTTTCCCTGACCCACTGGGCAGATGTTGAGATGGTCCCTTCTTTTGCTTCTAGACATAAATGTAGCTTCTCTGTGCGCACGTTTTGTCAAGCTCCTTTTGCTAGTTGTGGGAATGGATCCAGTAGTGTGGGTTGCTATTTTGTTACCAATCCTAAACATCAAAACTGTAGTTCGTTTACCAATGCAAACAAGTTTTCTAAAACACGTGAGCGAACATTTCTAGCTTTCAAATGTTGCTAATATCACTTTGTTGGTATTTTATTCACGATTCAACTATGTAGAAAAAATCCTAGAGCTCAAGTAAACGTGCACAGATTCCACTCCCGCAAACGTCACATACAGGTTTTAATGTTTATTTACGAAAATTAATCAACTTGAATTAAATCAAAATCAGAACAACCTTTTTAAGTGAGGAAATGTTCGTTTACGAGTACATACGTTTCGTAGTATTGTATCTTCCACAAAGTTTCCTCTCTCGAGGTTTCGATAACAACCCAGCGCTTTGAGTTAAAGGAGAAGAAAGTCTAAGAAGCTGATTCCTTGCCATTGTACAAAGTTTTGGACCACTACATTTCTTCTGCCGCGTCCGCCGCTTTGTCTGCGTCCGCATCGGCGGCGTCTCCAGCCGCTTTAAGCTCGCGCAGCCGCGCCACGCGGCCCTCGGGGCGCCGCGGCGGCAGCATCCGGCGCGGGGGCCGGCGGGCGCAGCGACGGCAATTATAATCCCCAAGTGGAACCCCGGACACCGGAAGAGAGCAGCGTCACGTCTTTTCGTCGACTGCTCCACGCGCTCCGCCGGCTGCTGGCTGGCAGTGCGGCGCGGGGCGGTGGCTGGCGCGCGGGCGAGGCGGGAGAGACGGCTGGGGTGGCGGGGAGGATGTGAGGATGACGGTGCGGGGAGCGGAACGCGTAGGATGGAGGGGAGGAGGGAGAGAGGAAGGGGTGGTAGACGCGTCGACAGAAAACTTCTGGCACGGCGGCGCGAATTTTGCGGAGCTCCTTTCCTTGCGCTGCTGTCACAGGCTCCACCGCCGCCGCTGCCGCACGCTCCATGCTCGGGCCACCTACCCGCCCGCCGCCGCCGCCGCCGCCGCCGCCACCACCACCACCACCACCACCACCACCACCGCCAACGCCGCCGAAACGAAAACAAGCTATTAAGCTGCGCATTGGTGTGAGGGGAGCGCACGTCATATGCCCCGCGTTTGCATAGCGCTTTCTCCACAGCCATTTCAGATAAGCACTTGTTTCTAGAGGCAACCCGGCGCGTTGTTGTTAGAGCGGATCCCTTGTACGGCGCCGTACTGCGGTTCAAATGCTGGTCACTCCGTGCGAATTTACGCTGGACAAAGCGCGCTCCGCGGCGGCATTCACGGGTCACAGCGCGTCCCTCGTTCTTTCTCGCACGATTCACTCGGTCGTGCGCTCCATAATTGCTTGTCATTCATCAATCATCATCTCTTAAACATTTTCGTACCTTGCTGGCACAACGAAGAAGGGTAATTGTGTTTTAATACAAAAGAAGAATTTTCGAAATTGTCCAGTAATGTCACATTGAATTTTACTTTTCTATGAACTTTTTTTAAAAATGAAGCCCTGTTTCTAGTTCTGCTATAGGAAATGAGCAAGTAGTACGGAGGGATTTTATTGCTAGATCATATTTTATTTTTACTTCACTAATTATATTGCTGCTATATACTGAACTACAAGCAAATTCCGCGAGTCTCAAAATAAAGTAAATATTCTTCCTGTAGCTAATTTTCGAGTTTCAAGAACGAGGGAAACGAAAAAAGAGTTAAAATATCACTAAGTCATAACGTTAATATGTGTATTACATTTAATACAACTGACACACATAAGCTCATGGTGTATTTGTTTCGTGTAGTAAATTCACATGCCAATTTTTAGAACTGATTTTCGAAAGAAGGGTATCGTTGACTAGTAGAAAGAAGATAGATTGAAAGTGATTGTGTACCTCGAAAAGCAAGTAAAAGTGAAGTAAGAAAGCGTGCGCAGATGATTTTTCCGCCATACGTCACATACTGTTTTATACTAAATAAATAAGTAAATAAGTGCGCTCAAACTAATAGGTGTTAGATATTTTTTAATATGCAATCAAAATACATGTAAATAATGTAAGTAAATCATAAATATGACACATTTCACTAAAAGTTACAAGGTATGCTTCAAGGCATATTTCAAATTAGTGGTGGTGGTCGAAATATTTTATTTCTCGTAGAATGCAGAAGGTTCAAAGAAGAGAGAAGTTGTGAATCGTGTTTAGGAACATCCGTTCTACCAATAAATTCACAAAACTTCCTTTATACTAATAAATTTACTAAATATAATAACTAAAACCGTGAGCGGTAGCTCAGTGCATCAACTAATGTCACTGGAGCGCCTATGACCGGGAGGTCCTAGGTTCCAGTCCTGACGGCAGCAGGATTTTCGACACTAGCTTTTCAGCTAAGTCGAATTCAGTCGCTGTCTGGAGGAGAAGGCCGGCTGCTCTGATCGGAAGTTTCCCGTGGTTTCTCCGATCAACACCAGACGAATGGCGGAGCAGTACCCTAACAAACGGACCGCGCACGATCTTTCCTTCCTCTTCCTTGTCCCATCCTCTCCCCTTACACACACACAAACATGCACTACACTACCACATATTCCAGGAGACCGTTCGGGAGCTTAGAGCTTGTCCCGGTTGGAGCGGTACCCCGCTGGTGGGAGAGTCCTGGTAAGGGGGAAGCACTAATTTTTTAAGAAATAGTATAATCAATAAATGACAGAGAAATAAAAAAGTAAAGTAGTAAAATAGTAATACAAAAAGTAGAAAGTAAGAAATTGCCATTTTTGAGCTCAATTACGTGCTTTCTCTATACGTTCACTTTGCAATTGTTGCACAACTCTCATAACAGAGCAAGTGCTTGTGCACCATCGCTAGTCCGTTCGAGCTATTCGACTCAGCTTGAATTGAGCTGCACAAACAGACACAGTAGAGGCAGGTGAACTGAAGCGGTCTCGTTTGAATTACGCCACAGAGATCTGCGCGAACGTACTGTAATGAAAACAGAGCCTTAATTGGTTCTTGCATAATACGCTTCCCACCACAATTTTGATTTGACCGCTTGATAGACGGAACGAGCCGGCCAGCGCGCGCCAGCTGCAAGGCAAGTGGACGCGCGAGCGGGCGAGAGGCCGCGCCGGTCAGCTCCAGCCCGGATGTCCACAAACAAGAAGGAAACAAATTACAAGTTAAGGTACGCGCGGAGCATTATCTTGAAAACTTATCCATCGTAAATATTCGACTTTTGTTAATTTCCAAATCCGTTGGCACCGCCTCGTCTGATTTATGCAGCTCCTCTGCCGGCCGCCTCCGGAGAGAACCTCAAATGCTTCGATTTATGGTGCGAATGTTGGGGCTGGCTTGCGGGCACCGGCGCGCGGCGCGGCGCGGAGCAGGGGGCGGGATGGGAGGGAGGGGAGGGGAGGGTGCGGGCGGAGCGGAGGAGGAAGAGGAGAGCGAACTGCCTGAGGTCTAACTCCGCCCACCGCTGGCGCGCGCTGTGGCATCTTACGCGCCGGTCCCGCTACTCTTGGAACCGCGGGCCACAACCTCTTGAGCCCGGCCAGCGCAAATTAAACGACGTCCCTACAAACCAGCCTCGCTTCTTAATTAGGGCTTTGTAAAAAATGGACTACACATTTTCGCATGATCTAATAACGTGAAATGTTTAAAAATAATTATCTCAAAAAAGTAAAAAAATCAATGTCAATGAAATTATTCAATTTTATAATAAAGGTAACGAATGAAAATATCTGTAATAAAGTGATAATGTAAATTGTAATTTTTGTCAATTTACAAAATTAAAATAAAAGATTAATTGCAAATATTAACACTACCATTAAAAATAAACCAGTAGGCTAAAAACAGCATATCTCGTGAGATTTATGTACATATTCAAATATTAATTTTTTGCCATTTCTCGAAAAATACTTTTCCAAAAATCAGGAGGGGTCATTCCAAGAAAATACGTAATTTTAGTTTTTGAAAATTCAAAAGTGACAATGAAAATACAACTTGCTCCTGTATTGAACTCTATCCTTACAAAACCTTTAATGTGAACATTTGGAGGTATTGTTCAGAAAAACCTTGTTTACGAATTTGTTGAAAATTTTCAAAAGCCCACTGTATTTACTCGTAAACTACATACTTTGAAAAAAGTGGCCGTGAAACTATTTAAATATCAAAATTTCAGGCATTTAATGAAAATAAAATCTATGCCTATAATTAAACATTTGCTCATTAGATAAATAAATTAAAAAATTGGAACAATTTTTATGAGATTACTTTGCTCTATTCGAGCAAAAAAATAAAGGGAAAATTTGGAGTCATTTTTAAGCGTTTTGAAAACGTTCTAGAGGATTTGTGTAAAGTATCCGCAAAACTTAAAAGATCTATATGAAATTCGCAGGTCCTGGAGAGCGGCCAAATAAGTCGGGGAATTTCCATTTTGGATAAAATCCTGGGAACGATCTGGGCGTCAGCGTTGTTCATAGACGGAAGCACCGACGAGACCCCCGAAAAGTTATATTTATTTTAAATCTCGAGATTTTTTTTGCATCATTTAAGTAGTGCTACGTGTAAGAGTAAGTAAAAGAGAAGCCGTATTGCAGCAAAAAGTTCAAGCATTGGGTAGATTGTCAGTTGTGGTGTTCAAAGAATTTATTAAGAAAAGATGTGGAATCGATAAGCCAAGAAGTCAAAATGAATTTCCATGAAAGGTGGACGTCCATTACAATGAGAGTCTTGGCACGCCGCACGCACTCGTGCGCATAACGAGTCGTAGGAACGTCGTCGTTCCTACGAACAGGAATCCAGCTTTCGTTTCTCAAAGCTAGGAACGCAACAGCTACATGAACGCGAAGAACATTTATAATACACCATCATACATGTTGTACATTACATTATGTTACATTTAATTCAATTTATTTTACGCCAAAACACAAGAAACTATGTGACACAGAGCAGAAGTATAATCTTTGCAGATTTTGTTGAGTTACTGAATCCCAACCCTCTGTTCAACAAGAGATAGTTGATTTATAAAAAATGTACCAACGAAAGCAGTTGGCAACATTTGAAACTAGAAATTTTCGTTCCTGAATAATAATTTTCAATATCTTAGCCTTACGTAGCATTAAAATACATTGGAACACATTTCATTGCATTACATATTATATATTTTATATTCTATACAATAATATACTTAATATCACTTATTATAATACAATATTATGTGAGGTATAATATTTTACTATATAGTATACTGTATTTTCAGAGAGTGGCATTTGTAAATTTGACTGTTGAATACAGAAATAAATAATTGGCTTCAACATATTGTCTTTTAACTGGACTTAGGCTTGATATAAGCGTGAATTTCATTTCCCTTCAATCACTATTTAGTGAGATGTATTAATTCATTGCAAACGTTCAGATAGTATTTAACAAATTACCCTTGGCGCACTTAGACTCCGTGAGGTCTCCCTTGTTCTAAAATATTTTTAACATACAAATGAGCTTAAATCCGTCGCAAATTCGAATGTCGGCAGTTCTACTCAGTAGCAAACAAACAGCAATCTACCCGAATTTATTACAAACTCTCGCCAAATCATGACTACAGAGAATCTGAGCGATCATGAATAATCATCTCCTCACAAGGCCTGGGGTCGCATTACAGCACTGCATCACGCATAGCCAAGCCTCGCGGTGTCTCACACGTCACGACATTCCTCACGACGCTTGGCACGTCAGAGCGACGCGGGGACCCTCCGGCGCGCCGTGCTCGGCGACGACGCATCACGGCGCCTCGGCACGGCGCGGCGCGGCGCGGCGCGCCACGGCTTCCATATACGAGGCACGAACATACTACAGGCGGCGGAATGTGGAAAGGATGAGAAAGAGAACATCCAATCCTTTCTGAATAGTTTAAAAGTTAAGCGGATTTTGTCACAGCCAAAAGATTTGTAGCGAGCGTCACAGACCTCGGGCTTAGACCCGCCGGGCCACGACTCCCGCAGTGGCGGAGCACCTGCCCCGGCAGAGGGTACCGCCTGCCGCTGCCACCGCCGCCGCCACCGGCCGTGGCTTCGAGCCTCGCGCCCGCGGCCGCCCCGCCCTCTCCGCCGGCCTCGCCTCGACGCTCTCGCCTCGCTCCGCCCCAGCGCACGCCCCCTGGCCCCGCCCTCTTCACAGGGATAGAGTGGAAGTCCGGATCACGTTAAAATATTTTATAGCCGGCGTTGCTGCATCGGGTCTGGCCGGATAGCTCGGGGGTCGGACGAAGTCGCTCGGAAAGAAGACCGCACGATAAAGCTTTACGGCGGCTTGGGCTTCCCTTAGTTGCTCTTTTTCTCGCAATCAGCGGGCGACGCAGTCCGCGAAGGCGGCGGTGACGGCTGCGGCGGCAGCGGCAGCGGCGGTGATGGTGTTGGCGGTGGTGGCGGTGCTGGCGGCTGCGGCAGCGACGATGACGGCGGTGATGGCAGTGGTGGCGGCGGAGGCGGTGTGGCAGTGAGGCGGCAGTGACGGTGTGGCGGCGGCGGTGGAGTGGCGGCTCTGGAGGCGGCGGCGATGGGGGTAGGGGTGGCGGTGGGTGTGGGGGTAGCGGTAGCGTTACTCCGTCTCTTGTATCTTCTTGCCACTCTGCCGTCGCAGCCCCCTCCGCCACAATCTCCAACGTTGTTCCACACATTGCATCTCCTCACTTCGTTAACACTATTAGAACTGCCATCTCCACCTCAGCCTCACATCTACGAAGATCGACACTTATCTTATAACACCATTGCCCCATTGTAAGTGGTGGCTGTTTGCAGACGTCGCAACCACGTTCACCGCAAACAGTTGTGCCATCACAGTCTCTGCCACCACCGCCACCCACACACACTATGCACCGTATCCATGTCACATCCGAAGTCATCATCCCCATTACTACTTTTCTCAACGGGTGCCACCACCCAATAACACTGTCACCACAACCATCCCACTCAGAATTTCGTAGTCAGCCGTTGCTACCGGTCGTCCACATTGGCACCCCGAACACCCAGCCGCCCACCGCAGAATCTCCTACTCGTGGACGTCAGCACACGACCCGCCCTCCCCCAAGCGCCGCCATCGTCATCGCTTCCCAAAGCCGATCGCTGCGCAACGGCAATACAAAAGCGAGCGGGAGGGCGTTCGGCGCCCCCGCCGCGGTCTCCGCTCGCGCTGCCGCCCCCGCCGCCCCCGCCTCCCCCGCCGCCCCCGCCGCCCCCCGCCGCCCCCTCCGCCCCCGCCGCCCCGCCGCCCCCGCCGCCCCCGCCGCCCCCGCCGCCCCCGCCGCCCCCGCCGCCCCGCCGCCCCGCCGCCCCGCCGCCCCCGCCCGCCCCCGCCGCCCCCGCCGTCCCCGCGCCCCGCCGCCCCGCCGCCCAGCCCCGCCGCCCCCGCCGCCCCGCCGCCCCCGCCGCCCCCCGCCGCCCCCGCCGCCACGCCGCCCGCCGCCCGCCGCCCCCGCCGCCCCGCCGCCCACGCCGCGCCCGCCGTCCTCGCCGCCCCCGCCGCCCCTGCCGCCCCTGCCGCCCCTGCCGCTCCGCCGCCCCCGCCGTCCACCCGCCTCCGCCGCCACGGATCCGCACAAAAAGAAGGAACGCCTCGCCGCAGTTGCGAGTCTCCCCGCAGTCCAAGCAATGTAAATGGCGCAACATCCCGTGGAAAGAGGGCGACGCTCTATCGACGCCCCCATCGCCGATGGACACTTACGTCATTCTCGTGCCGTTCCGCAGGGCGCGCGCCGGGCGTTGCCGCGATCCGGGAATCGCGGGCGCGGCGCGGCGCTGGCCCGACCGGCCACTGCGCGGGCCAAAACCATTTTCTGCGGACGGGGAGTTTGGAGGGATGAGAGATGCCAGTGAAGATTGAAGAGTATCTCAGAGAACGATGAAGAATTGTGGAAATATTGTTGTTATGAGCACATGACCGCGAAAGTGTGCACAGATGATTTTCGTAATTTTGAGCTGTTTCTCTCAGCGCACACTTCTCTGAAGCTTGAAATGCACGACTAATGTTACAAATAATACACATGACTTAATACATGAAATACAATAGCAATGCAGAGACGAGCTGTAATTTCACAATATTAAGGAATGCCTATCCGTTACACCTTTCGTTCTTGAGTTAATAAAAACTCGTTCTTGAGTTAATAAAAACTCATAATATTTTTTCTGCGTTCAAAATCTAACTAATTTGAAAAATAGCTTCATTTAGAACATCAGAATCTATGTAATTAACTATTTAGCGTCGGTCACTTATGTTTAATAGGCAATGCACAGCCAAAAACATGGGGGAGGAGAGGCAACTACAAATCTGAGCTTCTACCTTATTAAACGTTTTTATTTACGTATGAAATTTAACTAGGAAATAAATTAATATTACTACAAGGAGAATAAAATTATAACTTGAATGACACAATAATTAATTCAATTGATCTTAGGTTGAACCATTCATAGTGTTGCTGGATGATTAGTAGAACTACTTCCCCAAATGTCGCGCATCAAATCCTCAAAGGATCTTATTAAAGGGAATATCAGGAATTAATCATTTTCACGGAAAGTCAGTTTTTATTATAAAGAAAGCCAAATTAGGGAGACCGTTTCCATATTTTCAGGGAGGTGACGGTCACCTTGGTCCCCTTGTGCGTACGCCAAAGTTACTTTTATATCCAAAAACTCCAGTTTCCTTAAGGCTTTTTTCTCTATTGAGAACGCCCTTAAATTGAAGATCAGGGTGAGTTTGGCTAAGAGTCATCATTGCCGCTCTCTCTGCAGCGACGCTAATCGGGAGGTCCTAGGCTTCGAGTCCCGAAGGAGGCGCATTTTGACACTGACTATATAGCTAGGTCTAATTCAACTGCTGTCTGGAGGAGTATTCAAGGGGCTGGCTGAACAGTAATAGTCCGTGGTTTCTCCGACCAACACCAAGAGAATGCTGGAGCAGTACTAAAACAAACGGACCACGGATTGCCCGTAATACTTTCTTTCTTTTTCTTGACCTTCCTCTCCCTTACACACACGCACACAAAAACGCATAAACTTACATGTACTATATTATCGCACATATCATGAGACCAGCTTGGAGCTTGTTCCGGCTGAGGCAGTGCCTCGCTGAGGGAGATTCCTGAAGGGGGAAAATCCCTGCAAGTCGACGAGTAGGTCGGCGCCGGATCTCACCGTCAAGAAGAAAGGAGCATCGCCACCTCCTGGCAAGAAAAACATCCTCTACACAAACGGGACTAATAGCAGTTGACGTTACCATAAACAATCAATCAACGAAGGTCTCCAAGAGATGCAACATCTGAACTTCCAATATTGACGTCAGACGCTGCTCTTCCTATTTCTTGTGCAGTCTCCCATTTAACACGTATCACCTGCCAATGTTCTATCAAACACGATGCCGATGCCTTATTTTTCCGAAAAAGAGAATAATAAAGAAGTAAAGAGGTAATCCTAGTTTTTGTGACTTACACGTATTTTTAATATTATCCTTTTGTCGCAATGCTGTAACTGTTAATTTTAAACAAGGAATAAGACGAGAGAAGTGAGAACGAAAGAAAAGAAAAGGTGCAGCTCATTCAGGTGTGTTTAGAAACGTACAATAAGTACGTAAAATAAAGAAATGAATTGCTAAAAAATATGTTCCATTGAAATATTTGAGCTAGTCAAATAAAATTAATAACACGAGTTTAAATTCAAAATATTTCATCGTTTAAATAAAAATTACTTAAATGACTTAAACCACGGGATGATTTTGCTCGCGAGCACTAAAAAGATCAGATGTTTTCGTAGAGCGAACTCTGTGAATGTACATTTTTTTAACTAAGATTTTATTATCGCTCATATGGCGGTAATAAATGCACGAGTAATGTTACAAATAATTCATACGTTCAACTGTCATCTTGGCACGGTAGACATTCGTCGGTAATATTTCAATGTGACTTTTGAAGCACTTACATTCCTTTTTTAGTTGCCCCAACGTTTCGTAATTGATGTACGGATTACACATTATTTTATAATTATGTACGTATTCATTACATTGCTACTCAGCTACGTCATCTTTGGTTTGCATCGTGCGTTTCGTTGGATCTCAGGAGCAATGTAGATTTTCTGATACGTTTTGCAACACCTTTCATGCTTGTTCCTCTAGAATTCTTGAGCAAAGTCACTTCACATTCTTTCATTAATTCCGGCACTGCGTTCTTCATCTCGAGCTTATACACTTATTCTTTATTCTTTTTTACTCTTTGTTCCTTATTCATATGTTCTCATTAGCCACATTCACCTCCCCACGTTTGGTATCTGGCGGGACTGCAACTTCACTCCAACTTCCATTTCTCTAAGTGTCACATATACCAGCGTTGAATCCATCTTCTACATTACCGTCACCTTTAACAGTTGATACCCATTACATTGTAATCTGTACAACATTCACCGTGTTTCATTTTATCACTGTTCTCTTCCTGACCTGAGTTTCAGGTAATAGAGTTGACATCACTTAGCGACTATTTAGCATATGCGTATTAGAGAACAATGATGTCATTTATATAACTGTTCAACATAAAACATTTTATTTTCACCGCCTTTTGTTTAGAATTTTTAAAATAAAGTTTATATTTTGTTTAAAAATGTATTTTAATTGTATTATTTAAATGAATCCGTCACATTTCAAAATTTAAAAAGAATATTTTTGAAAATTTTAAGTTTCTAAATTTGCTGAAATTGTATGAAAAAGTATTATCAGTAGGAAATTTACTTTCAGCATTGATCATTTTTTCAGATTTCATCATCTTTCGTTTTCATCATTTTACCCGGCAAGACAATTTCAGTCGTGCATTAAATTCAAATATTTTACGAGTTTGATAAATATAATACGAGTTTTTTTCTTTTCACGAAATAATTTTAAATATAGTTGTATATTATTCATTTTATCGCTTCTACATTATATTTCTCTCCTTTTAAAAATACATGAACGATCACGCTCTATATTAATCAGAGGTCCATTCGTTATGTGCCCTCTAACTATAAATGGCCGAGTTGGAAAACAGCATGGTGTTAAAAAGGGTCAGTAAACTGCAACGTGACGGAAACCACAACATCGTCCATTTCTTCGTGTGCGCCTCGGCGGGCAGATCAGACGATCTCTTGGGATAAGGAAAGCCAGTTCGGACTCCAATCGCCCGCCAGCATCCCAGAGGAGCGCCGACTTTCTTCGGAGTCGCCCACTTAACCTCGCCATGGTCCCTGGTTCCTCGTTCCGCCTTTCGTCTTTCTCTTTGCGTCGTTCTTGCTGTCTGAAAATGCTGCTTAGGTCTTCGCCTCTCAAAAATTTCTCCATCACGTTTGCTCGGACACTGAAGCGTGAAGCCTAATGATCGGGAATGATATCTGAAGTAGTTGTGATTTGGCACCGTAGAGATTTCAGACGAAATTTCTTTAGATATGATAGGGCACGGGCCTATTAAAAAGTGTATATTAACCACATATACCGTGAGTACTCATTTACTGCCAACAATATTAATGCTGCTATAAATAGCGTTGTTTTATTGCTAAATTCTGAGAAATACAAATATTAATAGCTTTAATATGCATCTGAACATAAATCTGACATATTAAGATAAGATCGTCGTCTTTGGTCACGTTTAACAATTCTTGAAAGTGTATCTTGAAGTTCCAATAGAAAGCATTAGATTCATTAATCATTCACAAAGCTTATGTCAAATATCGTGACCGCAAAGAATACGCCCATAAAAAAATGTTAGCATGCGAATGCGTGACCGGAAGGGCTCTCCGTTGGCACCTCCGCTGGCCAATCTGCAGATCTTCGGGCAAGGAAGGTGCGCTTCCCTCGCCTCGCCTCCTCACGCCCACGGACTTCGCAGGAGCGCTCTCCTCGCGGTCGGGCGTTCCCCACGCAACCGCGCCCTCGGCCGCGGCCCCCGCGCCGCCCGCGCCCCGCCGCCCGCCGCACCCCGCCCCTCCCTGCCTCTTCGGCTGCGGCCCCAGGGAGGCGGCCGCCGGGGGCCGGGCTCCGGGCCGCCCGGGCGGCTGCAGCCGGCGGCGATGGATCGGCGTCTTGCATGCCGCCGTGAGGCGATTCCCGCCGCAAATGAGTCCATTGTTCGGCGTTCGTTGTTCGGGAGCACGGCGCTAGCGGGCTGTTATAATGAGGAAGCTGTGTAAATGATGGTGCGCTGCGCGGTGCCCCCGACCGCGCCCCTTCCCGCGCCCCCGCCACTCCCGCCCCTCTCCGACCCCGCTCCCCCCTGGCCCCCGCCCTCGCACCCGCGCCCGTCGCCGCCCTCGCCGTCCCCCGGCCGCGCCCCCGCGCCCGGACCCCGCCACCGTGAGTCGCTCGCCGGGTGTTGGCCATTACCCTGCGGTTGTGCTGCCTGCCGCCTTACGTTCGCCCACGGCGAAATATGGTTATGTTCCGAACGTAATGCGCGTCCATCTGTTTCCACTTGAACCCTGCAGAAACAAAGCTCTGCCGGACGAAGACAGCGGCGGCGGGCCTGTGATGGGCGGGGCGCGCTCTGTCCCGCCCCGCCTAGTCCTCCCTCCCCCTCCCCCTCCGTGTCCTATGCGCACAGCGGGCAGCCGGGATCTGAGGGAAGTGTGGGTGGGACAGGGCGGAGGACGCAAAAGAGTAGTGGTGACAGTGACAACGGCAACATTAGTAACTGCTACAGAAGGGCGGTTAGACTTATAGAGTGGGACGGGGACACGATATGAGAGCTCGAAACTAGGAAATGTAATAGTTGAAAGCAGAGCTGAAGCAACGCTCAACTCGGCATGGTAGAGCACAGCGGAGAGAGCTGAAGGTTGGTGAGAAAGAAGGTTTTTTGAAGAACTGTTTGCAAGAGAAAGTTAGGACGTGAAGTGTTGATAAGTGTGAGAGTTACCAGAATGTTAACGTGATTGGAAATTGGAAACACATCAGAAAGCGTTGGGTTCATCAGAAGATAGAGTACAAAAACTGTTAACCAGTACTGCAGTGGTTCGTGGAAAGGTGATGAGAAGACTTTACATGGACGAGAAAAGGGGGAGTGGGAAAAAAGAGGGGATGACGAAAAGAGGAGAGAGGGGAGATAAGAGTGGCAGAGAAGAGAGGGAGACAGAAGAGAGGGAGAGAGAGAAAAGAGTAAGAGCTGGGAGAGAGGGAGAGCTAGGAAAGTGGGAGAGCGGGGAGAGAGGGAGAGAGGAAGAGCTGGGAGAGAGGGGAGACAGGGAGAGCGGGAAGACAGAGAGAGCAATGAGAGAGGGAGAGAGGGAGAGTGGGGAGAGACAGCGGGAGAGCGAGGGGAGGGAAAAGGGGGAAGAAGAGCGGAAGGGGGAGAGAGGGAGAGAAGGGGAGGGGTGGGAAAGAGAGGGAGAGCAAACGGTAGACGAAAACATGATAAAGATATGAGTAAGGTGTGCAAATAGCATGTTGGGGCGCGGCATGATGACTACGTGGTGTGTGACAAACGGGAGGGTGAGACAATGGGGTTAACTCGGCGACTAGAGCGTGGCGACGGGGCGGGGCGGGGATGGGGTGGGACTGTGGCGCGGGTGGGTATAGAGGGAGGAGAGGAAAGAGCGTAGAGCCCGGCGCCGCGGCCGAGTCCCGCAACGGCACGCAGCGATGTTCCACTCGTGCACGCGGAAATTCCGTTCGTGCGGTCGGGCGTGTTCTCCCTGCCACACGTTTCAGATTCTCGATGCCACGCGGGTGCACATAGGGCCCTATTTAACATCGGCCCACCAGACACGCACGCCAAGGTGGTCCTTTCCGAATACTTGCAGGCACCCCTCGCGCAGCGATGGAATGGCAGCGTGGCATTGAAATATTTCAAACAATGTACGTAGGCGGACTCAAATAGGATCAAATATATTCAGCATGTTACATGATTGCTGCCTCATTGTCAAACAAATGTTGATTGCATTTCAGTGGGTGTCGGGAAGGAATGCGAACTTCCGAAACGACACTCTCGAAAATATGAAGTAGGTACATTGTAAAGTCTGCTTACATTAGTTTATAAATTAGTCCAGGGTGTCAGATTCTGCCAAATGCTTGTGTGGTATCTAGGAATGAGACATAATGTGTGATGTTTTCTCTGGAATGCAATGTGGATGTTATTCTAAGTATATATGAGCAGTTAAATAATGAGCAGTGTCCAAATCGATGATTGGGTATTACGTAATGTTTTTGAGATACTGGTTTAAACTGGCGAAGATTCGTTTCCGAAATATTTTGGATACGATAGATAAATACGATAGATAACAAGCTGATGGATCGGTAAATTTTATAATTTGTGTTTTGTGTGATTTTGGGAAGGCGTCGACAACTTCCAGGTTGCCGGGGAGTATACAGTTCTTCAAATTAAATTATAGGTATTGATTAAGAAAGCTAACGCCGATGGCGGAAGTTCTTTAAGGATTTCTGAACTGATCACGTCGTGTTCGTTTTTTTTATTCGGAAGTTTCTGAATTAATGCTTTTATTTTGTGAGAGGAAGTCTATTTTGTACTGAGGTACTAGGATGGATGAGGGAAGAGGCTACTTGATGGATTTTCTTGTATATAGGGTGATAAGGGAAATTATTGGAGATGAAGGTGTTTAGGAAATGTTTTGTTAAAGCTTCTACTTTGGAGCTAGGAAAATTACTTTGCCTCTGTTAATAAGGGTGGAATTGTATTTTTTCAGATTCTTTTTGTAAAAAGTTACAATTGCTATCTATATGCAAAGGGATATGATCTCTTAGCTTTCGTTCTAAGTGTATCAC
Organism: Teleogryllus occipitalis; assembly: GCA_011170035.1. Classification (NCBI taxonomy): domain Eukaryota; kingdom Metazoa; phylum Arthropoda; class Insecta; order Orthoptera; family Gryllidae; genus Teleogryllus; species Teleogryllus occipitalis. Next base: position 3,356 of record BLKR01001187.1, on the reverse strand, counting down.
AAAACAGGGCGAAAAATCACGAAAGAAACAAATATTTAACTAGGAGTACTCAAAGTTCTAAGTCGCCCTCAAGCAGAAGTTAATTTTAGAACTGAACGAGTAAACTAAGCATACTAAAAGATTGTGTAATGATGTATGAACTTCAGAAAAATTGAGTCCGAGATCAAAAATAGGAATCTTGAATTAATCAAATTTTAATATTCAATTCCCAAGTGTTATCTATATATCCCGAAGAGGTGTTTTGAACGACAGCTGAACGGAATTTTTCATGCGTCTGATTGCCATCGATGTCATTTTAACAATCCAATAAAGAAAGGACACCGCGATCATTGGAAAGCCGGAACGACGACTATTTCTAGTGTTCAATAATCTGCACATGACAGGAGAAGAAAGACCTTCCAGGCTTTAATATTCTATAAAGCCATTTTCCTGAATTCAATTCCATTCAAATCAATTCAACTCGAGCGATGAAAAAACTGCAGAAGAACAATAAAAGCACTCGAAACTGCGCCTAATATCATCGATTTTCTCATCCGCATCTCATCTTTTATGTGCCAGTATATTTTAGTAATGTTAAATAGGTAGCACACTTAATATCAGAACAATAAAGAAATACTGCTAGGGCATAGCAAACGGTGTATTTTAGTACGCTTTTTTTTACAGAAAGCTCGTAAACATAACATGCGCGGAATATAACGGATATCGCGAAAAGTTTTGTAATTTCCACAATCAAAAGGTATGTAAAATCCACAAACAAAAGGTATTAGTCCAATGCAATCAAAATTTTCATATATCTAAGACAAAACTAACTTAGAAATGTTTCTTGAAAAGGTGTCAATGCACAAGGCTGAAAATTGGCAGTCGATTGGGTCTTTGCAGGTTACGACTTTTTCAAATTGGAATTGGTTTAGTGAAACTACCTCTCTAAAACTTCGTCTGACAAATCTTTCCTTTACTGAGATTGCCATTGTTTTAGAGAATTATCTTTAAATTTGCACTGAAATTACTATATTTAGATATTTTCCATAAGCTCAATTCTTGTATTTTTTCTAATTAATTGTTTATTTGTAAGATAAGAACATAAACTTTATTATGAAAATCCTCACTGTACGGAACTAAAACTAACTTCTCTCAAATTAGTTGCTTCCTTGTGTTGTGAATACGTCAAAATAAATAGAAAGAAAGGAGTTTCCTCCTACAAGTAGGTTAAAATAATAATTCTCTACAACACTTCAAAAAGATTGAAAATAAGATAGTAGTATTCAAAAGAAAGTAAATATCAACATAATAGATAATAATGAAAGCGCACCCCGGAGACGACACGTGTAACTTGCCAACTATGAAAGACAGACACAAAATTGATTTTAGGTAGAATTATTTGATTTTTTTGATTGTTGAAACTACAATTGCAAGGACGAGAACTTAAAAAGACCCCCAAGTTTCGCAGAATTATTTACCCTATTAGTTAGCTGAAATCTTCTCATCCTAAATATTCAGTAAATATCAATCTTAGTACCTTTTTTGAAATCTCTTGGATTTGATAATCTCGAGAAAGTTGGGAGTTGATTTCCACTAGGCTAAATCAATAATTAATAGACAATTCTGGTAAACACGTGACGTGTCTTCAGAATAACACAAGAATTTTTTTGTTAAAATAGTTGATGAATTATGGTGACACCTGCCATTACCATGGCACATTAATTTTAGGGTAGGACACCGTGAAGAAGAAGAAGAAAAGAAGAAGAAGACGAAGGGAATTTAATCAAAGGGAGTAGAGAGACGAGGAGTAGGGTTGACAAGGAGGAAGGGGAGGAGAAGGAGGAGGAGGAGGAAAAGAAGAAGAGGAAGAAGAAGAAAGAGAAGGAAAAAAAGGTTTTGACGTAGCACAGTATTGAGTGTTCAGGATTCTTTAACAAATCGTGTATTTTGCATATTCTTATTTCTCGTTTATGAAGACCCCAAAGAGTGTAATTTCCACACCTAGTTAACAATAAGAACAAATTGTGAAAGAACAACCGAGCATGTTCCCAAGGCAACATCGCATTCCTCTTGCGCCACTCGGCGAGTATAAATACGATGCTGGTTTCATTATGTTATTCAAATCTAACATGTTTCATTGAAAATTATTTTAAAAACAGAAAAGCAAATTAACACCGTTTTAAATCATTCATTTTATGTTTCTATTTTTACATTTATGATAAATGAAATTAGGACACAGGTTTTTATTAAAATGTAATAAAACCTTACTCGATTGAAAAACATATGATTTTACAATTTGTCGCGTATTTCCCACTTATTTTGATAGGAATATTAGGAATAAACTTTTCACAGAATAAAAAAATTCAATTATGTAGATGTATAACCCATCGCATAGAAAATCATTACAGACTTTGAACGAAAATTCTCTTTGCAGTATCTGAAAAATACGTGTTCGTTTTTGTAACCAATAGATACAAAATGATTAAACGACATAGAAAACAATGATAGTGTTTTCCAGTAGTATTGACTTTACATAAAATTTTAACAATAAATGTTACGATCATCCAATTTGTCTAGCTTCCATTCCACTTCTTTCCATTCATTTTCGTCAAAACAGAGCTCCTTGCGCAATTTGCGCAATTAGAAGTGGAAATAATGACAGCATTTGCTAAAGGGAAATGTACTTCCCTTGGTCATGGGAGTGCACGTTTCGGGTGTATAGAAGTGGAGATAACGTGCGAGGAGCGCGATTTGCTAGATCAATTGATCGAAGCAGCGGTAGTCAAAATTCCTATTCCGCGAACTAAGAGAATATTATTTTCAGTGTCTTGTAATATTGGAAGATGGCAAGGTCTCAGCGTAGTATTAGAAATACACACTGTTCTTGTTGTCGTAGGTTAAAAGTTACTATCTAATTAGTAACACTCAGCATAGCACTATTAATTAATTGTGATACATTATACATTCAGCGAGAATCACTGAAATATATTTGAAAAATTCGGCCTGATTAATTAAAATAATGTTTAAAGGTTAATTTTTTAAAACTATTTTTCTTCTATTGTTCTTTCCTCTTCTCGATCAGAATTTTTTGTCAAACTGCCTTTGATTCATTAAGCAAATGCAAAGATGAACCCTTGTTTTGTTTCTGGATATAATTGAGATTTCGTTATACTCTCGGTTTCTTGAGCTCTGCTATTGCTGGATGTGGTAGAAGGACCGGGGGTGTATTATTATTTTGACAGCAATACTATACAATCAAATTTATAGTTCATTTGCAGATGAAAATAAGTTTTCTATTACTCGGAAGCGAATATTTCTAATTTTTAAATGTTGATAATCTCACTTTGATGGTACTTTTATTCATTATATTCTATATA